>CM076572.1:381425800-382011744 GCA_034641835.2 Pinus albicaulis
ATTCTCATTTAACTTGTTTTTGAATATCCATTTAGTTCCAATGACATTTTTGTTATGAGGTCTTGGTACCAATTCCCAAGTGTTATTCTTTTCAATTTGATCAAGCTCTTCATTCATGGCTTGAACCCAACATTCATCTTTGCTAGCTTGATTGACATTGTGTGGTTCAATAGTGGATAGAAATGCCAGATAGCTAGAAGATCCCACAAGAGTCCTTCTTGTTTGTACACTTGATCTCTTATCTCCCAAAATTTGAGATTCTGGATGATTCTTTTGAACATATCTGGATGGAGCCTTTTCAGATAAATCATCTTCAGGTTCTTCATTGGGTTCACTGTCTATATCATTGCTATTTGATGTAGAAGGATATAAGTCACCATCATCTTCATTTGTTGTTTGTTTTTCTTCTTTAGGGGCTGCAGGAGACTCATCAATAACAACATCAATACATTCAACAATCTTCCGAAGCCTTTTATTGTAACATTTATATGCTCTACTCGTAGATGAGTAACCAAGAAGTATTCCTTCATCTGCTGTGGGTTCAAACTTGCCAAGTTTTTCATCATTATTTTTGATAAAGCATTTACTTCCAAAAATTCTGAAATGCTTCACAGAGGGAGAATTACCATACCAGAGTTCATATGGAGTTTTTTCACTATTTACACGAACATGTGCCTTGTTGAGAATGTTTACTGCTGTATGTGCTGCTTCTCCCCAAAAAGTGTCGGGTGTTCCAAAATCATCAAGCATAGCTCTAGCCATTTCTTGAACTTTTTTATTCATTCTTTCTGCTACGCCATTTTGTTGTGAAGTGCCAGCTACAGAGAACTGTCTTTTTATGCCATGTTGTTCACAAAATTCAAGGAATTCATTTGATGTATATTATCCTCCTCGATCATATCTAAGACACTTGATTTTTTGATCAACTTCATTTTCAACCAGTGCTTTGAAGATCTGAAATTTCTCAAATGCTTCATCTTTGTGTTTAATCAACCCAATCCAACACATTCTAGAGAAATCATCAATAAATAAGATATAGTATTCTTCACCACGTGGTGAATTTTTCCTCATAGGTCCACATATGTCAATATGAATGAGTTCAAGAGGCTTACTTGATGATCCTTCCTTGGCATTAAATTGCACTCTGGTTTGCTTACCGAATTGACAGGATTTGCATATGATACTTTCAGGTAGAGTAATATTAGGAAGACCACGAACAACATTAAGTCTGCTTGATTTGTTGATTTGAGAGAAGCTTAGATGCCCCAACCTTCTATGCCATAGCCAGTTTTCTGAAGATTTACTCAAGTAACATTGATCTTTGCAATTCTTCAATACATACAGGTTGCTTGGAGTTCTTTTTCCTTTTATAATTGTTTTACATGTATCAAGATCACGAACCACACATTCTTTTGAACTAAAAACAACTTCAGTTCCTTGATCACACATTTGACTTACACTTAACAGATTATGCCTTAATCCATCCACATACATGACATCATTATCCTTCACCTTTTCTTTTAGAAACACAGACCCTTTTCCTTTAATTACAGCAGGAGTATCATTTCCAAAAGTAACTTTCTTTAACTTTTCTAGAGCACTATATGCACGAAGTTTGTGTTTATCACCTATCATGTGTCTTGAGAATCCACTATCAATGTACCATTGATTTTCTTCACCTTCTGCAAATAACGCTATGCCACAATTTTCAACCTGTGATTCCTTC
The DNA here is from genome assembly GCA_034641835.2 of Pinus albicaulis. Classification (NCBI taxonomy): domain Eukaryota; kingdom Viridiplantae; phylum Streptophyta; class Pinopsida; order Pinales; family Pinaceae; genus Pinus; species Pinus albicaulis. Next base: position 381,427,527 of record CM076572.1, read on the forward strand.
TTTTTTCATATTTTGGATTTTGAAGGAAGATTCTCTTTTGGCTAAACTTTTCTCCTGCATTCAGATTCTTCATGCCCATAGTTATTGCAATAAGCACATTCAACTTCATTTAGAAGAGGAGAAATTTTTTTATAGGTATTCTTCTTTGTTTCGACATCAATCCTTTTCTTTCTTGCTTCTCTTGTCATGATGGTTTTATATGCAACACATTGAGCAGCTTTATGGCCAAAATTGTGACATGAGAAACATTGTCCATTGAAGAAGAAATTTCTGCGATCATGAAATCTTCTACTTGAATTTACCTGTTGATTGGTTCCTTTTTGAAAGATATTCCTATTAGTGTTCCTTGCATTAAGATGATCATGCTTTACCTATGAAGATTCTTTATTCCCTTGCTGAGTGGCAGAATTTTGTAAACCAGTTGTATCTGCTTTTAGAGAATTTGGTGCTAAAGCTTGAGAAGATTCTGTAGTATATCCAAGACCTGTCTTTATAAGAGGATAACGTTGTACCTTGATAATCTCATCTAAGGTTTCAGATCCTTTAGTAAATCTAAAATTCAGAGTCTTTACTTTCTCAAATTATTTTCTTACACTTACCACTTCACATTCTAATTTCTCATTGTGTTTCTCTGCATCTTCAACCTGCTTTTCCAGAGTCTCGATGGTTATTTTCCTTTCTTCTAAGAGAATTTTACATTCTTCTAAGAGAATTTTTCTTTCTTCTAAGCGTATTTTGAGTTGGTTGTTCTCTTCAAGAAAATCATTGTCCTCTAGAGCATCCACAAAAGTATCCTTTTATTCTTTAGATTCAAATGCCATGAGAAGTCTAAGATCTTGTTCACATTCTTCCTCACTATCAGATACCCCATCACTGTCATCATGAGTATAGTAACTTCTTCTAGTGCTAGACCGGTTCTTATTTCTAGCTCTTTCCTTTCCTTTTGTAGGTGTTTCTTTGTAAGGGCAATTAGCAGCATAATGACCAACTCTTCCACAATTAAAAACAACTTCTTTGACTTCAAATGGTCCTCCTATTCTCATTTCATATGCAGTCAGTATGCCATGAAGTTGCACCACAGTAAGATTTTGAAGATCCTGTTTTTCTTCAAGAGTAGAGACTTTTGACTCAAATTTTGCCGTTAGCGATCTTAAAATTTTCTCAACCAAAGTAGTTTCGGTTATTGTTTCTCCCAAATTTTTCATATGATTTACAACATCATCAAGACATAAAAAGAAACTGGCAATAATCTCATCACTATGCATCTTTAAATTTTCATATTCAATTCTGAGAGTTTGGAGTTTTGCACTTTTTACCTTTGCATCACCTTCATAACTCAGAATGATTTTGTCCCATATTTCTTTTGCTGTATTTAGCTGCATGACTTTGAAAAATTCTAATTCAGTCAGACTTCCTGTTATAGCATTGACCACTTTTTCATTTGATTCATAATTCTTCCTTTCAGTTGGATCTATTGGTGTAGCAGCTGGATATTGATATCCTTGTTCAACAATGGCCTATACATTTTCTCCCATGGACTGAAGAAAGGATCTCATCCTTATATTCCAGAAGATTAAATTGCTCCCATTGAAGAGCGGAGGCTTGATAGATGTTGTTCCTTCTTGATTTCTCATCTTGCTTGATCTTCCTTCTAGCGGTTAAGCTTTTTTAGAAGGACCTGCTTTGATACCAATTGCTGGGAAAAATACTGAGAGGGGGGGGGTGAATCAGTATTTAGTGCAGACAATCAAACTTGTGCTTTTTTCCTTTCTAAAAACCCATACGCTACTTTCCTGAAGCCAACTAGCGTATATACGCAGATATTCTTTACAGAACTCGCGTATGTCCAGGGATCTAATTATGTAATTAATTCTTAACTCAGATCATTTCATTATTCATTCATCAGATGTTTCAGAAAACAGTAAACAGGTGCAGAAAGAACAGAATAATCATCACACATAAGCAACACACATGAACACCAGGATTTTAGGTGGAAACCCAATTCGGGAGAAAACCATCGCTGTCGTCGTCTCAGTCTTCAATATTTATTACAAAGAAAACTTCTTACAATCATGTAATAGTGCAGACTCAAACCAGCACGCAGGCACCCACCTGCAGAATGCTACAACCTTCTCTCATTTACCAGCCTCTCCTGGAAGGGAGCTACGACCCCCTGAACTCGTTTACCAGCCTCTCCTGGAAGGGAGCTACAACCCCCTAAACTCGTTTACCAACCTCCCCTGGAAGGGAGCTACAACCCCCTGACTGAAGGCTTCGACCCTCAGCACCTCTGCAGACCACGTTTCATCAATTTTCAAACTGGATCAAACAGCTTCAATGCAACCCTTCACTTATCAACAATCATACCTTGCCCATTGCTTCAAACAGAACAGTGAGACCACTGTAACCAGAATATCAGATATAACCCATACTTTAGAATAGATATGCAGAAACACATTCAACCTTGAGAAATCATTAGATCAGATACCATACGTGCTTTTATTTAATTAGACCCACGTATACACGTGCTTTTAATATGACTAACATGCGTATACTTCAGTGCATTTTCCAGGAAAAACCCTAATTGCGCATACACGCTTTTCTTTAAGCAGACCCGCGTATACACGCGCTTTTCATGAAGTGAACTTGCGTATAGATCTATAGAAGATAAAATTTGCAGAATAGACCAGATCTATGAACTTACCCAGATTTCTTCAATATCTTCAATAGGTTTGCGCCAGGTCTTCTTCACTTATTTTCAGATCGTACTTGAGATTCACCATTTCTAGATCTAGAGATCTTGAACCTTCATCATGTTCATAGGTGCATCATAGATTCAGATCTATCAATTAAGAATAGAGTTCAACCATACAGATACACTTCAGAGTGAAGTATTCATCAAAGCCCAAACACCTGCACCCCCCCTTGCACAATGAATTTCTTCTTCTTATATAGATTTTGCCTTTGTCAATACCATGAGCCAAAACCACATCATTTCCGATGGTATTCCTGGACGGGATCCAATAGACAACTCAGCGCTCAATACAATGGGTCAATACCATGGTAGTAACCCTTGGTTTTACAAATTTAGAGCGCAGTTATGCATACGCGACTTGGCACGTACTTTTCCGCGTGCATACACTACTTATCCTAGACAAACCCGCGTATTCCTTGAGACACACACTTTTCATCATTGTTCTAGCACATATTAGAATTCCTTTCATCACTAAATCTAAGTTGCTCTGTAGACACATCAGATCTCATCAGATTTACATCATTACCAAGTCCATCAAGTCAAGGATAACTTCATCAAGTAGATTGCCATCATCTTCATCAAGTGGGTTGCCATCAAGGACAACACATTGCATCATATTTCCAACAAAATAATAAGTGGTAGTCCTCTAATCTGTCTCTATTGATACAATTTTCCACTACTGTAATGGTTATCTCTATGCTTTGAATCATAATGACTGTGATCATGGAGATGGAGTGAATTTCTTGCTCTGTAAACCCTGCACAATGCAACAAACCTGTTATGAAATGTAGGGGAGTGGTGAGAGATTACTGCGGAGGCCTGTGGAATAGTGGCGGAAATGGTGGATGCGACAAAAAGGCATCAGAATGGTGAAGAAACAGGGATGATGAAAGCTTGGTGTGAGGAGGACTCTGGGCCGTCGGATTAGATTAGCCAAGGGCGATCAACGGTCGAGATCCTCTGGGGAAATCCCTTTAGAAGGTTAAGCGGAAGAAATAAGATTTAGCATAAAAACACAAAGGTTTAAATTTGGGTGATTTACAAAGAAAAAGGAGTAGAATGCATGAAGTTGGGGGCCTTAAATTGTGGGACCCGGCGGGCGGAGGGTGATTAAATGTGAACCGTCAGATCTCAGGAGGAGATCAACGATGGGGATTAAAGGAGGTAAGGTGGTATTAGTGGTAAAAATGCCAGTGTCGTGTGCCTTCTGTGTGGTTTTGAACTTTTGCCCCAAAAAACGCGATATATGTCATTGCATGACACGTGGCCCTTTAAAACTGCTTACATCACGTAAATTTAAACTGTTAACCCTTAGACACCAAAATCACGCGATATGGATCTCAGCCATTGGATGGAGGGGTTAAAAGATTGGACGGTGCAGGTGGCAGTGCGATATGGAAAGATGCATGGGTGATTAAGCGGGAGGTGGTCAAAAGTGGATTGGATCCCGACCGTCAGATCTATAGAATGGACGGTCGAGATCAAAAGAGGCAGCGGGGAAGCCAAAGGGTAAGTGAATGGGTGGGATGAACGAGGGTTGTTATATCAACAGGAACGGACAACGGAGATCCAACCACATCAGATAATGGAAAGGGGCCAAATCTCCAATGGTATGATGTTGCGATTAGTGTTAGGCTTCGGATCAAAGGTGAGATCGATGGTCGAGATGGGATCGGGAAGGGAATGATGGAGGGCCCAAAGGTGTGGCACAATTAAGCATTGGCCGTCGGATCTAGGAGTTAGATCAACAACCCATAATCAATCAGAGGGATAAAGAGATGGGTGATGGGCGGAAAATGTTAAAGTGCGATGGCCATTGATCTACGTAGATTAACAGTGGAGATCGAAGCAGAGGTTTACAGAACAAATAACCATCGCATCAGAGATTTTTAATTATCAAAAGAAATGCGCTCACACCCAAACTTATGATTGTGATAAGTGCCCGGGGCTTTAGTGCCTAGTCCTGGGCACGAGTTATATGTGGGGAAGTGGTTAGGGGTTTATCCAAAAGGAGCTTAAGCCTATAATGAAAAATAAGCGTTCTTAAGCCAAAAAGAGGGCTTTTAAGGCTTTAAAAGGGGTTTCGGTAGGCAGCAAAGGAGATTTTAAGACCAAATAAGGGATATTATAAGGCTTAAAAATGGTTTTGGGGAGATTTAGAGGGTTAATGAAGGGATTTTTAGAGGAACTTTGCAAAGGAAAAAGGGATGAAAAATGAAGCTTTGAGGGGACAAAATGAGAAAATGGAGGCCTTTTTGAAGCATTATTCTTTTCAAAACAACAGGGCTTTTTAATGGAAACAACAACAAAGATTGTTCAAAGGGAAAAAGACACAAGGAGGCTTCAAGAATGATATTTTTTCAGAGGAAATGTATTTCTTGAAGGCTCAAAAACATTTTAGCCACTTGTTTGCTTGTCAAAAAATTCATAGCTGGCTAACAGTGGCTCCACATGGGGATGGCATCTTCTTGAAGGTGTCAAGAATTCGGAAAATGATCTTTGGGGGTAGGCTAGATGCCTGGTACTTGACACATCCTTTTTCTCTTCTGATCAACTACCACAAATCATGAAGATATCACATTAGCAGCAATATTCTCCCAAAAAACTACCTAACCATACTATTGTCCTAACATTTTTTTCTTCTGGGTGCATTTGGACTTGCAGACCCTTTACACCATCAATTTTTTACAAATAGGAAAATAAGCCTATTCTATTTCTACCCTTATTCCTTCATGAGACCAGATTAAACAGTTGGCCTCATAGCTTCTCTACCTAAACTACTATATGCTAGGATTAAACTATCTAGCAGATTTCTTCTCTACATTCTAAGACAGAAATTGAAAAACAGTCTAGCTAGGATTAGACTGTCTGGCTTGCTGTGGGCCATGGCATAAAGACAAAATTTATCGTGGACTAAAACTTTGCATAAATAAAAAAACAACTAACTAAATGCTCACAGACTGAGCTTTATTGAGACTTCCTACCTACCCTACTCTACTTGGAAATCTCTGATGCTCTAGGTGATATGATAATGCCAGTGAAGCCAGTCAAGTAGTAAAAAAAAAGGATATAAACACAGACTGCTCATCAGAGACAACCATAGGGTACTCTACATGTAGATCTTCAAAATTGAGGTCACCATCAGTGGTGACCACTCCTGATGAATCTGGCCCTTGTGAAGGATCAATGCTGGAGAATTCAAGCTAATCAGGGCCTCCATATACTCTGCCACAGGATAAATGAACATAGGATGTACACTTTCTTATTTTAGGCCTTCCATGACTGGTAGGCTATCTGTATCCTAGGCATTTTTTATTACCGCATCTCCCACTGCATCTTCAGTGTGGCTCTTGAAAGCCCGATCATCTTCTTCCTGTACTTCAGAGAACAGTGGAATTTCTTCTTTTTTAGAGGGAGGGAGACTTTCCAAAAAGGCTCTCGGGTCCCCGAATTGGTATGATTGTTCTTGTGAATTCAATATTTAAATCTCAGCTTCATACCTTTCAACTAGAACTTCTAGAAAAACTCTCTTAAGCTCAGGTTGATTATTGAATCTCGAGCTGGAACAGAAAGCCTCTGGAAGGTCCTTGCTTCTAAGTTTTGCTAGTATCCTTGATATTCCACAACGAAACTCTTCAAGGGGACTTAGCTCCATTCCTGCAAATTTCTCGGAGTCTTCCATTAGTGAAGTGACTTGGTCTTTAGCATGGATGACGTTGTAATGTGACTGGTCTCCCAATGGAGTCCTGTGAAAACAAGATAATCAGCAGGCCTACTGATCACCAATGGATTCTTTAGTCATTTAGGAACTGTGGAGTGGCCAGGTGGAGGATTTAAGATGTTCAAGGAGTTTTACTATCCACCACAGTGATTTACTACCAAATCAAGGCTAATTTGGTCTTTATTCCCCAACGGAGTCACAATTATGTTGGGGTTCCTATGTTTTTGCAGATTTGGCAATACCAAAAGATAAGACAACATCAAACCACTTTGGGATCCTAAGATCTAGCCCTCCTAGATCCAGAGAGGGATCTCTCTATAAATACAAAGAATGATATGTCTTTGAAACTCAAAAATGAGGTATTAGGCTAGGTATGAAATCACAAGGGGGTTTTTAATTGGTTTGGTTGTTGGGTTGGAGATCATTAACTAAGAAGGTTATGAGGAATGAAAGGAACAAAGTAGCAGGATGTTTCGGCAAAGAAGATAGGTCAGGAAGAGCACCAATCCATTGGGCAGTGGAGTCACGAAAGGGAATTTCTTGCATAAAAACTAACCAAGGCTTTCCATAGGGAAAGTCATCTATACTAAAGGATATTCTAGATAGATAGTGGAATGGAACATTAAGGAATGTAGGTGAAAGAAAGAAAGAAACCCAATTCCTGTCTGGAGATCAGGTTAGATGTCATTTAAATCCAGACCTTCTTTGACATACTCTCAAGGAAAACACTTAAGATTTAACACGGAACTAGGCCTAAGATTAGAGAAGGGCTTTTAACCTTCAATGCTTTGAAACTAGATCTAAGAGATCTTAGAAAGGCCAATCTGTTGGAAAATGACCCTAGTGGAGAGGGCTAACTCTAGATCCCCGATATCCCAATTCTTCCAGCTTAACCCCGTAAGAACATCTAAGCAAAAAACCCCGAATTCACACATCAGTAAGAATGGGCTAGACCAACATATTTAACTGGTTAAACTACATGAATTTTCTCTTAGATTCACTATCAGTAGAAAACATCAAAGACAAGAAGAGCAATGGGCATTAGGGTACCATGCAGGGGTATATCCTAAGCCTGATTTACTGATTCTTATCAGAGAATGAATGGAAAGTATGATTAAACATGAAATAAGTAAGGAAACATCACTCGTAAGATAGACCAGGATCCTATGAAATTTTCTTGTTCAATTGATGTGGAAAACCAATCACATACTTTGAGCTCAATGGTTGTTACAATCCCAAACTTCTCCTCCCAGTCTACTAAATTACAAATCGCTCAGCTACTTCCCCCAATAACAGTCCTAACAGTCGAATGAATCCCTATAACTAACAACAACAACTTTTACAATATGTTATTCAGGGGTTATTATAGGAGAATGCATAATAGCGGGAGTAGATGTAAATTTAATTGACGCATTAAGACAGAGTGGAGGCAGTGTTTTTGCCCACTCTGTTTAATGGCTCTGCACTATACTGTAGTCTGGCTTGAAGTATTTGTCAGGTTGACAATGTCTTCAGGTATGTTCTTTAAAATACTTTCTGACTGTATGGTACTCTGTAATTGCCTTCTCGAATAAGTAATGTGGCTAGAAAGTCTGCAGATCTCCATACTTCCATAACTGTTGCCCTGAAAGTTTAGAAACTTCTGTCAGTGAAATATATTTAATTTCTCGAGGGGGCATGGAGAACGTTTTCGAGAGGTCTCCTTCTAGATAAAAAGTGCGCCGCTGATATTATCACACAGATATGGCTAGTTTCATGTGCTTAGGCTTCATTAAGCCTCTTAATCATCTTCATGATATTTAAATTGCGTCTTCATCCTTTGAACACATATTACAATCATTAATCTTCAATAATAAGCAGTAGTCCTTTGATCTATCTCTATTGATACACTTTGCCGCTACTGTAATGGCTATCTTTGCGCTCTGAATCACAGCAACTATGATCATGGAAACAAAGTGAATTTCTTGCCTTGTAAGCCCTGTACAATGCAATAAACCTGTCATGAAATCCAGGGTAGTGGTGAAATATTGTTGTGGAGGCCTATGGAATAGTGGCGGAAACGTTGGACATGGCAAAAAGGCATCAGAATGGTGAAGAAATAGGGCTGACGAAAGTTTGGTGCGAGGAGGACTCTGGGCCGTTGGATTAGATTAGCCAAGGGCGATCAATATTTGAGATCCTCAGGGGAAATCCCTTTAGAAGGTTAAGCGGAAGAAATAATATTTAGTGTAAAAACACAAAGGCTTAACTTTGGGTACTTTACAAAGAAAAGGAGTAGAATGCATGAAGTCGGGAGCCTTAAATGGTGGGACCCAGCGAGCAGACGGTGATTAAATGTGAAATGTCAGATCTCAGGAGGAGATCAACGGTGGTGATTAAAGGAATTAAGGTGGTATTAGTGGAAAACCCACTGGTGTCATGTGGATTTTGGGTGGTTTTGAACTTTTGCCCCAAAAAATGGGATATATGTTGCTGCATGACACATGGCACTTTAAAACCGCTTACATCACGTAAATTTAAACTATTAACCCTCGGACACCAAAGTCACCGGATATGGATCTCAGCCATTGGATGGAGGGGTTATAATATCAGACGGTGTAGGTGGTAGCGTGATATTGAAAGATGCGTGGGCGATTAAGCGGGAGGTGGTCGAAAGCGGATTGGATCCCGACCATCGTATCTGTTAGCCACCTATAAAATTTCTTATATGAAAAGGTGGCTAAGACTTTTTGAGCCTTCAAGGAAAAAATTTTATTACTAAGAAGTGTTGGCTCTTGAAGACTTTTGAAGGCCTCATGCCTTTCCTGTATCCGAACTTCACTGTTGTTCCCATTTTACACTTATAAATCCTGCTAATTTCCAAGTCAGAATACTGCTGCAAGCACCTTTTCCCTTTTCCCTTCTTCCAAAACTAAACCTCATTTCCCCCCCTCTTTCTCCATAAAACTCCTCTATTTTTATGATTCATTTTCTCCCTTTCGTGAAAATCCTCTTTACATGGTTTAAAACTCATTTTTAAACCATATTGGAACCCTCAATTTCCTTGGAAATCCATTGAAAAACCATAAAAAACCACATTTTGGACATATATGGGTCCTAGCCCTTTTTCCCTTTGACATATATGGGTCCTAGCCCATATAATTTTCCACACGCCCAAAGGCCCCACAGCCGAGCGCCTGCTCATGTTATATATATATTCCGCGCCACCCCCACCCCCCCCCCCCCAACCCCCCGAGAATATTAAAACCTTGTGTTATTTTCAACTTTGGGTTTTTAATTATTTTCTAAAGTTTTCCACTGGTTCAAACCCCAGTCAATCTCCACCATCGATCTGATCTGCATATCGATGGCATGGAGCCTGTCACCCTGGTGGTCCCCGCCATCCACTAACCGATTACAAAACCACGCGGTATCCATCGCACCGCCTTTGGGGCAAGGGTGGTTTTTTCCCGATTGGAAGTGATTCCATACGTTGGTCAATGTGTGTCCCGTGTACTACTTGAAAACTGCCCCCTCATCGCACATTAAGGTTCGGCAACAAACCCAGTGCAATATCGTTGTACACCATCTGATTTGGGGCGGGCTATACAACGACTATCACTCACCGAAGATGCCTGACAGTTAACCAGGCTACATCGTGGCTTTCAATTGATCTCCGTCATCGATCTGATCTGCAGATTGACGGCCCACATTCCATTTCCCTGATTTGATCACCCAGTCAACATTTCCCGTTTTGACTTTCCATTTTCCGCTCCCGACCGTCGATCTCTGCACCATCGACAACCCTGATTCAAAATTTTCTTTTGCCTTCACTACTCCATTCTCCCAATAAATCCTGACCATTGGATGATGCCATCCAATGGCCACACTTCCTCCACATGCCTTCTGCAGGAATAAACATATAAATGCATGGATTTTATAATACTTGTTTGTTTTTGGAGGGTTTAAATGGTTTTTTCGCCATTTCTGATGAAAATATAGAAACGAAGGCTAACGATCCTCCCGCCTTCGATTTACCAAGGTAAATCATTCACAAGTGTTAAATCCATGTTTTCATCAATCATTCATAAAGCATTGATGTCACATAACCCTGCACAGCCCTACATACCAGCAAAAACCATGAATCAGGCACAGTCAGAGAATATCAATGACAAAGGCCAAATTTATTAGAACAGAGGATTAAAGACAAATTTTGCGGGGATCACAGCTAAGAATGTTTATCAAAGGCCTAATCATCAATTTAAAACACAGTTTAAAGAAAATCTGAAGTGTTTTATTGACAAGGAAACCTCCACCGCCACAATTGAGGTAAATTGATCCCTCTAGCTACCACGATGCCACCTGTGCCTCAAAGTATTCAATTAGAGGCCGAATTTATTGATCAGGATCAGATATTTGTCTCAAAACGCAGCCAAAGAGGAAAATCTACCAAGGAAATTAATGACAAACATCTGCAGAGTTACTTCGATGCCACACAGAGCCTCAAAGGTCAACAAAAGCTCCCACCGAGCTTAACTTTATGTAAAAACATTTAATACAGATTACACCCATGTAAGTTTCTTCATTGAGCCCCTCAAAGGCCAAGAGGTCATTAAATCTGTATTAATTGTAATTGGAGATGTTTTTATCAGATCTCACCTCCTCATTATTCTATTTATATTTCTGTAGAAGATGAGTGAGGGGTTGGTTGGTTGTTGGTTGATCACTAGTTGTAATGTTGAAACTCTCTGAAATAATACATAGTCTGTTGAAGTTGAAGAAGAAATTGAAGTCTGGGAAGCCTTGATGATGTTGTTGCATGCTTGTGACTGAGAAGGCTCTATCATTGGATCCATGAGCTTGGTTGTTGGTCAAGTATTCTAAACTTTTTAATGGTTTTCCCCTGTTTTCATTATGTTCCATAACTTCTTACTACAGTAGGTTGAAATTTTTAGGCTAAGAAATGACTCTTGGAAGCACCCTAGACCTGTTCATCCTTCATTGTTTTGTGTTTTCTTCTGCTGAAGTATTTTAGAGTCTTTAATCTCTCTCTTTAGTCTTCATGCTCGTTCATTTCCTTAATAGTTCGAATAGTTGGTTTCAACATGATTTATGGTTTTCCCTGCTTGTCTGCTGCCACTTAAAAACTGTTATTGAAGTCTCCCTTTGAAGTTTTCTTCTTTACAGTGAATCAAGGAGGTATGTTCCAATCTTGCCCCTTGTCCTTGCTTGAACAGTTGCCTTGAAGGTATTTACAGTTGTAATCATAAATGTGTTAAGTGTTCCCTCTTCATTGACCGCAATTATCAGTGAATCTTTTATGTTTTCTAAGTCATTTGAAATAAAATCTTCGAGGAAATAGGGTGTTCCCCGAATCTTAGATTTCATTTTAAAATTTGTTTTGGAATCATTATTTTCTTAAAGGTGTGATTTGTAGAATTCATGGTTAGCCCTGTCTATCAGAAAACTCTTTATTGTTCAAACTGTGTTTCCCAATTCCCTTTGTTGAGAATTAAATTTCTCTTTCCAAATCATTGATGTCCATCTCATTCCAAAAACCAAAGGATCCTATGGCCAAGCTAGATTTTCCCTCTGATATCCCATATCCATTGATTAGTATGTTATGACCTATTTTTGACTCCATTTCCCAATGAACCAGATGTTTCTCCATTATGTATATCTTTCCTATATTTTTCATTTTATGCTATGTCAACCCAACCAAACAAGCAAACAAAAACTTGCACTTAATAACTAGTCTAAAATCCATATACTAAGTACACAAGATAAACCTTTGCAAACAAACATTCGAGAGATCCCTCTCTGAGAACAAGAGGACTAGATCCTGGGACTCGAAAGATTGGTTCTGATGTCTCATTGTATTTTGATTTGCCAAACTATCAAAACACTGGACACCAACATAATGGCAATCATGGTGGGACCCTGAGTAAAATATTCAAAACAAAACACTCACTGTCTAAGTATAACATATGTAACCTCCCTCAAACACTACCTAACAAATGGTAATCATGATAGGACTTAATTGAATCAGTGACAAACTAAGTAACCCTTAGGATTCTCATAAAGCCTTATCAAACCTTGAAGGATTTAGTTAGCAAGCCATAAGAGTGAAATTTTTATGTTTTAACACCCTAGCTAAGTGTTAAGTTAGATTTAGGACACTCTCATAACCTATAAGATCAAGAAACTCAAAAAAACCCAAAAACATTTTAGTTTGGCTTCATAATAAGCATGGTGGTGGAACCATCCAATATCTTACGTTCATAAAAAACTAAAAGTTTCCACCTGGCGACTCCACTAGCCCCAGTAGGCCTATTACTCATCTAGGTTCCCAAATCTATTTAAGACTGTGTTAACCAACCTTGAAGAAAGTTTATAAGCCTAGTCCCATTTTAGACAAAACATCTTGAGAGGTGAAGCTTCCAAAAACAGTCCCTAAAACCCCCACCTCTCTCATTTTTGAAAAGTAGTCTGGCTTCACATAGGATCAATACTAGATCCCATCCAGACCCAAATCCTCCTTTAATCGTTGATAATCCTGAGAGAATTTTGTGGTAGACTTCTAACTCTCGAAATTCAGCTGCTAATAAGAGCCTATTAAGAACAAATTTTGTCCCTAAAAACCTTGTGGTCTCAGAGGATTCACACTTTGATTTACATCATACAAAGAACATCTTTAGAACCAGATCTCAAGGTGACTTAAACCAAACTGACCTTGATATTGCAGATTTGCAACAAAGTTTCAGTAGAGAAGCCTCACCTTCCACTCCTCCTAATTCCTAGCTTCTTTATCACTTTAGCCTTTTTCATAACAAGTTTGCTCAAAATCAGTTTGTTGGCCCAAGTTTTTCTTTCACTCCAATTCATACTACCACTGTGAAAAACACTCCTATTCAGCCCACTTTCACTACTGTAAATCCACCCTTATTTCCAGCCATGGCAACATGGTATGCCCCATTAGTGTTACCAAAACCTCTACTTCCCTTACCAAATGATTACCAATCTAAAATCCCTCACTTCACTGAAAAAGAGTCTACTACAACTCGACAACATGTAGATAGGATGGGAGATGCATTTGATTACATGGAGATAGAGGAAGAAACTGTGAAAATGAGGATCTTTGCTCAAAGTTTAGGAGTAGATGTAAAGAAATGGTTTAAAAACTTACCTCCTAAAAACATAAGTGATTTCCCCACCTTGCATCAAACATTCGTCAACAAATGGGAACTCAAAGGGAATCCTATCCAAATACTAGCAGAATATAGCAACCTCAAGAGAAATCAAGGAGAGAGTGTTCCTAACTACTCCACTAGGTTCAATAGCGTTTATAAAGATCTTACCTCTTTGAAACATATCCAGGCACATGACCTTTGTGAATATCACGAAGGGCGCAAGGTATGTGGACGCGGTACTTGTTGAATTAGGGAAGATATCGCCTTGGGAACGTGGAAAGGAGGCACCGCGCAGGCGTAAGGAAGCAAACATAGTTGAGAAAATAAATAGAAGGTTGAGATGGGGAGAAGAGGTAACATAAAGATGACACTAAACCCTCCACATATGAACTCCAAAGAAACAGAACAGGATGTTGAAAGAGATCATGAAAAGGATAGGCATGCACTTGAAGGAACATAGCAAGAGACGAATTAGAACAACTCCCAAAGCGAGCTAAATGGAACATGGAAAGGGACAGCGGTCTAGGGCAATCGGGAAACGTGGCCTTGAAAGAGAACATAGCCTAGTCCCATTTTAGAAAAAACATCTTGAGAGGTGAAGCTTCCAAAAACAGTCCCTAAAACCCCCACCTCTCTCATTTTTGAAAAGCAGTCTGGCTTCACATAGGATCAATACTAGATCCCATCCAGACCCAAATCCTCCTTTAATCGTTGATAATCCTGAGAGAATTTTGTGGCAGACTTCTAACTCTCGAAATTCAGTTGCTAATAGGAGCCTATTAAGAACAAATTTTGTCCCTAAAAACCTTGTGCTCTCATAGGATTCACACTTTGATTTACATCATACAAAGAACATCTTTAGAACCAGATCTCAAGGTGACTTAAACCAAACTGACCTTGATATTGCAGATTTGCAACAAAGTTTCAGTAGAGAAGCCTCACCTTCCACTCCTCCTAATTCCTAGCTTCTTTATCACTTTAGCCTTTTTCATAACAAGTTTGCTCAAAATCGATTTCTTTGTTAAGTTTTTCAACTGTCAATTCCTTCTGCATGAAAAACACTCTATTAATGCCTGTCTTCTTAATCCACCTTATTGTAGGCCAGCATTGTGGTATGCCCCATTAGTGTTACCAAAACCTCTACTTCCCTTACCAAATGATTACCAATCTAAAATCCCTCACTTCACTGAAAAAGAGTCTACTACAACTCGACAACATGTAGATAGGATGGGAGATGCATTTGATTACATGGAGATAGAGGAAGAAACTGTGAAAATGAGGATCTTTTCTCAAAGTTTAGGAGTAGATGTAAAGAAATGGTTTAAAAACTTACCTCCTAACAACATAAGTGATCTCCCCACCTTGCATCAAACATTCGTCAACAAATGGGAACTCAAAGGGAATCCTATCCAAATACTAGAAGAATATAGCAGCCTCAAGAGAAATCAAGGAGAGTGTGTTCCTAACTACTCCACTAGGTTCAATAGCGTTTATAAAGATCTTCCACCTCACATGAAGCCTCCTCAAGGCATGAGGCGCGGCCAGTAAGATATCCACGAGGAGAAACGTGTCGGTGTGGACACCCGTTCTTGACACGTTGGGGAGAGGACTATGCAACGTCAGGGCATATTTGAGGAAAGAAGTGTGAGCGTAGAAGCAAACATAGTTGAGAAAATAAATAGGTTGAGATCAGAGAAGAGGGTAACTTATAAAGATGACACTAAACCCTCCACATATAGCTCAAAGACGGAACAGATGTTGGAAGAGATCATGAAAAGGATGAGCATACTTGAGAGAACACAGCCAAGAGACAATTAGAACAACTCCCAAAACAGAAATATAAATCAGAATTATAGAAGGGACAACAATCAAGATAAGCAAAAAGAAAGTGACCAACAGATTAGACCTCCCTTTCAACAGAACTATATAGATCAATATGAAGAAGATAGGGAGTTGGAAAGGTTGGAAGAATCTCATGTAAACTTGATTGGATCAGACACTGGGGATGATTTTTTCCTCACTGAGGAAGAACAAGATTTATTCTCTTATGATCAAAATACAAATACCTATGAAGATTCTGATGACTATAGATTGGGTTCTGAAAATGAAATCATGGAGTTACACAAACAGTATGATCTTAGGAGCAAGGGAAACATAGATAATTCAAAGGATAAGAACACTAGCACTGCTGTCAAGAAAAATGCAGAAAACCAGCCCAAAAAGACAGCAGAGAAAACCAACATTTTGGCTAAAGAACTAGACTTAAACAAATATAAAGGTGTCCAACCAAAGGTTGAACATAGTACCCCTAGCACTTCAGCTAGTGGTCTTAATAAAACCGTCCCAATTACCAGTCCAAACAAGGTTCAACAAATCAAAGTTGCTGAAAAGAATTCAATTGAAAAAATAGATGTAAATACAAACAAGTCAATTATTCCTTTCAGCCTTGAGGAGAGATTACTAAGATAAAAATTACCATCCCCCTAACCGAACTAGCAACCCAAGAGGTGTACAAAAACCAAGTTTTGGAAGCTTTGAACTTAGGAAACGATACTGACACCTTAAAATTGACAGATAACAAACCAGAGTTGTTGTTTGGTCCAGAAGTTGGAGGAAAATACCAAGAAGGGGCTATCCCTACCTTCTATGTTAGCTTGAACATTCATGAGAAAATTTTACACAATGCTATGTTAGACTTAGGAGCTTCACACAATCTAATGCCCAAAGTAGTGATGGAAAGCTTAGGCTTAGAAATTACTAAGCCATACAAAGACTTGTATTCCTTTGACTCAAGCAGAGTCAAGTGTTTGGGTTTAATCAAAGATCCGTGTGTTAACTTAGCCCAAATCCCTGCTAAGAGTTTATTCATGGACATAGTTGTAGCTGACATTCCCCCTAAGTATGGCATGCTCTTATCCAGATCTTGGAGAGCCAAAATTTAGGGAAGCCTTCAAATGGACATGTCTTATGCCACCTTTCCCGTTTTTAACCAAAAAAGAAGACTATACAGGGAATCCCACATGCAATATATGGTGAGCAACATAGACAAACCAAACAACTCTCCAATATATTCTATTCAATCAAGTTTAGATTCCTTTATCTTATGTAACGAAGATGAAATCACTCAGCCAGATAAGGAAAACATGGACCCAATCAGTTCACCTGAACAATCAAATCTTCCCTTCAATCACATTCAAAACATTACCAATCAACATCAACAAAAAAATGAAAATAGGAATGACATACTTTGGACCCTAAAATTTGATGGATCTTGTAATAAAACAAGTGTAGGAGCAGGTGTGTGGATTCAAAATACAAAACATAGTTTTTCATACAAATTGGATTTCCCATGCACTAACAATATTGCTGAGTATGAAGCACTTCTCCTAGGCTTACAACTGCTTAAACAGTTAGAAGCCCAGAAGATATCAATCTTAGGAGAATCTGAACTTATCATAAGACAAATCAAAGGAGAATACTCAGCTAAAAATCTAAGACTTAGGGAATATCAAAACGCTACCCTTGATCTATTAAAAACCTTTGAAAAGTATGAAATTATTTTCATTCCAAGAGAACTGAATCATCTAGCAAATGAAATCGCTTTCAATGCCAGCAATTGCCAGATACCTGAAATAAATGAACAACTTAGTGTGAAGGTAAAACATAGGCCTGCTGTGCCTGACAACAAAGATCACTGGAAAGTGTTTGATTCAGACAAACACATAGATGCTTTCTTGAAATCAGAAAATGATTTCAGCATACCAACATCAGAATCTAGCCATAATGAAAACTGTTCATATATCGAAGAAATCCCAGAATCTGAAATAGCACACTCTGCTGATATAAATCATTATGAGAATCCGTTTGAAGAATATTTAATTGACAACATGGACCAAAAAGACCTGGAAGTTTTAGAATGTAAAAATGGTTCAATTCCAAGAGGTCTCTCACCTTTGGAACACCTTTTCGACTTCAATGATGTAGCCAAAGAACAAAAAATGGAGCCTGTAGAAACAAACGTAAAAGAACACAACATAGGCTCCCTAACAGAACCCAAGATGATTAAATTGTCCAGCACTCTTCCAACTCACATAAAATCTCGAAACATTGATCTATTTAAGGAGTTTAAAGATGTTTTTTCCTGGGCATACACAGATCTGAAGTATTATGATACCAGCATCATTCAGCACAAGATTCCCCTGAAGGAAAATCAAAAGCCCTTCAAACAAAAACTAAGGAGAATAAACCCACTTTTATTACCTTTAGTTAGAGCCGAAATTTAAAAGATGCATGATGTTGGCATTATAGTACCAATTAGATTCTCAGAATGGGTATCAAGCTTAGTTTCTGTTAGGAAAAAGACAGGGGAGATCAGACTCTGTATCTACTTTAGAAACTTAAACAAAGCATCCCTAAAAGACAACTACCCATTTCCCAATATGGATCATATACTTCAGAGGGTAGTTGGGTCAAAAAGGATATCACTCTTAGATGGGTTCTTGGGTTACAACCAGGTGTTAGTGCTCCCAAGTGATCAAATCAAAACTACTTTTACCACACCTTGGGGCACCTTTATGTATGTCAAAATGCCTTTCGGGTTAATGAATGCAGGGGCCACCTTCCAAAGGGCCATGTACATAGCCTTTTCTAAAGATATTGGCTATTTCATAATTATTTACCTTGATGACATAACTGTCTTTTAGAAAACTGATGAAGAAAATTTGACTCACTTACGAATTTTTTTTGAGAAGTGTAGGAAATTTGTCTTGTCATTGAATCCCAGGAAGACACTCTTTAGTCTCCAAGAAGGTAAACTTCTTGGACATATAATTTTAGAAGAGGGAATCAAAATAGACCCTACAAGGATAGATGGAATATTGCAGATCAGCCATCCAAGGAGCCTCAAAGAATTGCAATCTTCCATCGGAAAGATTAATTTTCTACGGAGGTTCATTCCTAATCTTTCTAAGCTATTAAAAAACATTACAAACATGCTTAAGAAAATGTCGGTGTAAAATGGAATTTACCGGCTAAAAAATTATTCGAACTAGTCAAACAAGCTCTTACTCAAACACCAGTCCTGATTAGTCCAGATTTCACCAAAGACTTTTATATCTTTTCTTTTGCATCCGAGCATACCATAGTTGCAGTATTACTTCAAAAGAATGACTTGGGGCGAGAACAACCAATATATTTCTTTAGTAGGGCCTTAAGAGATGCTCCTCTCAAATATAACATCATGGAGAAGCAAGCCTTAGCATTAGTGAAAGCTTTAAAGGATTTTAGGGTTCACATTTTACACTCTCACATAATTGCTTTTGTTCCACATACTATTGTCAAGGACATTCTAAGTCAAGACCCTGATGGTAAAAGGGGAAAATGGATTGCAAATATTCTTGAGTATGACTTAGAGATCAGGCCCACCAAACTAGTTAAAGGGCAAGGATTAGCAAAACTTATGGATGAGTCTAACTTCCAAGCACTAGACATGAATATGGTAGATGTGTTGGAAGAAATAGAAGAATCTAATGCTCCTTTTATTGAAGAAACATTTCTAAATTCACCTTGGTATGATGACATTATTTATGTGCTTTTATATTTAAATGCCCCTCCTTATTTGTCTAAAACTAAAGCTAGATTCTTGAAACAAAAGGCTTTGAGTTTTTGCATCTTGGATGGGTAATTATATTGGAAAAATGCTGTTGGAATTTTTCTTAAATTTTTACTTGAAGATGATGCATGAAGGATCATGCATGAGTTTCTTGAAGGAGAATGTGGAGGACACCTCTACTGGAAGGCCACAACAAACAAAATTCTTAGATCTGGTTACTATTGGCCTACCCTTTTCCCAGACACTCAAAAATTAGTCATGTCTTGCCATAAATGTCAAATTTTTTATGGAAATAGAAAACTCCTTCCCTTACCTTTACATCCTATCAGAGTTGAGGCACCTTTTCAACAATGGGGGCTGGACTTCATTGGGAAAATTAATCCATCCTCCTCATCTCAACATAAGTGGATCCTCACAACCACTGACTTCTTTACCAAGTGGATAGAAGATATACCTTCCAGGAATGCTAATGACTCTGTCATTATCAAGTTTCTTGAAACCAATATCCTATCCAGATTTGGTTGTCCCAGAAAAATCATAACAGACAATGTTGTTGCTTTTAAATCTAAGAATATGGTTTATTTACATGCAAATACAGGCCAACCTGCACGACCCATTCACCCTGCATCTGATAATGGATAGCTAAATCTTCAACAAGTCTCATCAATATAATCAACAAAATGCAAAGCAGAATCAAAAATCATGGCACGATAAAAGCATGGTTTTCATACCTTATGGGGCCTTTGATAGATTAACTACAAAGAAATCAATAAATATATACTATAAATGTATGGTATGGTGATTTTCCAGCCTCTGATACAGTGTTCCGGTCATGGAAACTCCTTCAACAGTCACAAATTGAAAAAATAGTATACGGGAAAATCAACCAAAACGATCACATTCCCAATAGACAGGAGGGAAGTCTGTGAAAACACAGTTGTTCAAAAATATGAAGAATCTATTTGATAAAAGGACTAAGGCAAACAATTTCCAAGTTGGAAATGTTGTTCTTAAATGGGATTCAAGAAGAGAAGAGAAGGAAAACATGGAAAATTTGAGAACTTGTGGAAAGGACCATATATTATCCATACTAAGAGGAGTCACAATGCATTTTTCTTGAAAGAATTGAATGGATAAGATCTATATGGAGATCCTGTCAATGGCAGGATGCTCAAGCATTACTTCTGCCAAGAATCTTAAGCTTCAAAGAATTTTATTTTTCATTGTAAATATCATAGTCTAACCATTGCATTCAAAGTTAGAAAAATCAAAAATACAAAAACAAAGAAAGAAAGAAAAGAGGGCAGATTGTAAAAAAAATAAAGGTATGGCCCCATACCAAAAAAGAGAGAAATAAGTTCTGAAAGTGTGCAAGCTTAAATGCCACTACTGAAAAACACACTTCTAGTTAGTCAAGCACTAATCTTAAGCTAATTAATATAAATTTCTGTGATAAGATGGTAAATTAAATTTTCAATGCTAATATTGGCTTATCAGTAGATAGATTAGGATAGAAATCAAAGGTTCAAACATACTCAAAATCTGAACCTAACATTTCAAAAAGAGAATGACTCAAATCTGTTTTGTTTTCTAAGTCAAAAAGGATAAAAATCTAGTTCTAATTAGCTCAAAATCTAAACCAGATGGCAAAGGAGAAACAACTCAAACAAGAGCCAAAACAGAGTTGTAAAAAGAGAAGGCCATGATGAGAAATTTTCAGATCTTAAGCCTTCCATTTTGATTTAATTTTCTATAAAATAAATTTTTGTGTGCAGCATTTGTTTGTGCCATAGACCAGCTTCAAGTTAGACTGTTTAATCTTGACTTGAATACTTTCAAATTTCTGTTGTAGAAATTAGAGAATAAAATTTGTTAGACTGTTTAATCCTAACAGATTGATAGAATAGGTAGAGAATCATATGGGCTCAATTGTTTAATCTGAGTCCATGGAGAAATAAGGAGTAGAAATAGATTCGATTTCCTGCTTTCAAAAGAATAAAATGTTGTGAAAAGAGTTTGCCAATCCAAGTGCACTCTAATGAAGAAAAAATGATAGATTAGTAGGATTGGGTAGGTAGAAAGTTTGTATTGATGAAGGCCCATTGTTTTCATAGCTGCTAATATGTTTTCAGAGAAGATCATCCCAGAAAAATAAAGGCAACCCAATGGATGAGGCAACTAATCAGCCCCCCAGAGAATATAATGGATGTGGCACAGGTCAACCTCCCAGAGAATGCATGTCTGAAGTTCTTGATGCCTTCAAGAAGGCACCATCCCCAAGTGGAGCCACTGTTAGCCACCTATAAAATTTGTTATATCAAAAGGTGGCTAATACTTTTTGAGCCTTCAAGGAACAATTTTTATTACTAAAAAGTGTTGGTTCTTGAAGACTCTTGAAGGCCTCATGCCTTTCCTCTGTCTGAACTTCATTGTTGTTCCCATTTTACACTTAGAAATCCTGCTGATTTCCAAGCTAGAATACTGTTGCAAGCACATTTTCCCTTTTCCTTTCTTCCAAAACTAACCCTCGTTTTCCAGCCTCTTTCTCCATAAAACTCCTCTATTTTTATGATTCCTTTTCTCCTTTTCGTGAAAATCCTCTTTACATGGTTTAAAAATCATTTTTAAACTATATTGGAACCCTCAATTTCCTTGGAAATCCATCGAAAAACCATAAAAACCCACATTTTGGACATATATGGGTCCTAGCCATTTTTCCCTTTGACCCTTGGTCATATAATTTTCCACGCGTCCAAAGGCCCCGCAATCGGGCACCTACTCATGTTATATATATATTCCGTGCCCCCCCCCCCCCTCCCCCCGAAAATATTAAAACCTTGTGTTATTTTCAACTTTGGGTTTTTAATTATTTTCTAAAGTTTTCCGCCGGTTCAAACCCAATTCAATCTCCACCGTCAGTTTGATCTCTAGATCGACGGCGTGGAGCCTGTCACCCCGGTGGTCCCCGCCATCCACTAACCGATTGCAAAACCGCGTGGTATCCATCGCACCGCTTTTGGGGCAACGATGGTTTTTTCCTGATCGGCAACGATTCCATACGCTGGCCGATGCGTGTCCTGTGTACTATTTGAAAAATGCCCCCCCATCGTGCATTAAGGTTCGGCAACAAACCTGGCAGGATATCGCTGTGCACCATCCGAATTGGGGCGGGCTATCCAACGGCTATCACTCACCGAAGATGCCCGACAGTTAACTGGGCTACAGCGTGGCATTCAATTGATCTCTGTCGTCAATCTGATCTGTAGATTGATGGCCCACATTCCATTGTCCTGATTCGATCACCCAGTCCACATTTTCCGTTTTGATTTTCCATTTCCCGCTGCCGACCATCAATCACTGCGCGATCGATGACCCTGATTCAAAATTTTCTTCCGCCTTCACTACGCCATTCTCCCGATAAATCCTGACCGTTGGATGATGCCATCCAATGGCCACACTTCCTCCACATGCCTTCTGCAGCAATAAACCTATAAATGCACAGATTTTATAATACTTGTTTGTTTTTGCAGGGTTTAAATGGTTTTTTCGCCATTTCTGATGAAAATTCATAAACGAAGGCCGACGATCCTCTCGACTTCGATTCACCGGGGGAAATCATTCATAGGTGTTAAATCCATGTTTTCATCAATCATTCATAAAGCATTGATGCCACATAACCCTGCGCAGCCCTACATACCAGAAAAAACCATGAATCAGGCACAGTCAGAGAATATCAGTGACAAAGGCCAAATTTATCATAACAGAGGATTAAAGACACATTTTGCGGGGAACACAGCTAAGAATGTTTATCAAAGGCCTAATCCCCGATTTAAAACATAGTTTAAAGAAAATTTGAAGTGTTTTATCGATAGGGAAACCTCCACCACCACAATTGAGGCAAATTGATACCTCTAGCTACCACGATGCCACCTATGCCTCAAAGTATTCAATCAGAGGCCGAATTTATTGATCAGGATCAGATATTTGTCTCAAAATGCAGCCAAATAGGAAACTCTATCAAGGAAATTAATGAAAAACATCTGCAGAGTTACTTCGACGCCACACGGAGCCTCAAAGGTCAAAAAAAGCTCCCACCGAGCTTAAAATTTATGTAGAAACATTTAATACAGAGTACACCCATGTAAGTTTCTTCATTGAGCCCCTCAAAGGCCAAGAGGTCATTAAATTTGTATTAATTGTAATTGGAGATATTTTTATCGGATCTCACCTCCTCATTCTTCTATATATACTTCTGCAGAAGATGAGTGAGGGGTTGGTTGGTTGTTGGTTGATCACTTGTTGTAATGTTGAAACTCTCTGAAATAATACATAATCTGTTGAAGTTGAAGAAGAAATTGAAGTCTTGGAAGCCCTGATGATGTTTTTGCATGCTTGTGACTGAGAAGGCTCTATCATTGGATCCATGAGCTTGGCTGTTGGTGAAGTATTCTAAACTGTTTAATGTTTTTCCCCTTTTTCATTATGTTCCATAACTTCTTACTACAGTAGGTTGAAATTTTTAGGCTAAGAAATGATTCCTGGAAGCACCTTAGACATGTTCATCCTTCACTATTTTGTGTTTTCTTCTGATAAAGTATTTTAGAGTCTTTAATGTCTCTGTTTATTCTTCATGCTCGTTCATTTCCTTAATTGTTTGAATAGTTGGTTTCAAAATGATTTATGGTTTTCCCTGCTTGTCTGCTGCCACTTAAAAACTGTTATTGAAGTCTCCCTTTGAAGTTTCTTGTTTACAGTGAATCAAGGAGGTCTATTCTAATATTGCCCCTTGTCCTTGCTTGAACAGTTGCCTTGAAGGTCTTTATAGTTGTAATCATAGATGTGTTAGGTGTTCCCTCTTCTATGACTGCAATTATCAGTGAATCTTTTATGTTTTCTAAGTCATTTGAAATAAAATCTTTGAGGAAATAGGGTGTTCCCCGAATCTTAGTTTTCATTTTAAAAGTTGTTTTGGAATCATTGTTTTCTTAAAGGTGTGATTTGTAGAATTCATGGTTAGCCCTATCTATCAGAAAGCTCTTTATTGTTCAAACTATGTTTCCCAATTCCCTTTGTTGAGAATTAAATTTCTCTTTCCAAATCATTGATGTCCATCTCATTCCAAAAACCAAAGGATCCTGTGGCCAAGTTAGATTTTCCCTCTGATATCCCATATCCATTGATGAGTATGTTATGACCTCTTTTTGACTCCATTGTCCAATGAACCAGATGTGTCTCCATTATGTATATCTTTCCTAGATTTTTCATTTTCTGCTATGTCAACCAAACCAAACAAACAAACAAACACCTACACTTAATAAATAGTCTAAAATCAATATGCTAAGCACACAAGATAAACCTTTGCAAACAAAAATTCAAGAGATCCCTCTCTAAGAATAGGAGGACTAGATCCTGGGACTCTAAAGATTGGTTCTGATGTTTCCTTGTATTTTGATTTTCCAAACTATCAAAACATGGGACACCAACAGGATCTATAGAATGGACAGCTGATATCAAAAGAGTGACTGGGGAGGCTAAAGGGTAAGTGAACGGGTGGGATGAACGAGGGCCATCAAATCTAAAGGAACGGACGGTGGAGATCCAAACGTATTGGAGAAAGGTAGGGGGCCAAATCTCCGATGGTCTAATGTTGCGATTAGCGCTGGGCCGTTGGATCAAAGGTGAGATCGACGGTTGAGATGGGATCAGGAAGGGAATGATGGAGGGCGCAAAGGTGGGGCATGATTAAGCATTGGCCATCGGATCTAGGAGTTAGATAAATGGCCCATAATCAATTGGAGGGATAAAGAGATGGGTGACGGGTGGAGAATGTTAAAGTGCGATAGCCGTTGATCTACGTAGATCAATAGTGGAGATCGAAGTGGAGGTTTACAGAAAAAATAACCATCACATCAGATATTTTAAATTATCAAAAGAAATGCGCTCACACCCAAACTTCTGATTGCGATAAGTGCCCGGGGCTTTAGCGCCTGGTCCTGGGTGCGAGTTATATGTGGGGAAGTGGTTAGGGGTTTAGCCAAAAGGGGCGTAAGCCTATAATGAAAAATAAGTGTTCTTAAGCCAAAAAGAGGGTTTTTAAGGCTTTAAAAGGGGTTTCGGTAGGAAAAAAAGGAGATTTTAAGACCAAGTAAGGGATATTATAAGGCTTAAAAAGGGTTTTGGGGAGATTTAGAGGGTTAATGAAGGGATTTTTAGAGGAAATTTGCAAAGGAAAACGGGATGAAAAATGAAGCTTTGAGGGGACAAAATGGGCAAATGGAGGCCTTTTTGAAGCATTCTTCTTTTCAAAACAGCAGGGATTTTTAATGGAAACAGTAGAAAAGATTGTTCAAAGGGAAAAGGACACAATGAGGCTTCAAGAATGATATGTTTTCAGATGAAATGTAATTCCTGAAGGCTCAAAAACATTTTAGCCACCTGTTTGCTTGTCAAAAAATTCATAGGTGGTTAAAAAATGGTAGAAGGATTAATTTTTTCCACACTTCTCTTTAGATCTATACAGGATATCTCTACAGAGACTAAAGAAATGATAAGGGGAAGGCAAATAGAAACCTCAAGAAGTTTTTAGAATGAGGAAGGTCTAAGCGCTTCCCATCATCGGCATAAGCAACCAGAAATGCAAAGTGCTCCACAACACTTCTCTATGTCCACTTTCCTTGTAGAAGGAGATGAATGGCATGGAGATGGGGGATACTTAGAGCATGAGACTCTTGTTAATTATCTTCTAGAGTAAAAATATCAATCAAGAGCATTCAAGGAGAATCTAACTCTCCAACAGTTTATTGAAATAAAATAAAAGTAGAGATCCCGCAACAACAATAGAAGAAGAAGGCATGTATAGAATAGATTCTTCTTGCCTAAATTTGATGTATCATCCACAAGCACAGTAAAAACTTGGATGAAGGAGTTAGATCATTTCTTCTAGCTACACCCATTAGAGGAAAGAGAGGCTATTGAGATTGAAACACTGCACCTTGAGGGTGGAGCAAAGGATTGGTGGTTCATACATATGAAGCATGAAAGAGTGACTTCTTATACATACTTCACTCAAAGGGTGATCAATAAGCTTGATAGAAGAAAAATGGAGACACTTTCCATAGAGACATCTCCCATCATTGATGAGAAAATACATGAGGAGGAAAAGGAAGTTGTCATCATTATCACTCCAGAAAAGGAGCAACCACCATGACCACCAACTGCATAAGTACTTGTATCACAAGGAGGAGCACTTGCATCTTTGCAAGATGGTCTTGAGCTCTTGACATTGAAAGTCCCATGCATGATTCAGGAGATGCATGAGGAGGAGGAGGCATATAAAAACATTTGTACGGTAGAAGATGAGTAGCCATAATCATTACTAGTAGTTGGAGAATCCATTGCACCGGTTGGAGCAACTCTCGTAGCTGTGCAAGATGTTCCCAAGATTCAACTGATCCAAGGTTTGCAAAAATTTCCATCCCATATTATTTCAGTACCTCAACTTGATATTTATCGGGACATGGAATCATGGAAATTTCATAACCAAGGATTATATCACCTTTTTGAATTGGAGGAGAAAAATATCGTTGTAGAGAGGACCCTTGACTTGGTCAAGGAGGAGATGTATAGCCATCTTGGTTTTTCATTGTTGAGTTGCACACAAAAATTTGGGTTAGAGTGTAGAGTTCTGGAGGATATGATGAGCATAGTCCTAATCAATCCAATGCGGAACTGTGTGTTCAACATTAAGTATGGCCATGATACAGACGATACACCATCATGGAGATCAACAACGCTATCACTGGAGAGCAGTGATGAGTTGGAGGGCCAACTATTCTTGAAACATTCCGATGACTGCTTCACTCATGAAGCATTAGAGGGACATATGATAGTTGGTAGACATCTTATGATGGATATAATTTTCCATTATCAGGATGAAGCCTTCTTGATGAGCATCTCATAGCTAAAAGAGAAGTTTCTACCCATAACATATTCAGAATCTTATGGATTATACTGGGTCATCGATGAGACGTTATCATGGAGTAAACTCGAGGAGGATTCACTTCAACATATCATGGAGTACCAAGATCATCAAATTGGGGAGGATGGCATTCTCCATTGGGTGGATACCAAGTTGGAGAATGATATGATTCATCACCCACAGTTGGATGGATGGGTGAGGATGATGAGCAAGTGGTTGGTGAGCTACTTGCAGATCTATGAAATAGGGTAGCAAGAAGCATGGTTGTATTGGCTTCTCTTGGGTGAGTATGGTTACCACCCAATATTTCAGATTGGTATTTTCCATGCCTTGCATAGTATTGAAGTGATGCAGCAACAGGAGGCATGGCTGCATTGGCTATTTTTGAGAAATTTTGGCCATCACATGACATATCCTATGTCAATGGGTATGTAATTGTTTGGAACAGTTCATGGCACTCATATGATGTGGCAGCAAGGAGCTTGGTTATGTTGGGATGATGTGACATTGTACATGTCAATAAGTATGTTGTTTCTCCATGGCTTTCATGATGATGATGTGTGGTGGTAGCAAGGGTCATTGCTGCTTTGGTTACTCTTGGGAGATTATGGGCTGACTTTCTCACATACCTTGCATGATGAGGAGGGGCGATGACAACAGGAAGCCTTACTCCATTGGCTTCTGTTAGGAGAGTATGGCCACCATACTTGGTATAATGATGGGGTGGTATGGCAGCAAAATGCATTGCTACAGTGGTTGTTATTGAGTGAGTATGGCTCGACATTTCACATGTCAAACCATATGTATATGTTTCCTATTTTTCACAGTGTTGAGATGATGCTTGGAGCAAGTAGGGCCAACAGGGTTGATGATGGAAGCATGGAGAGGTACATCTTATTCCATGTAGCATGGTTTGGAGAGATAGTTTATGAGTTAGGAAATTCCTTTGGGGGGAGGAACCACTTCACTTTATATGTCTCATGTAGAGGAAGAGGCTATGGAACAATAGATGGTTGCCACTTGGAGGTTCATTGATGAAGAGAGGCATCTAGTTATACAGTTGGAAGCCTTTCAAGACATTCTAGAGAGTCAACTATGGAGATGGGAATTCATAACACATTGGATAAGATCGAGATACATTCCATATGAGGATGCCACTTGGGAGGGAGATGGATTTTTGCAACATTCACTTTTGCAGTTGCTTGAGGACAAGAAACATTTTGGCGGGGAGGACTGTAATATTCCAAATTTTCCAACCATAAATTGTAATATTAGAGTTCTTAATTTTCTTAATTAGTTAAGTAAATAATAGGGTGGAGGGACCCATAAACCCCATATATGAATAAAATCCACTTTTTGTGTGAATGTGGGTTATTATATAGTAGATCAACATCATGGAGTAGTGGAGCAGCTCATTAATGAAGGAAGAGTGGAGATTATGGAGAGATAATGAGGAAGATGATGGAGATAGTGGAGGAATAAAAGTAATATCATAGAGAATTAATGATGAAGTGATGGAGGAAGTAGTGCATTAAATGCACGCATGATGGAGGGAGTGAAGATTAAATGCAAAGATCATGGAGATCATGGAGAGACAACACAGGCTTCATGGAGACTAGTGACCACATGTGCAACACAGTTATGAGCTGGGCTAAGGCTAGCGAAGGCTCACAACCATATAAGGAACATGAGGGCAGAAAATCAAATCAGTCTAGAATTTGATATTGTATTTTCATTTGACATTTCTTTGCATGCTTCAGTTGTTTAGATAAGTTTGATGTGATTTTTAGCACATGGGTGTTCCTGAGCGGGAATCCCACCCTTACCCACAGGGGACTTAGAGTGCCTACTCTGGGAAGGCTATTTTGAGAAACCATTCATCATTCAAAATTGGTGCTACATTCAACCCCTCTCTTCTGCATATACAGATTCAGGAATTACACATTCTTGTCTTAGGGTTTGAGAGGAGGAAGGTAGTTTCTAGCATTTCAACTAGGAAACCAGCGGAGGAATCATCATTTCACATTGCACTTTAATTTTAGTCTTCCAAGAGAAGCATTGTGACATCCCATATTAGCAAATCATATTACACCTCCATGCAACAACATTTCCTTTAGGAATTGCGTAGTCCAATCAGGCAGATCTAAGGGAGGAAGGAAGTTTGAAGTATTTCAACCTAGAATCCTATGAGGGGTCTTTCCCTCACTTTTGTGAGATTAGTTTTGTCATTTTTGAGCTATATTTCATCATCCATCAACAGGCTACAACTTTAGCCTCCTTGACAGCAAAGTCCATTCCAGCAGTTTTGTAGTTTACAGTTGCAATTGAGCCGAGGAAGCAAGATCTAGATCTGAAGTTTCTAGCTTGAGAATCTAGAGAAGGGATCAACCCTTCATGTATTGTGATGATTTGGTGCTATTGCAGTAGTTATATCATCAGTTCATATCCATCTAAGAAGTTACCCATAATTAGTGCGTAATTCAACCAATAGGGGTGCAGTTGGCAACCCAAAAAGGGTCGAAAATCCAAATTTAAAATCTGGTGAAACCATCTATGTGTTTTTCTGGTTTTTTTTAGTAGAATCCATGGTTAAAATCAAGGATCATTCTGAACTCTCTAGCAATCTCCCACAGATGGTTCTTCTTCCCTATAGCAGCAGTTTCTAGTAGCAGTAGCAGTAGCAACATAAAATTTCTAGTGCTAGTTTTCATTAGTGTATTTCAGCCACTTATTGTTGACTTGACTGCATCTCCTTTGGAGCAATGTGTACTTTATATTTGTTGTTGTTTATAATTATATGAATTATATGTTTCTGCTCATGGTTATAATTGCTTGATGCTGCAGCATATTTCTAGCATTTTCCAAATTTTTCTTGTTTTCTTATTTGGAATGTTATAGATGTTCTATATTTCTGTCTTTTCCATTTTGGAATATTGCACCTTTCCAAGGATAGTAGCCTTATCAAGAGCAACCATATTTTCAAGGAGGGAAACCTTTTGTTGGAACCTATTCCCCAGTTGTAGGGAAAAATATTCTCGGTAATTATCAAACTTATGTTCTACTGCCTCAAATTGGTTATGGTCAACCTTATGCATCACAACCTTTGATGGGAGCTCCTTAACCAGGAATAAATACTCTGTGAAATCTTTTGTTAAATCAAGAGCCTTTGTAGCCTACATTACAAGTACCTTATAATCAACCTTCTCAACCAACTAGAAAATTTGATTTTACCCAAGTCCACCAGCATGTTCAAGGTGCACTTCAAATTACCCCATAGGTATCTGTGCCAAGTATTCAACAAGCTGGTTCAAGTACTCCAAGTACTCCTATCCAATCTGCTACGAAAATTTTTGTTCAGACTTAGAATTATCAATAGGTGTTATGGAATTATCTGTTCTAGGATTTGCTGATTTAGAATCAGCAAAAATCTTTTTAGGATCAGAATTTGTCGTTTTTACTTAATTAGAAGCTTTAGAAGTATTAGTTTTCTGTACATCTTTGGAATATTGAGCTTCTTCATTAGTAATATCAATAATTTTGGGACTTGTTGATTTTTTAGGACTGGGAGGATTGGAATTTTGCTTATTTTCCCTTGGGAGAATTTGCAAAACTTTTGTTTTTGGGCTTCTACATTTTTATTATTTTCATTTTGGGAATTTTTTTTAGTAGAAGACTCATCATTTTTCTTGTTTCTAAGGTTATACTGACTATGAATTTCATTAATAGAAAATTCATAACCTTGTTTGTAGTCAAAGGATTCACTAGAGTTTAATTTGAGTTGTTGAAGCTCAAATAGTTCCAGATATTCACCTTGCACTTCCATTTCAGTCTTCCAAGAGCAACATTTTGATATTCAGCATCATGCCATCATATTACACCTCCATGCAACAACATTTCCTTCATGAATTGCGTATTCCAATTAGGAAGATCTAAGGGAGGAAGGAATTTTGAATTATTTCAGCTTGGAATCCTATGAGGGGTCTTTCCCTCACTTTGGTGAGATTATTTTTATCATTTTTGAGATATATTTCATCATCCATAATAGGATAAAACTTTAGCCTCCTTGACAGCACAGTCCATTCCAGTAGTTTTGCAGTTTGCAGTTGCAACTTGAGTCAAGGAAGGAGGATCTAGATCTCAAGTTTCTAGCTTGAGAATCTAGAGAAGGGGTCAACCTTTCATGTATTCAGATGATTTGATGCTATTGCAGCATGTAGATAATTAGTTCCGCTCCATATCAGTAGTTAGCCAAAATTAGTGTGTAATTCAACCAACAGGGGTGCAGTTGGCAACCCAAAAAGGGTCAAAAATCCAAATTGAAAATCTGTCCAAACCATTTATGTGTTTTTCTGGTTTTTTTTTAATATAATCCGTGGTTAAAATCATGGATCATTCTGAGCACTCTAGTAATCTCCCACACATGGTTCTTCTTCCCAGTAGTAGTAGTTTCTAGCAGCAGCTACAGTAGCAACATAACATTTCTAGTGATAGTTTTCATTAGTGTATTTCAGCCACTTCTTTTTTACTCAAGTGAATCTCCTTTGGAGAGATGTGTACTTTATATTTGTTGTTGTTTATAATTAAATGAATTAGATGCTTCTACTCATGGTTATAATTTCTTGATGTTGGAGCATATTTCTGGCATTTTCCAGATTTTTCTTGTTTGCTTATTTGGAATGCTATAGATGTTCTATATTTCTATCTTTTCCATTTTGTAATATTACACCTTTCCAAGGATAGTAGCCTTATCAAGAGCAACCATATTTTCAAGGAGGACAACCTTTTGTTGGAACCTATCCCCCGCTTTTAGGGAAAAATATTCCTGGTAATTATCAAACTTATGTTCCAATGCCTCAAATTTGTTATGGTCAACCTTATGCATCACAACCTTTGATGGGAGCTCCTTAACTAGGAATAAATACTCTGTGGAATCCTTTGTTAAATCAAGAGTCTTTGTAGCCTACATTACAAGTACCTTATAATCAACCTTCTCAAACAACTGAAAATTTTGGTTTTACCCAAGTCCACCAGCCTGTTCAAGGTGCACTTCAAATTACCCCATAGGTATTTGTGCCAAGTATTTAGCAAACTAGTTCAAGTACTCCAAGTACTCCTATCCAATCTGCTGCGCAAATTTTTGTTCAGACTTAGAATTATTAGTAGGTGTTCTAGAATTATCTGTTCTAGGATTTGCTAATTTAGAATCAGCAGCAATATTTTTAGGATCATAATTTTTTGTTTTTACTGAATTAGAAGCTTCAGAAGTATTAGTTTTCTATACATCTTTGGAAGATTGGGCTAATTCATCAGTAATATCAACAATTTTGGGACTTGTTGATTTTTTAGGACTGGGAGGATTGGAATTTTGCTTTTTTTCCCTTAGGAGAATTTGCAAAACTTTTGTTTTTGGGGCTTCTACATTTTCCTTATTTTGATTTTGGGAATTTTTTTTAGTAGAATACTCATTATTTTTCTTGTTTCTAGGTTATGCTGACTATGAATTTCATTAATAGCAAAGTCATAACCTTGTTTGTAGTCAAATGATTCACTGGAGTTTAATTTGAGTTGTTGAAGCTCAAATAGTTCTAGATCTTCACCTTGCACTTCCATTTTATTCTTCCAAGAGTAGCATTGTGATATTCGACATTAGGCCATCATATTATACCTCCATGCAACAAAATTTCCTTCAGGAATTGCGTAGTCCAATTAGGAAAATATAAGGGAGGAAGGAAGTTTGAAGTATTTCAACTTGGAATCCTGTGAGGGGTCTTTCCCTCACTTTGGTGAGATTATTTTGGTAATTTGTGAAATATGTTTCATCATCCATCAATAGACTACAAATTTAGTCTCCTTGACAACACAGTCCATTCCAACAGTTTTACATTTTGCAGTTGCAACTTGAGCCTTGGAAGGAGGATCTAGATCTCAAGTTTCTAGCTTGAGAATCTAGAGAAGGGATTAACCCTTCATGTATTGAGCTGATTTGAAGCTATTGTGGTAGTTAGATCATCAGTTTATCTCCATCTCAATAGTTACCCAGAAGTAGTGTGTAATTCAACCAATAGGGGTGCAGTTGGAAACCAAAAAACGGTCGAAAATCCAAATTTAAAATATGGCCAAATCATTTATGTGTTTTTCTGGATTTTTTTTAGTAGAAACCATGGTTAAAATCACGGATCATTCTGAGCACTCTAGCAATCTCCCACACATGGTTCTTCTTCCCAGTAGTAATAGTTTCTAGCAGTAGCAATAGTAGGAACATAACATTTCTAGTGCTAGTTTTCATTAGTGTATTTCAGCCAATTCTTGTTGACTTGAGTGCATCTCCTTTGGAGCACTGTGTACTTTAAATTTGATGTTTTTTTATAATTATATGAATTAGATGTTTCTTCTCATGGTTATAATTTCTTCATGTTGCAGCATATTTTCGGCATTTTCCAGATTTTTCTTGTTTGCTTATTTGGAATGCTATAGATGTTCTATATTTTTATCTTTTCCATTTTGGAATATTACACCTTTCCAAGGATAGTAGCCTTATCAAGAGCAACCATATTTTCAAGGAGGACAACCTTTTTTTGGAACCTATCCCCTGGTTGTACGGAAAACTATTCCCGGTAATTATCAAAATTATGTTCCAATACCTCAAATTGGTTATGGTAAACCTTATGCATCACAACCTTTGATGGGAGCTCCTTAACCAAGAACAAATACTCTATGGAATCCTTTGTTAAATCAAGAATATTTGTAGCCTACATTACAAGTAACTTATAATCAACCTTCTCAACCAAATGGAAAATTTGGTTTTACCCAAGTCCACCAGCCTGTTCAAGGTGCACTTCAAATTACCCCATAGGTATCTATGCCAAGTATTCAAAAAGCTGGTTCAAGTACTCCAAGTACTCCTATCAAATCTGTTGTGCAAATTTTTGTTCAATAACCAAGTACACCTATCCCTGGAGTTTCTCAAACTCTATTATTACAACCTTCAAATGAAAAAACCAAATGTTACACAGGAAATTCCTTAGATTAGTGCTGTTATCACTCTAGTAATTCTCTTAAGTTGTGGGATTTGATTTTTTAGCCTAAGAACACTAGAGGTAACCACAAACCTAATTCAAATTCTAGGATCTAGCCTTCCTAGAATTCAGAAAGGGCTCTCTCTTTAACATTTACTTTTGTTTTTTATTTATGTTTTTAGGCTAGTTATGATAGAACAATTGGTTTTGTTTTAAAAGGTTTTGGTGAGAAAAAATCATTTAGAGGTAAACTAGAGAGAAATCAACCTGTCCATTGGGCTATGGAGTCTAAATCTGGCTAGAAGCACTAGAATTCAAGGCCAAAAAGGTACAAATGTATTCAGGGCAATGATAACCCTCAGAGATTTGGGAAAGTTTTTTTTTTTTTTTGGTGAAATGGTATGATCGAGACAAAGGGCAATGAAGGATCCTTTGATCTGGAAAATGGAAGAAGGAGGAAGAGGTAAAATGAGTGTAGGAGAAATCAAGGATTACTAACACTGGAAATCAGTAGAAAACATTAAAATGGTCACTAGTTAAAAAAAGGGAGCACTAGAGTAACCTGTAGTAATATTCCTAGTTGCACATTCAGATAGAACAAACATATAATGAATTGCATGAAACTCAGAAAAGAAAACAATGAAAAGGAGGGAGTACTTCACTCATCAGCTTATCACAGGGATCTTGAATTATGATTTCAGTTTAGCTTTGTCTAGTCTGCTACTTCGAAATAAACACATAATAGCCTTCAATGTTCAGAAAAAAGTTTATAGTAAAGTCTAGCAATTCTATTCGACACTGAATACTTCTAATGTATAAGTACTTATACAAAATGTAGTTACAAATATCCTAGGAGACATCTAGGAATATCTTTAGGAAATAGAAAATATATTTACAAAATAAGAGGGATAGCTGCTTAAAAAATCAGCAAGTTGTCCTCTTATCCAAAATAAATAGAACTATTTTATCTAACATGGAGCTTTTGAGTGATTAGTTGTCCTACTAGAAAATATCTTCATTTGAGTTGCCTTAACTGATACTATTTCACCTGATACCCTTTAACGCTTATTTTTAATGCTGATACACTTTTGACTGATATTTCCACTATTTACTGTGGTAAAAATATATCTTTTTGCAGTAAAAACCAGTAGACCGTCCTTTTGTTTCACTGCTTCTTTTTTATTGTTTTCCAAGGTAATTTTCTTCACTATTTTACCTCTCTTTTTTACATTAAATCTATAAATGTTTTCCATTGTTCTTCACTGGGAATTTTGACATTCTTTAGCTTTCTAAAATTCTCATCTCCCTCTGTTTATTTAGAAAAAGTGGGCTTGAACACAAAGAGATGTTTAATCTCATGTTATAGAAAAAACAAATCTTTAAAATGCTAAAGGAGGACTTTTCCCGGGGGAGTGCCTTGTGGTAATGGCTTGCTGACTTGCTCCTTTGAAAATTCCCTGATCTTCTTATCATAATCCTTCTAGGGCATGCGTTTTTCATTAAAAACATGGATGTCTAGTAAGTCCCTCTGTCTTAAGTTTGTATATTTTACCATAAACTTTTTTATGGCAATGTTCATTGATTCACATTTCTCTTCCAGGTAGTTCATCAATTTTTTCTTGGTTGCCACCTTCTTCATCTGTAAAATGGTTTATGTTCTATCTAATACCTGTAATTCTTCCAATTCTGCTCTATTGTTGTTGTTCAGGAATGTGATGAGTTTTAAAGCTTGAGTTGGCTTATCAATTAACTCATCCTTGGTCTTCTAAATCTCTTCCTGAGGTGCTAATAATAAGTCTCTCTACTCATATATAACCTGAATTGAAGGCCATTGAGTATGAATGGCTTCAATTATGTTTGTCCATATATGATTCTTTACAAATGAAATTTTCTCAGTGAATGTTAGCTTTATTTGTAAGCCCTTGATTTGTTCTCCAAGTCTGATTACCTTTTGTTCATGAGTTTTATCATTTATTAAAGCTAACTTATTTATGGCTTCAAGATTATCAATCATATTATTTAGGCTGTTGATTTCATTAGTTTTCAAGCAAATTTCCTGCATAGATTTTACAATCTAACCTGCTCCATCTGTTTGTTGAACCTGTGTTGTAGAAGAATCTATGTTTGAAGTAGTAGTTGAACTCACTGGCACTGTAGTTTCCAGTGGTTCTTTTGGTGCTAGTTTTACTCCTGATGTGGAAGCCACTACTGTGGTAATCACTGGTATAACTGAATGAATGATAGGAGTGTTAGTTTCTTTCATAGTTTCCTTCTCTTGGAAAAGCTGGTCCATTTGGGATTCCATTTCTTTGTTATGAGTAGTTAATTTGAGGATGAGCTTCATCATCTCTTCTTTTTCACTTTTCTCTTGAAGGATTTCTTTGGTTTGTGGATGCTCACTTTTAGGAAGCTTAAGCTATTTCCTCAAAGCTCCAATATCATCATTATTTTTCTTAATCAACAATTCTTCTGCTTGAATATTTGAGGGATCATATCCCACCTATAAAACTAAATCATCTAAGGCTTTAATCCTTAGGTCCTTTTCATACAAACATCCTTTATCTAGCTTCATTTGATCCTGCATGTTAAGAATAGTATTCTAAAACTTGGTAGCACTCATTACCTTTGCCACCACAGTTTAATACAACATTTCAGAGCTATGTCTATGAAATTCAATTTGGCCTAGCTCATGAAAATTTTCAGTGTCTACTTCAAAGTCCACCTTTTTCTAATCTGCCACTGTCTTTGGTGCTGAAGTAGTTGGTTGAAAAAATGACATAATCATTTTGTTTGTAGAATAATCAAAGGCTGTCAGTAGCCTATTTTTATGCCCAGGTTTTTGCTTGAGGAATTGAGAATATATCTCTGATTTAATTTCCTCATTCTTCTGCTTTATCTGTTTATATTTCTCTTTGATATATAAATCCTTTTCCTCAGCAGTTTGTGAGGAAGAGGCCTCCATATTTTGTGGCTTTTCAATCATTTGGGTATCATTTTTACCTATTGTTTGCTCTTTTTGAATCTCTGCAAGAGTTTCATTGATTATCAATTTAGCTTCATCATTATTTACCTCTGGCTCATTTGTATCTTCAGTGTCAATTACCTTTTCTTTCCCAAATTGAACTGAATTTAAGCCTTTTATTATAAATCAGTTTGAATTTTGTTTCTGAAGTTGTTTCTACTGTGTATGCTCCTCCTTCTCTGTTTCTTTTGGCAGAAGTCTCTAGCTACTTTACAACTTCAAGGGCTTGCGTTGTAACCAATTTTCTTGTTGTTTCTATATTAGTATTTGTATCTATCAGTGTGTTCTCTAACCATTCTTCTTGATTGTCAAACTTCTCAATTTATGGCTTAAGCTCATGTATGAAGGGTGTAAGTTTACATTTTACCCTTAAATTTCTCTGGATCCCTTGAGGATCATAGTTCCATGGAAAAATTTCTTGAAATTTGAACTCTACTAGTATCTTTGAGATTTATTTTTCTGCCTCTCTGTTATTTATGATGAAAGGACCAACCTGATTCTTCAACTTGAATTGAGTCTTTTTCCTTGCAGCTAAGAAGTTGATAGAGTCATAATTGAGAATCTGTCTTAAATATTCCAATGCAAAAATTTTCATGTTCATGTATTTTGGCAAGTTATAAGGTAATAAGTTGGATCCAAAAATTCTTATCTCTGTATGGTTTTCATAAAGAAACCAGTCTCCCATTTTATTCTGTTCTGATAGTTGCAAGATCCTTTTCATTTCTTCATTAACTCTGGGCTATTCTTCTTTGTATAAAATATTCATTGTTGGATGGAGAAAAAGACCTGAAAAATCGGTATAAGTAAACTCACTACCCTCTTTCCTGACCAAGGAAGTCCAGAAGACAATGGATAAAGGCTTACCCTCCAAGTCCATCTTTTGTAATGCAATTGGAAATTTATCAACTTGGAAGAATAAAAATAAGTGAAACAAGTAGGAAGAGTATCTCAAAACGCCTTCAATGGGTAGTTTGGTGAGTTGATGATGAATACTGTCTGTTATGAATCTGGCATAATAGAAAATGATTACTGGAGGTTGGACTGGAGATAAGGTGGATAGAAAGCCAAGAATGGATTCATCAGTGAATCCATCTATAAAGTATCCCAGTATAAAAGATAGCATTAAAATAATATGCCTAGACCCTTCAAGAAATTTGGCAGTGGAATAAGGAGGGTTTAACTTAGGAATGTCAACATGGGAAGGAAAAAAGTTTTGAAATATCATAAAATTCTTTGGGAAATCCAGGCCTAAGTACAATTGATTCAAAGCTTCTATAGATAGGGGGACTGATTGAGGATCAGACTGTAATTGTAGTATTTGATTTATTGATTCTGCTGTAATGGTAAAAATAATTTCTATGTCTACATTAACAATGGCCCTTTGGTCTGGTTCAGAATGCTTTTGACATAATATAACAAGATCTTGTCTAGAGTGTGTCAATGGAACTACATATTTGGGCAAATGAGTCTCCCAAATAGGCATTTCATCTTTGTCCAAGTATTTATCATAGCACCAATTATGTATTTCTAAAAGTTTAAATTCTACAATAGGATCAACAATCTTGTAGTCCATATCAGTCAATGGAAGAGTTTCTTCAGCAGCTACAGGTGGCTAGAGGGGATTTACTGATATAGTGGATTTAGTAGTGAGGGATGGAGTAGATTTAACAGCTTTAGGTGTTATAGATTTAGGAGGTTTGGATCCTCTAGGCTTGGTTGGTTTAGAACCTCCAGGTTTATCTATGATCTTCTTTTTGGTCATTTTGGAATAACTACTGCAAGCTTAAATTGTTTGTAGGAGTTGTTTCTCTTTGTCAGAGGATATAAACTAGAATAGGATAGAAAAACGAGGGTTTCCTGAATAGATTTGACTACAAAAGGGATTTTTAGGATATATTCAACAAATTTAACCTTGTAGGTCTTTGAATTTGGTCTTTGTGCTTCAAAAATTGGAAATTTGGCTTTAAAAAGGCTCATAACAGGGTTTTCTGGAAAAAAATTGGCCAGGGTTCAGCCTATTTTGGGCGTTTTTGGGAAATTTCTTTGATGTGTTATTCTAATTTAAAACCTAGTTCTATTACAGAAAGTTTTGAATGGAATTTTGTAGGCTCTAAATTGGTCAAAAAATACCTTAAACGCAGGTATTTGTCTTCTTGAAAGGTTCTGAGGAAATTGCGGTTGAATTTGAAGTCTAGTCTAGATTACTGGATCAGGAAACCGCTCTTGGTCAATAGTTAATGGTCGAATTTGTAAATTTTGGGTATAAGCTGAAAAATCGGGGCAAAAAGTTCTTACACAGTTTATTAGATCTTTTACAGTTTGAATGCGCAAATAAACATCAAAGTGTTGTATCAAGGGTTTTAACCTTTGATATGAATCACCATCTAATGCATTAAATGCGGGTCTTATCAAATGGTGAGAGCGGTTTTATTTTAAAATGCAAAATATGGCGATGGTTTTCATGTTGAGCTATGGTGGTAAGTGGTTTATATTGAAACGAACACGATCCAATAAAAACTTGCCACATCATAGGAGGCACAAATGGTGAAACAACCCATTTCAAGTCCATTTGGGCTTTCAGTGGATGATCAGTTTGTGAGCGCGATATCGTTTAAGAGCCGTCAGATTTGGAGTATGGGAGCGAACGGTCATGATCTCTTTTGGAAGGTGTAGAAAAGCAAAGGTGGGGCTAGGCTTTACATGGGCACTGGGGGTTAAAACATGGTTAAAAAAAAACCTTTATAACATATGAAATGGATCAAAGGTTTTATTTATACAAAGGAGGGTTTATGCATACGAGGCACGGTTTAGATATGATTAACCATTTATGTTTAGCTTTTATAAAAAGCTTTAATATAGAGGCAGGATGCGATGGTTTACATATATAATGGGTTAATTATATAAATCATAAGGCTTTACAAAATTGAAGTGGGAATAGGCTTATTTATGTGAAGTGAGGTCAAGTATGCACCTTGGGTTAACTTTATATAAAGCATGGGGCTTTATATAATAGGGATAATATGAAAAGGGAAAAGCTTAAGTTTTGTGACATTTTAACCTTAGCATTAGGCTTAAAAGGTGTTTTTTCTTGCAAAGAGGCGGATTTTTGCATGTGTGGAAGTTTCCAAGATTTTTCAACCTTATAAAGTGATAAAACATTTTTCATAACTTAGGCTAAAATGCTATGAGCGGGGTAATATTTTTTCATTTTCCAAATACATAGGATATGCTTGAATACACATATTTGAGCTATTTATTTTATTATATAGTTTTTAGACTTGTTGAAGGGTCTAATAACCATAGGGGGTGGGGTATTTAATTAAGGTTAGTTTTAGAGAAAACGGAGTATTATTTGGGTTTTTAATTTACCATGTGGATAATAACTTTGGTCTAAAAAATTTATAATAAATGGTTTTTAGGGGGTATTTTTTAGATAAAGGGAATTATAGATAGGATAAGGTATTTTTAGGGAATTAATGGCATAGGTTAAAAGTTAATATGACAAGAGGAGATGGAATGCACAAAATTACACTAGATGACCAAGTAGAGTGAGTAAACAAAAGAAAAGCTTATTATTTCATCATTTCTCTAATTTACATAGGATAGAGTGTTTTTTTGAAGGTTTTTGTATTCTTTATGAATGAAGGAAGTTAATTAAATGGGATTTTAGGTTTCATTAAGTAAGAAGGATTATTTACTTGTGAAGATGAATTAAATGTATGAATGAGGGATAAATAATGGTAAATGGGATTTTGTCATAAGAATTCAACATTTTCCACTATCCAGTCATCGAGCCTTCGGTTCGAACCCAACAGAAGTCAGAGAAATTCTCTGAGCCTCTTTGAATGGAAGTATAGAATACTGAATACCTACAAGGGAAGGGAAATTAGTGATCTCTGCCCGGTGATGAATATCACATGCTTTTTTCCACTTCTTTCTACCTACCCAACATTACTCTAACATTTTTTCTTCTTTTTAGCAGGTGTGTTTAAGCTTGCTACCTTGAAACATTTTATTCTTTTAAAGTAATAAAACTATTTAAATCTACCTTATTTCGTCCAAGGGCTCAGATTAAACTGTTGAGCTCCTCATTATTCACTACCTATCTACTAATTTGTCAGGATTAAACTGTCTGACAAATATTTATTCACTATATAAACATGAAATTGAAAACATGACAAGTCAATATTAAACAGTTTAACTCATCATGGATTATGGCATTTATTGACATTCTTCCATAATCATTTGCAAAAAGTAAAAATTAGTGGCATTTGGCCTTGCTCACTTTCAGGTTTTATTATCATCTTTTTTCTTTTGGGGTCTATATTTTTTAAGTCCTTTGATCTTTCTTTTAGGACATTTTACCCTCTTTTTTGATTTTTGATTTTTTCAAAATATGGGAAAAAAACTTGTAAAAAGCAAGGTATGTACATAATTTACAAGACTATCAAAAGTCAATTCAAAATTATGAATCCTATATTTATAGGACCCTAACAGTGGCTTCACATGGCGATGGCATTTCCTGGTGAAATGTCAAGAACTCTAAGACTAGTAGCCTTCAATTTTGATCATGATGATCCAATAATTGTCTTTTGTTTTCTGCAAAAACTCATATTTAGCAAATTTTACTCTTCAAAGCTTAGGTCCTTCTCTCAGGGCTTCAACTTTGGAAAGAAAATATCCAATCCAATCTAAAACTTAATGGATATTTACAATGATGTAAAAAATAACTGGGACTAACTATTGGTTAACTCAGAAGAATAGTGGTGTTTGAGCATTCTACCATTAACTGGTGCTTCTTGAATATCTGTTCCATCCAAATCTTTGATGAAGAAAGAATTGTTACCCCTATATCCATAAATTACATAAGGTCTTTTCCATAGAAAGTCAAACTTCCCATGCTTACCTTTGTCCTCTCTCCTACAATCCCACTTTAACACTTGATCTCCAATGTAAAAGTCATCTTCTTTACTTTTTTATCAAAAAATTTCTTGATTTTATCATGAATGACTTCGTATTTCTCATAGACTTATTCCCTTGTTTGTTGTATATGAATAGTTTGATTTATCCTCCTTTGTATATCATTGATTTCCACTTGTGATTCTTGAATGATATTCATTACTGGAACACCTAAGGATGATGGGAAAACCGCATCCATCCCATAAACAATTTGATAAGGGGAAGTGCCAATTGACTTTTTGGTAGTAAGTCTATCTGCCCATAAGGCATAGACTAACTTTTTATTCCAAGTCTTTTTGTTATCTTCAAGTATTTTTTTAATAATATTTAAAAGGCTTTTGTTTCAAGATTCGGCTGAGCCATTACCCTGAGGGTAATAAGAAGTAGAGTGGCCTAGGGTAATATGGTACTTATGACAAAAGGCAATCATTTTCTTAGATTCAAATGCTGTTGCATTATTAGTAATTATTTTCCGAGGGCATCCAAATCTAGATAAAAGGTTGCTTTCTATGAAAGAGATAATGACTGTGTTTGTGGCTTGTCTCATAGGAATGGCTTCAATCCACTTAGTAAAGTAATGTGTGGCATTTAAAATC
This sequence comes from Pinus albicaulis, assembly GCA_034641835.2. Taxonomy (NCBI): domain Eukaryota; kingdom Viridiplantae; phylum Streptophyta; class Pinopsida; order Pinales; family Pinaceae; genus Pinus; species Pinus albicaulis. The sequence goes on from CM076572.1 coordinate 381,470,354, forward strand.
CACTTATGTTGGCCAGAGGATGGGGGGTGAATTTCTCCAATGAAGTCTAAACCCCATTGTTGAAATGGCATCTCAGTTGAAATTGGCTTTAAGGGTAAAGGTAACAATTTCATTTTCCCTTCAAAAATTTGACATTTATGACATGAAGTAACAAATTTCTTAACATCAGCAAATAAGGTAGGCTAGTAAAAACTAGCTCTAAGGATCTATCAGCAGTACTTTTCCAATATAAATGCCCTCCACAGTCAGTTGCATGAAATTCTTCAAGAATTTTGTCAACTTCTACTTTTAGTAAACAATTTAGTAATATCCCACTATGTTCTTTCCAAAAAATCACATTATCTAAAATAAAAAATCTCGCTGCTTTAAGTTTAAGAAATCTGGCTTTTGTCCTTGATAATCTAGGAGGAGCTTGTAAGTTTCTAAGTACAAAGATAATATCTAAGTACCAAGGTGAATCTAGAAATGCTTCACTGATCATTGGAGTCGCCATCTCTTCCTGGTCATCAATCTGAGCAATAAAATTTATGTCTAATGCATTGCAGTTAGATTCAACCATCAATCTGGCTAATCCTTGTCCTTTAATGAGTTTTTTTTGGCTTGATTTCTATGGCATATTCTAGGATAGTGGAAATCTACTTACCTCTTCTTTCATTAGGGCCATCCTGAGTAAGAATGTCTTTAACTACTGAATTAGGGACATAGGCAATTATGTGGGAATAGAGAATGTAAACTCTGAAATATTTTATAGCTTTAACCAAGGCTAAGGCTTTTTTCTCCATTATGTTATATTTTAGAGGTGCATATCTAAGAGATTTATTGCAAAAAGCTATAGGATGTTCAAAACCTTGATCATTTTTCTACAGTAAAACTGTAGCAATGGTATGTTCTAATGCAAAAGAAAAAATATAAAGTCTTTCTTGAAATCTAGACTGATTAAGACTGGTGTTTTAGTTAAAGCCTGTTTTATGGATTCAAATGATTATTTGGCTTCAATAGTCGATTTTAAAGTTGAGTATTTTTTTAGCATATTTTTCAGTTCTCTAATGATTTCAGCTAAGTTTGAAATAAATCTTCTCAAAAAGCTAATTTTACCTAAGAAATCTTGTAATTCTTTGATATTTTTAGGTGGATGAATCTTCAAAATTGCTTCTATCCTAGTAGGATCAATTCTAATTCCTTCTTTTAAAATTATATGTCCTAGTAACTTACCTTCCTCTAATCCAAAGAGATTTTTCTTGGGATTTAAATAGATGCCAAATTTTCTACATTTAATAAAGACCCATGTCAAATAATCCAAGTGTTCATTATTGTTTTTGGAAAATACAGTAATGTCATCTAGATAAATTACCAAGAAGTCATGAATATCCTTAGAAAAGACTATGTCCATAGCTCTCTGAAAGTTTTCTCTTGCATTCATCAGAACAAAGGGAATTTTCACATACATGAAAGTGCCCCAAGGAGTGTTAAAAGTTGTTTTAGCCTAATCTTCCTTTTCGACTAGGATCTAGTTGTATCCTGAAAAACCATCTAACAAAGAAATTCTAGAGGAAACAACTACCCTTTGTAATATATGATCCATCTTTGGTAAAGGGTAATTATCCTTTAAAGACACTTTGTTAAGATTTCTAAACTTGACACATAATCTAATTTCACCTATTTTCTTTCTTGTTGGTACTAGGTTTGAAATCGAATCAAAATATCTAATTGGTGCAATAATTTGAGCATCATACATACATTTTACTTCCTTTTCTATTAAAGGTAATAGAACAGGATTAATTCTCCTCAATTTTTATTTGAATGGATTTTGATTATCTTTTATTGGAATTTTGTGTTGAATTATGTTTATGTCATAAGATTTAAGATCTTCATAACTCCAAGAAAACACATCTTGATATTCCTTTAAAAGATCAATGTATTGTTCCTTTTCTTGTTGAGGTAAAGATTTAGACAGTTTAATCATTTTTGGTTTTAAATCTATCCCAATGTTACATTCCGCAATGTCAGACCTAACTGGTTCCATTTTTTGGATTTTTAGGCACATCACTGGAATCAAAAAGGTCTTCCAAAGGGGTTAAACCTTTAGGCAAAAAATTATCTTTCAAATCTAACATGTCAATTTCTTCTTCAATGATTTGCTCAATATCTATATTCTCTAAGTTATCTATATCATATTGAGTAAATATAGCTGGTTTGTTAAATTTATGTACATCTATGTTATCTATTTCACAATCAAAATTCAAATGTATATTACAGTCTGTATCTATTTTACAATTTTTAAATTCTTCCTCATTATTTAAAAAATGGTAAATTTTTTCATCCTGAGAGAAAATATGCCAGTACTTGAGGTTGTCTAGGATAATTGGTCTATGTTTAACCTCAATAGTATACCTATGATTTGGTTGGAATGGTAAGTTACAAGTACTAGAAAAAGTTGCTAGACAGTGTGCTTAAATGTTTCATTTTCTGGGTATAGAAGCAAACTTGCATTCGAATAAATCATCATTTAAATCAATTGTTGTATCTCTGTATCTGGCTCGTTTAGGATTATAAACAAAATAATCTCCATTTATTTTCTTGATAATTAATTATGAATCTTCCATGATTAGTATTCTTTTTCCTCCTAAGTTTCTGATGATCTGGAGGCCAAGAATGAGTGCCTCATACTTTTCCATGTTGTTGGTACATTTGAAGTTAACTCTGAAGGCATGTCCTTATGAATGATTAGTTTCCATATTTGTGATCCATACTCCTGCTCCTGCTCCTCATTTTTTTACAGATCCATCAAAGTCTAAGTTCCAACAGGACTCATGAAATATGTTGTCATTGTTTAGTTTTGGCTTTTTATCAATCAGTTCAGTTTGGATTTCATTGTTATCAGAGTTAAACAAAATAAAAGAGTCAAGGTCAGTTGGTGTAGAATAAATGGGGTAATTTACGTAACTCTCAGCACTACTGACCATGAATTTCATTAAAGTTTCCCTATATAGCTTTTTGGGTTGACCAAACACTGATATTGTAGCATAGCTCATGTCCAATTGTAGAGATCCCTACAACTTTGCTCCCCATGAGTGAGAAATAATCATACCATACTTTGGTGGGATGTCAGCTACTACAATTTCCATTACCATACTCTTACCAGGGTACTGAACTAAATTGACACATAAGTATTTAATTAATGCTAAGCACTTAACTTTTCTAGAATCAAATGAAAACAGATCTTTGTAAGGCCTGGTTATTTCTAGATTAAGGGGTTCCATGATAGATTTGGGAATTAAATTATGCGAAGCTCTTGAATCTAACATAGAATTATGTAAAATATGATCATGGATGGTAAGACTAATATACAAATGAGGGATTGATCCATCTGAATGCTTTCCATTCACATCAGGGCTGAAAATCAACTCTGGTTGATCATCATTCAAATTAATGGCATCTTCACCATCTTTCATATTCAAAGTTTTAGTTATAGTTGATTTGAATAAGTCATTTTTAACCAATTCTGTTAAAGGAATAGGTATTTTTAACTTAGCAATTTCAGTCTGAATATTGAATGAGGATTGAGATTTACTAATTTGAACTAATTCATCTTTAGTAACTGTAATTTGAGTTAGTTTTTCATGGTTTTCAACAGTTTCATTTTTATCTTCATTTGTCTTGGCATTATCTCTCTGAGATTCTTGAGTTTTGCTGCTTTTAATTTTCTCTTCAGGGACTGTTTGTGTGGTAGAAAAATTTTTGTTAGACTTAGAATTATCAGCAGGTGTTCTGGAATTATCTGTTCTAGGATTTGTTGATTTAGAATCAGCAGAAATATTTTTAGGATCAAAATTTGTTGTTTTTACTGAATTAGAAGCTTTAGAAGTATTATTTTTCTATACATCTTTGGAATATTGAGCTACTTCATCAGTAATATCAACAATTTTGGGACTTGTTGATTTTTTAGGACTGGGAGGATTGGAATTTTTCTTATTATCCCTTGGGAGAATTTGCAAAACTTTTGTTTTTGGGACTTCTACATTTTTCTTATTTTGATTTTAGGAATTGTTTTTAGTAGAAGATTGATTATTTTTCTTGTTTTTAAGGTTATACTGACTGTGAATTTCATTAATAGAAAATTCATAACCTTCTTTGTAGTCAAAGGATTCATTGGAGTTTAATTTGAGTTGTTGAAGCTCAAATAGTTCCAGATCTTCCTGAGTGAGAAAAATGGTGTTGTTTTCATCCATTCCCATTAGATGGCTGATGTCATCCTCATCTTCATCATTATCATGAGAACTTTCAACATAGTTCTCTTGAAATGGGGGCCTAATGTTTTGGTCTGGAGCTGCTTCTTTAGCTTTTCCAGGGTTATTATTTTTTCTAAAATTGGGATTTCTAATCTAAGGTTGATTATCCCATTTAGGTTTTCTATCTATATTATATAATATTTCTACCAACCTTTCTAAATTTTTATAAATCCAATTTAACATCTGATTTTGAACTTTCTTCTTTAATTGTAACTCTTCTTTAATTTCTAAGTCTGGCATTCCTAGCTAAAATGTTGATTTCTACACTGACAACATCTGATTGCATCTTTTCTAAGGTTTAGGCATCTCTTTCTCTTAATTGATAGGCCATACCTGTATCAAATCCATCAGGGAATTTGAGCAGAACAGAGTAAGGTGTAGGTTTAGGAGCTGCTGGAATAGAATTATAGACACTGTTATACCTAGTGCAATAGTCTTGGATAGACTCAGTAGGAGATCTTTTGAAAGCATCAAACTTAGAGAAAATTTGAAGGGGGTTCTTTTTCCTTTCCCATTTATTTAAAAATATTGTATGAAATGCAGCTAAATTAGCTACACTACCAGCAACTAAATTTTTGAACCATTTTTTAACTTCTCCTATCAAACTTTGGGCAAATAACCTCATCTAGACATCTGACTCATCGATTTCATAAATTTCACAGTAACATGTCATTTTAGTTACATTTTGTTGAGCAATATATTGTGAAATGCCATCAAAAAGTGGTACATTTTTTCTATAATCTTGACGCATATCATGGAGGTTTTGGGGTAAAACAAGGGGAGCATACCTAGCAGCCATAGTTTGAAGCTTTGTTGAGCTGGGAGGTATAACAGTAATGATAGGGGCAGTGCTGGATATGACGGCTGATGATTTAACAACTGTAGTTGAAGAGCTGAGAAATGAAACTAGTATATAAATGGAATTTCTGGGAAATAAAGAGGTAGTGCTTATAAAATCTGAATGCAAAGTAGTGGATACAGTGGATTGAGTGGATGAAGGAAATAATATCCTAGGCTGCAAAGGCAACTTAGGAATGAAATGTTCTGTAGATGAATTTGCAGAAGTATCTATAAATAAAGTGACAACATATAAAGATGAATCTTCTATTGCTATTATTGTTGTATGCAATTGAGAAACTGGAGGTTTTATGTAAGATAAAAAATGAGCTAATTCAATAGCTTCATTAATATCTTTAATCAATGAAACATTAATTTTTTCAACTGTATTTTGATATTCAGATTTATTTGACTTTGTTCCTATTGAAACATTTTTCTGTTTTGCATTCAAAAATGAGAGGAAAACAGGATCTAAAACAATATTTTTCAAATCAGTTTCATATTTAGTTTTAAACACTGTATATTCAAATTTCAGATCAAAAGCAATATCATTTAAACTCACTAACTCTTTGGGTAAAGAATTGGATTTTTCTTAATGGTACTTTAGTTTCTAAATTGAAAATTTATTTTTTCTTTTTACCAATCTGATCTGGGTTATCTACTATAACTGCAGGCTTAGGATCCAGGTTAGACTTGGTATAGTAGGTTTTCCTAGAAGCCAGAATGACTGTTTTGAATACCCACAACCTATAAAAATAATCTTAAAGTAAAAATATTATTGAAATATATTCCTTTAAGACTAAATTTAAGACTGGAGATTGGTTAGTTCCCCAGTATGGTCGCCAGTATGTTATCACTCTAGTAATTTTTTAAGTTGTGGGATTTGAGTTTTTAGTCTAAGAACACTAGAGGTAACCACAATCCTACTTCAAATTATAGGATCTAGCCTTCCTATAATTCAGAGAGGGCTCTCTCTTTAAGATTTATCTTTGTTTTTTATTTCTGTTTTTAGGCTAGTTATGATAGAACAATTGGTTTTGTTTTTAAAGGTTTTGGTGGGAAAAAATCACTTAGAGTTAAACTAGAGAGAAATCAACTTGTCCATTGGGCTATGGAGTCTAAATCTATATAACAGCACTAGAAGTCAAGGCCAAAAAGGTACAAATGTATTCAGGGCAAGATAGATAACCCTCAAAGATTTGGGAAAGTGTTTTTTTTTTTTGGTGAAATGGTATGATCGGGATAAAGGGAAATGAAGGATCCTTTGATCCGGAAAATGGAAGAAGGAGGCATAGGTAAAATGGGAGTAGGAGCAATCAAGGATTCATAACACTGGAAATCAGCAGAAATCATTAAAATGGTAACTAGTTAAAAACAGAGAGCACTAGACTAATCTGCAGTAATATTCCTAGTTGCACATTCAGATAGAACAAACATATAATGAATTGCATGAAACTCAGAAAAGAAAACAATGAAAAGAAGGGAGTACTTCACTCATTATCTTATCATAGGGATCCTGAATTATGATGCCAGTTTATCTTTGTCTAGTCTTCTACTTCGAAATCAACACATAATAGCCTCCAATGTGCAGCAAAAAAAGTCTATAGTAAAGCCTAACAATTTTATTCCACACTGAATACTTCTAATGTAGACGTATTTATACAAAATGTAGTTACAAATATCCTAGGAGACATCTAGGAATATCTTTAGGAAATAGAAAATATCCTTACAAAATAAGAGGGACAGTTGCTTAACAAATCATCAAGTTTTCCTCTTATCCAAAACAAATAGAACTATTTTATTTAACAAGGAGCTTTTGAGTGATTAGTTGTCCTTCTTTGTTGGTTGCTAGAAAATATCTTCATTTGAGTTGCCTTAATTGATACTCTTTCATCTGATACCCTTTAACACTGATTTTTAACACTTATACACTTTTGACTGATATTTCCACTGTTTACTACTGTAAAAATATATCTTTTTGCAGTAAAAATCAGCACACTGTCATTTTGTTTCAATGTTTCTTTTTTACTGTTTTCCAAGGTAATTTTCTTCACTGTTTTACCTCTCATTTTTACATTAAATATGTAAATGTTTGCCACTGTTCTTCACTGGGAATTTCGAAATTATTTATCTTTCTAAAATTCTCATCTTCCTCCGTGTATTTAGCAAAAGTGGGCTTGAACACAAAGAGATGTTTAATCTCATGTTGTAGAAAAAAAAAACTTCAAAATGATGAAGGAGGACTTTTCCTGTGGGAGTGCCTTGTCGTAACGGTTTTTTGACTTGCTCCTTGGAAAATTCCTTGATCTTCTTAACATAATCCTTTTGGGGCATGAGTTTTTCATTAAAAACATGGATGTCTGGCAAGCCCCTCTATCTTAAGTTTGTATATTTCACCATAAATTTTTTATGGCAATGTTCATTGATTCACATTTCTCTTCCAGGTAGTTCATCAAATTTTTCTTGGTTACCACCTTCTTAATCTGTAAAATGGTTTATGTTATATCTAATACCTATAATTCTTCCAATTCTTCTCTATTCTTGCTATTCAGGAATGTGATGAGTTTTAAAGCCTGAGCTGGCTTATCATTTAACTCATCCTTGGTCTTTTGAATCGCTGCCTGAACTGCTAATAATAAGTCTCTCTGCTCATATATAACCTGAATTGAAGGCCATTGAGTGTGAATGGCTTCAATTATGTTTTTCCATAAATGATTCTTTACAAATGAAATTTTCTCAATGAATGTTAGCTCTTTTTGTAAGCCCTTGATTTGTTCTCCAAGTTTGATTGCCTTCTATTCATGAGTTTTAGCATTTATTAAAGCTAACTTATTTGTGGCTTCAAGAATATCAATCATCTTCTTTAGGCTATTGATTTCATTAGTTTTCAAGGACATTTCCTCCATCTCTTTTACAATCAAACCTGCTCCATCTATTTGTTGAACCTATGTTGTAGAAGAATCTATGTTTGAAGTAGTAGTTGAACTCACTAGAACTGCAGTTTCCAGTGGTTCTTTTGGTGCTAGTTTTTCTCCTAATGCGGAAGCCACTGCTGTGGTAATCACTGGTATAACTGAAGGAATGATAGGAGTGTGAGTTTCTTTCATAGTTTCCTTCTCTTGGACAAGATGTTCCATTTCGGATTCCATTTCTTTGATCTAAGAAATTAATTTGAGGATGAGCTTCATCATCTCTTCTTTTTCACTTTGCTCTTGAAGGATTTCTTTGGTCTGTGGATGATCACTTTGAGGAAGCTTAAGCTGTTTCCTCAAAGTTGCAATATCATCATTATTTTTCTTAATCAACAATTCTGCTGCTTGAACATTTGAGGGATCATATCCCACCTATAAAAATAAATCATCTAAGGCTTTAATCCTTAGGTCCTTTGCATACAAATATATGTTGTCTAGCTTCATTTCATCTTGCATGTTAAGAATAGTATTATGCAACTTGGTAGCACTCATTGCCTTTGTCACCACAGTTGAATACAACATTTCAGAACTATGTATATGAAATTCAATTTGGTATTGCTCATGAACATTTTCAGTGTCTACTTCAAACTACACCTTTTTATAATCTTCCATTGTCTTTGGTGCTGAAGTAGTTGGTTGAAAAAATCACATAATAATTTTGTTTGTAGAATAATCAATGGTTGTCAGTAGCCTATTTTGGTTCACAAGTTTTTGCTTGAGGAATTGTGAATATATCTCTGATTTAATTTCCTCATTCTTCTGCTTTATCTGTTTATATTTCTCTTTGATATCTAAATCCTTTTCCTCAATTGTTTGTGAGGAAGAGGCCTCCATATTTTATGGCTTTTCAATCATTTGAGTATCATTTTTACCTGTTTTTTTCTCTTTTCCAATCTCTATAAGAGTTTCATTGATTATCACTATAGCTTCATCATTATTTATCTCTGGCTCATTTGTATCTTCAATGTCAATTACCTTTTCTTTCCCAAATTGAATTGAATTTAAGCCTTTTATTATAAATCAGTTTGAATTTTGTTTCTGAAGTTGCTTCTATTGTGTATGCTCCTTCTTCTCTATTTATTTTGGCTGAAGTCTCTGGATGCTTTACAACTTCAAGGGCTTGTGTTGTAACCATTTTCCCTATTGTCTTTGTATTAGTAGTTGTATCTATCAGTGTGTTCTCTAACCATTCTTCTTGATTGGAAAAATTTTCAATCTCTATCTTAAGCTTGTGTATGAAGGGTGTAAGTTTACATTTTACCCTTAAATTGATCTGGATCCCTTGAGGATCATAGTTCCATGGAAAACTTTCTTGAAATTTGAACTCTACTAGTCTCATTGAGATTTGTTTTTCTGCCTCTTTGTTATTTATGATGAAAGGACTAACCTGATTCTTCAGCTTCAATTGAGTCTTTTTCCTTGCAGCTAAGAAGTTGATAGAGTCAGAATTGAGAATCTGTCTTAAATATTCCAATGCAAAAAATCTCATGTTCATGTATTTTGGCAAGTTATAAGGTAATAAGTTGGATCGAAAAATTCTTATCTTTGTATGGTTTTCATAAAGAAACCAGTCTCCCATTTTATTCTGTTTTGTTAGTTGCAAGATCCTTTTCATTTCTTCATTGACTCTGGGCTGCTCTTCTTTGTACAAAATATTCATTGTTGGATGGAGGAAAAGGTATGAAAAATCTGTATAAGTGAACTCACTACCCTCTTTCCTGAGCAAGGATGTCCAGAAGACAATGAATAAAGGCTTACCCTCCAAGTCCATCTTTTGCAATGGAATTGGAAAATTATCAACTTGGAAGAATAAAAATAAGTGAAACAAATAGGAAGAGTATATGAAAACCCCTTCAGTGGGTAGTTTTGTCAGCTAATGATGAATATTGTCTGCTATGAATCTGGCATAATAAAAAATGATTGTTGAAGGTTTGCCTGGAGATAAGGTGGACAGAAAGCCAAGAATGGATTCATCTGTGAATCCATCTGTAAAATATTACAGTATAAAAGATAGAATTAAAATAATATGCCTATACCCTTCAGGAAATTTGGCAGTGGAATACGGAGGGTTTAACTTAGGAATGTCAACATGGGAAGGCAAAAAGTTTTGAAATATCATAAAATTCTCTGGGAAATCCAAGCCTAAGTAAAATTGAGTCAAATCTTCTATATATAGGGGGAATAATTGAGGATCATATTGTAATTACAGTATTTGATTTATTGATTCTGCTGTAATGGTAAAAAGAATTTCTCTATCTGCATTAACAATAGCCCTTTGGTTTGGTTCATAATTCTTTTGACATAATCTAACAAGATCCTGTCCAGGGTGGGTCAATGGAACTACATATTTTGGCAAATAAGTCTCCTAAATTGGAATTTCATCTTTGTCCAAGTATTTATCATAGCACCAATTATGTATTTCTAAAAGGTTAAATTCTACAACAGGATCAGCAATCTTGTAGTCCATATTAGTCAATGGAATATTTTCTTCAGTAGCTACAGGTGGCTGGAGGGGATTTACTAATATAGTGGATTTAGCAGTGAGGGCTGGAGTAGATTTAACAGCTTTAGGTGTTACAGATTTAGGAGGTTTGGATCCTCCAGGCTTGGTTGGTTTAGAACCTCTAGGTTTAGCTATGATTTGCTTTATGGTCATAGCTTAAATTGTTTGCAGGAGTTTTTTTTCTTTGTCAGAGGATATAAACTGGAATAAGACAGAAAAACAAGGGTTTCCTGAATAGATTTGACTGCAAAAGGGATTTTTAGGATATATTCAACAAATTTAACCCTGTAGGTCTTTGGATTTGGTCTTCACACTTAAAAAATTGGAAATTTGGCTTTAGGAAGGCTCATAACAAGGTTTTCTGGAAAAAAATGGCTAGGGTTTGGCCTATTTTGGGCATTTTTGGGCAATTTATTTGATGAGTTCTTCTAATTGAAAACATGGTTCTATTACAGAAGGTTTTGAATGGAATTTTGCAGGCATTCAATCGGTCGAAAAATACCTTAAACGTGGGTATTTGGCTTCTTGAAAGGTTCTGAGGAAATCGCGGTTGAATTTGAAGTCTGTTCCAGATTACTGGATCAGGAAACCACTCCTGGTCAATATTTAATGGTTGAATTCATAAATTTTGGGTATAAGCTAACAAATTGGGGCAAAAATTTCTTACACAGTTTATTAGAGCTTTTATAGTTTGAATGTGCAAATAAACATCAAAGTGTTATATCAAAGGTTTTAACCTTTGATATGAATCACCATCTAATGCATTAAATGTAGGTCTTATCAAATGGAGGGAGCGGTTTTATTTTAAAATGCGAAATCCAGCGATGGTTTTCGTGTTGAGCTCTGGTGGTAAGTGGTTTCTATTGAAACGAACGCAATCCAATAAAAACCTGCCACATCATAAGATGCAGAAATGGTGAAACAACCCATTTCGCATCCATTTGGGCGTTGGGTAGATGATCAGTTTGTGAGCGTGATACCATTTAAGGGCCGTTGGATTTGGAGTATGGGAGCGAACGATCATGATCTCTTTTGGAAGGTGCGGCAAAGCAAAGGTGGGGCCAGGCTTTACATGGGTGCTGGCGGTTAAAACATGGTTAAAAAAAAAACCTTTATAACATATGAATTGTGTTGAGAATGCAGCAAGATGATGGAGCTTAGTGAAATGAAGTCGCCTTCACTAAGTGGGCCCGCAGGCAAATTCTGGTGCAAAGTCTATTTTTAGACTATGTCTATTTTTAGACATACGGAGCATAATTTGGGAATTCTACTTGGAGATTCTTCAAGTATGCGACATGTCGGTAAAAATAGATGAGACCCTATTTTTTAGGACCCAGACTATTTTTAGACTGATCTCCTAAAAATATGGAAGTCAAATATTATTTACCCTTAATAATATTTTGACTATAAACAGTAGTTTACTCTCTTGGCGCACTTTAGTTTGAGTCATGGAGGTGGCTCATGCAACTGACACAAGGAATCACGTGGTTCCTAGGGTTTGATGGCATCTTGCATGGTTGGCTTCAGTTAGACTTCAGTGGCAGGAGTTTTGGAGGAGTTAACGGGACATATAGTGGAGTTGTGTTCTGTTTGTTTTAGTTGAACTAGTTGGGATTAGTTAACTAACTAATCAACTAGATATGAGTGGAGTAAATTAAATAATATTTAATTTACTAAACATTAACTCATTAGTCAACTCAAGAACACTTCAGTTCACTACAGTGCATGATCAGTTCAGTGGAGACCAGTGGAAGAGGTAGATGAAAGGGTGAGTAAAGCTATCAGTTGGTAGATTGGTTTTGCATGAGATTTGCATTACACTTGGAGGAATTGTCCATGACAATTGCGCAGCCAAGCCAAGGGGATTCGAACCTTGGATCTCTTCATATACAGGCCATGATTGCGCAATAGAGGCAAGGCAATTGGCGGGGAGTTTTGAACCTGAGACTTGTTCAAAACTGAGTCAGATTGTGTGTGACTTTATGAGAAAGTACTGAGTACTTGTGAGGAGTATTGTACTTGTTTGGTTACATGATTTCTCCATTATAATATACACAATAGCTATGGGGTTTTCAGCTATAGGCTTTCCCCATACATACTGAGTTAATGTGTGATTGATTTGATGTGAGATTGCTTCTATTATTTCCGCATGTGACAATTAATTGTAGATGAGATTATGTGTTATGCATACAATTCGAAATTGATGTGTAATCGGGTTAATCTCCATTGAATAAGTGATTTATTCAGCTAATTTCTACATGGTATCGGAGCAAGATTAATTGTCGAAGTCTATTACGGTGATTGCAAACTTATTTCCTCGGACAGAGTCTGCATGCGGGCCAGGTAGCCTCCGGAATATTCATCCTTCCTTGTAAGGTGAAAGATCTGGTGAATGCCCTTTGCAGTCAATCTCTGATTTGGAAATAATTTGTTTTCAAGTATAGATCGGAAGCTATAGAGCTTGGAGTTTGGAATTCGAATTTTGCAGAAGGTTGTTCTTCTTGGTGCCGGTGTTGAAAGATGTCTTCTTTCAATGGTTTGCGACTCGAATATGCTCTTGAAGGCAGTTCGAATTATGTTGCATGGAAGGATCGAATGGAAGCAGTGTTAGAAGACAATGGTCTGAAGGAGTTCGTGGATGCCGGATGTCCCAAAGCCCACCGATGCAGCTTTGGTCGATGCATGGCAAAAGAAGATCGCGAAATGTCGAAGGATCCTGTTGGAGGGCGTCAAGGATCATATTGTATCCAGCCTTCATGGTAAGGCTACTCCATATTTAATTTGGAAAGCTTTGACGGATCTATTCCAGAGTAAGAGTGACCAAAGGAAGCTGGCGCTCAAAGATAAGCTCAGGAACATCAAAATGGAGAAGGGCGACAGTATCGCCAAATACCTCACGAAGTTCACTCAATGCAGAGATGAGCTGGGAAGTGTGGGAGTTACTGTCGATGAAGAGGACATGGTCGACATGGCTCTCCTTGGTCTTCCGAAGGCTTGGCACTCATATCAAGATAGTGTCAATGGTCGGGAGAAGCTGCCGGGATGGGAGCGCCTTTGGGCGGATCTCATGCAGGAGGAGATAAGGAGGACTACTCGAGATGGATCTTCATCAAAGGGAGCTGATGAAGAAAAATGTGCTTTGGTTGCCAAAGCAAAGAAGGGGAAGGGTAAGAAAACCTCTCATTCTGGTGCAAAGGGCAAGAAGCAGGATATGGCGAAAGTGAAGTGTTTTCACTGCCATGATCACGGACATTATGCTACCAATTGTCCAAAAAAGAAGAAGAACAAGCAAGCGGGAAGATCTGCAGATGGAGAAGCTTTGGCTTCACAGTTCGAGCTTGACTTTTCACTGATTGCATGCTTGGTTTCAAGTGTGATGGGATCGGTGTGGTTCTTGGACAGCGGTGCGTCATTTCATATGACGGGAGATCGGGAGTTGTTCTCAGATCTGGAGGACAAGGATTTGGGTATGCACACCGAGATGGGCGATGACGGTAGATACAGTGCGACTGGTATCGGTACCGTATCCTTTCAGAGGGAGTCTGGTAAACCCTTTGTCTTAAAGGATGTCATGCATGTACCTGGATTGAAGAAGAACCTGATTTCCGTAGCGATGTTGGAGGATAAGGGTTATGATGTGGTCTTCAGCGAAGGAAAAGCTTTCCTGCGCAGTAAGACTACTGGGGAGACCCGGAAGATAGGGGTTCGAACTCAGAACCTTTATCAGTTGCAGGTAGATGACTGCGCAGCTATGGCATGCAAGGCGGGAGATGTGGTGAGCCGGGATGATGAGGGCGAACTATGGCACAGGAGATTGGGCCACCTTCACCATGGAGCTTTGAAGATTCTGCAGCAGATTTCTACTGGACTTCCTAAGGGCACCCTTGCGCAGTCAGATCAGTGCAAGGGGTGTACTTTAGGGAAGTATGTGGAAGCCACCTTTCACGAGAAGGATAGTCGCGCCACGACGATCCTTGAGAGAGTTCACACAGACGTGTGTGGTCCTTTCTCAGTTGCTTCGACAGCAAAGCACAGGTATTATGTGATTTTTGTTGATGATTTCTCTCGAAAGTGCTGGATCTTCTTCATGCAGAAGAAGAGCGATACATTCGCGAAGTTCTGTGAGTTTAAAGCACGGGTCGAGAAGGAGTCGGGGAAGAAGGTGATTGCTCTAAGGAGTGATAACGGTGGTGAATTCATCTCGGCTGAATTCAAGGAGTTCTGCAGCGCAGAAGGGATTCGGAGAGAGCTCATCGCACCCCAAAACCCACAGCAGAACGGGGTGGCTGAGCGGAAGAACAGAACGATCGTGGGTGCTGCACGGGCGATGTTGCATGATCAGGGCCTACCCCTTCACTTGTGGGCTGAGGCATGCAATACAGCAGTATATGTGCAGAACCGTTGTCCTCACAAGGTTCTTGGCATGAGTACACCAGAGGAGGCTTATTCTGGCAAGAGGCCGGATATTTCCCATTTGCGGATTTTCGGATCTCCTGTCTACATGCATGTGACGAAGGATGCGAGAAGGAAGCTGGATCCAACTGGTGAAGTTGGAATATTTGTGGGGTATACTGATACACCTCATAACTATCGGGTGTATGTGCCAGACAGTCGCAAGACTGTTGTGCGACGGGATATAAAATTCCAGGAGGAGAAAGCCATGCAGTGTTCGCTTGAGAGGGAGCTACACTTGCATGCAGATGAGGAGCTGTTAGTTCCTAAGGAGGAGCCTCCGGATGTGGATCAGCCACAAGAGGAGGTTCAGGAGGTGGAAGAAACCACCCAGGCAGCGCCAACCATCAGAGGGCGCATGCGCACTACAGAAGCTGAGCGACTGGCTCGGGATGCAGAGAAGGTTGTAGGACCACCTACAGCTCAGCGCAGACAGAGACAGTCACCGGATCGATACACTGGATACATGGCTCTTATGAGTCAATGTGTTGTGACAGAGCTATCCTCTTTTGAGGAAGCTGTGGAGGAACCCGCATGGGTTGATGCCATGATCGAAGAATATGATTCGATCATCAGGAACAGTGCATGGGAGATTGTCCCAAGACCGGTTGGGAAATCAATGGTAGGTTCGCGATGGATCTACAAAGTGAAGCAGGCGGCTGACGGGAGTGTGGAGAAGTACAAGGCGAGATTTGTCGCCCGTGGCTTCTCACAGATCGAGGGGATTGACTATGAGGAGACTTTTGCACTTGTCGCAAGGTACTCTTCCATACGGACGATCCTTGCTCTCTCAGCGCAGATGGGGTGGCACATTCATCAGATGGATGTGAAGACTGCGTTCCTCAATGGAGTTATTGAGGAGGAGGTGTACATAGAGCAGCCTGAAGGTTTTGAGATCTTCGGCAGTGAGTCGCATGTGTGCCGACTCAAGAGAGCACTGTACGGGCTGAAGCAAGCACCTCGTGCTTGGTACACTCGGATAGACAGCTACTTCACCGGGCTTGGATTCTCCAAGAGTGAGGCGGATCCAAACCTGTACCAGATTGTGGTGGAGGGGAAGCTGTTGATCATCGTACTGTATGTAGATGATCTGATTTTGACCGGCGACGAGCAGTTGATACTTTCATGCAAGGAGGATCTTGCACGGGAGTTTGAGATGAAGGACCTGGGCATCCTTCATTATTTCCTGGGATTGGAGATTTGGCAGCGCAGTGGAGGACTGTTTGTTTCTCAGGGCAAGTATGCCCGGGAGATTCGGGAGAGGTTCAACATGCAAGGCTGCAAGCCTGTTGATACCCCTCTTCCTGGTGGATGGAGGAAGGGAGATGCTACTTCGGAGGAGGTAGTGGATGCCACTGTCTATCGACAGTTGGTGGGGCCGTTGATGTATCTGGTCAATACTCGACCCGATATATGCTATGCAGTTAACCAGCTTTCGCAAGCTATGGTTAAGCCTACCAAGCTCTTTTGGAAGGCGGGCAAGCATGTATTGCGCTATATCAGAGGCACATCGGGAGATGGTCTATGGTACAGACAGGAGGATGGAGTGAAGCTTTCTGGTTTCACTGATGCAGATTGGGCAGGGAGCCCAACGGACCGGAAGAGCACTTCTGGAGGAGTTTTCAGCATTGGGTCGACAGCAGTTTCCTGGTACAGCAAGAAGCAGAGATCCGTGGCACTCAGTTCAGCAGAGGCCGAGTACATGGCAGCTAGCTTGGCTGCATGTGAGGCTATTTGGATGAGGAAGATCCTCGCAGGTTTGTTTAGGTTGCATTTGGAGCCTACAGTGATCTACTGTGATAACCAGAGCTGCATCAAGCTCTCGGCTAATCCAGTATTTCATGATAGGTCCAAACATATCGACATCATGTACCATCACATCAGAGATTGTGTTCAGCGGAGGATCATGATGCTTTCATATGTTCCCACGGAGGATCAGGATGCCGACATCCTGACGAAGGCGCTCACCAGGAGCAAGTTCGAATTCCACAGAGGCAGGATAGGGGTTGCAGATAATCCATATCTTGCTGAGAAGGAGTGTTGAGAATGCAGCAAGATGATGGAGCTTAGTGAAATGAAGTCGCCTTCACTAAGTGGGCCCGCAGGCAAATTCTGGCGCAAAGTCTATTTTTAGACTATGTCTATTTTTAGACACACGGAGCATAATTTGGGAATTCTACTTGGAGATTCTTGAAGTATGCGACATGTCGGTAAAAATAGATGAGACCCTAATTTTTAGGACCCAGGCTATTTTTAGACTGATCTCCTGAAAATATGGAAGTCAAATATTATTTACCCTTAATAATATTTTGACTATAAACAGCAGTTTACTCTCTTGGCGCACTTCAGTTTGAGTCATGGAGGTGGCTCATGCAACTGACACAAGGAATCATGTGGTTCCTAGGGTTTGATGGCATCTTGCATGGTTGGCTTCAGTTAGACTTCAGTGGCAGGAGTTTTGGAGGAGTTAACGGGACAAGTAGTGGAGTTGTGTTCTGTTTGTTTTAGTTGAACTAGTTGGGATTAGTTAACTAACCAATCAACTAGATATGAGTGGAGTAAATTAAATAATATTTAATTTACTAAATATTAACTCATTAGTCAACTCAAGAACACTTCAGTTCACTACAGTGCATGATCAGTTCAGTGGAGACCAGTGGAAGAGGTAGATGAAAGGGTGAGTAAAGCTACCAGTTGGTAGATTGGTTTTGCATGAGATTTGCATTACACTTGGAGGAATTGTCCATGACAATTGCGCAGTCAAGGCAAGGGGATTCGACCTTGAACCTCTTCATATACAGGCCATGATTGCGCAATAGAGGAAAGGCAGTCAGCAGTGAGTTTTGAACCCGAGACTTGTTCAAAACTGAGTTAGATTGTGTGTGACTTTATGAGAAAGTACTGAGTACTTGTGAGGAGTATTGTACTTTATTGGTTACATGATTTCTCCATTATAATATACACAATAGCTGCGGGGTTTTCAGCTATAGGCTTTCCCCATACATACTGTGTTAATGTGTGTGATTGATTTGATGTGAGATTGCTTCTATTATTTCCGCATGTGACAATTAATTGTAGAAGAGATTATGTGTTATGCATACAATTCGAAATTGATGTGTAATCGGGTTAATCTTCATTGAATAAGTGATTTATTCAGCTAATTTCTACAAATTGGATCAAAGGTTTTATTTATACGAAGTAGGGTTTATGCATACAGGGAAAGGTTTAGATATGATTAACCATTTATATTTAGCTTTTATAAAAATCTTTAATATATAGGCAACATGCGATGGTTTACATATATCATGGGTTAATTATATAAAGCATAAGACTTTACATAATTGAAGCGGGAATAGGCTTATTTATGCGAAGTGAGGTCAAGTATGCACCTTGGGTTAACTTTATATAAAGCATGGGGTTTATATAATGGGGATAGTATGAAATGGGAAAAGCTTAAGTTTTGCGACATTTTAACCTTAGCCTTATGTTTAAAAGGTGATTTTGCTTGCAAAGAGGCAGATTGTTGCATGTGTAGGAGTTTCCAAGATTTTTCAACCTTATAAAGTGATAATTTTTTTTTGATAACTTAGGCTAAAATGCTATGAGCGAGGTAATATTTTTGCGTTTTCCAAATACATAGGATATATGCTTGAATACACATCTTTGCACTATTCATTTTATTATATAGTTTTTATACTTAATGAAGGGTCTAATAACCATAGGGCGCGGGGTATTTAATTAAGGTTAGTTTTATACCAAAGGGAGTATTATTTGGGTTTTTAATTTAGCATGTGGATAATAATTTTGGTCTAAAAGCTTTATAATAGTGGGTTTTTAGGGGGGTATTTTTTAGATAAAGGGAATTATATAGATAGGATAAGGTATTTTTAGGGAATTAATACCATAAGTTAAAAGTTAATATGACAAGGGGAGATGGAAGACACAAAAATACACTAGATGACCAAGTAGAGTGAATAAATAAAAGAAAAGTTTATTATTTCATCATTTCACTAATTTACTTAGGATAGAGTGTTTTTTGAGGGTTTTTATATTCTTTATGAATGGAGGAAGTTAATTAAATGGGATTTTAGGTTTAATTAAGTAAGAAGGATTATTTACTTATGACGATTAATTAAATGTATGAATGAGAGATAAATAATGGTAAATGGGATTTTATTATAAGAATCCAACATTTTCCACTATCTAGTCATTGAGCCTTGGGTCCGGTCCCAGCAGAAGTTAGAGAAATCATCTGAGCCTCTTTGATTGGAAGTATAGAATACTGAATACCTACAGGGGAAGGGAAATTAGTGATTTATGCCCGATGATGAATATTACATGTTTTTTTCCACTTATTTCTACCTACCCAACATTACTTTAACATTTTTCTTCTTTTTAGTAGGTGCATTTAAGCTTTCTACCTTGAAACATTTTATTCTTTTAAAGCAATAAAATTATTTAAATATACCTTATTTCATCTGAGGGCTCAAATTAAACTGTTCAGCTCCTCATTATTCACTACCTTTCTACTGATTTGTCAAGATTAAACTGTCTGACAGATCTTTATTCACTATCTAAACATGAAATTGAAAACATGACAAGTCAAGATTAAACAGTTTAACTCATCATGGATTATGGCATTTATTGACACTCTGCCATAATCATTTGCAAAAAATAAAAAGTAGTGGCATTTGGACTTGCTCACTTTCAGGTTTTATTATCATGTTTTTTTTTTTGGGTCTATATTTTCTAAGTCCTTTGATCTTTATTTTAGGACTTTTACCCTCTTTTTTTATTTTTTATGTTTTCAAAATATGGGAAAACAACTTGCATAAAGCAAGGTATGTACATATTTTACAATAATATCAAAATTCAATTCAAAATTATGAATCCTATATTTATAAGACCCTAAAAAGTGCTCATAAAACATGAACTATAGTTCAGTCTACTCCTGAAACCTTTGTAGGACAACTTGGTGCAACTACAGTTCAAACAAGTCTACCTTTTACAAGTCAAACCTTTCAAGGTTAGTCTATTCAAAGTCAACCATTTCAAGGGAAATTTTAATATGGAAAAATTGGATAAAATCCAGTTTACCAGACCCAACCATACCTTGGTTATACATATCAAATACCAGCTTAGCCCCAGTTCGGTATGGCTAACCATAGATTCCATACAGTATACCAATATCATTTGATTAGGTTATCCCAGTTTTCCCTGGATATCCTCCTCAGGGTACTGGTATTGTTCCTCAAAGTTATCAGTTTACACAGTAAGGCCTTAACCAAAGGTTACCATTCATTGCAACTTTAGATTTACCAGACCTGTCTCAACTAACGAATGATCCAATTTACTATATTCCATTTTCACCGGAAATTCCAACTAAGTTGCCCAATGATATTCCAAATTTTGAAGGAAAATCAGGAGAATACCCCTCGAATCATGTGATGACTTATCATATGTGGTGTACATCCAATTCCTTAATCGATGATTCGATTCGTTTGAGACTTTTTCAAAGAAATTTGATCGGCTTAGCCATAAAGTGGTACATTGAGTTACCACGAGGCTCTTTTAGCAATTTCAACACTTTAGCAACAACCTTCCTAACTCATTTTTAGTTGCCAGTTTGTTATGATAATGGCACAAAAATTTTGACTTCTTTAAAATAGAGTACATCTATGTACATTTTAGAACACATACATGAATGGCGACGTAGACGACGTTTAGTCAAATTTTTCATTCCAAATCAAATTCTGGCCAAATTGTTCATCAAAGCATTACTTTCTAATATTATTGAAGATGTAGCTAAGGGAGGCATTGTAACAAAAGAGCAAGTCATAGCACAAGCATAGTACTTGGAACTTTTTTACTCACAGTCCAGTGCTTTGTATGAAAACATTCTTGATTTACCATGCCCAAGTCAACTCACTGCAACTCCTTTCAGTTCTCATGTCGTAAACAGTGTAATTGGTAGAGTTAATATGACAAAGAGTAAGAAGAAATCATCTAAATCTACTTCTCCAATCATAACTATACCGGATTCACCTAAAGGATATCCTTCCCCAAAAACTTCTGCTGAGATTCATGTGATAGACTCATCTACAAACAAAGCTAAATCATTCGGCAATAAGAAAAATGGGAAGGTTAGAAATAAACAAAACACTTCTCCTAAAGAGAAATATAAAAAAACTAAACCATTAGAAAAAAAATGGATACCTCGTTATCCGTGTCTTATCTGTGATGAGGATCACTACACCAAAGAGTGCCCACATCAGGCCGAGGTATCCAAATTTGTCAAAGGTTCACTGATGCCTACAATCCTAAAAGCTCCTTTTCCATCACAAGACAACAAAATGATCGGATCTTCTTCCAATTCATTCGCAGATATCCTGATGATGTCCCAGGTCATGGTTACAACACGATCTCAAGACTATGGATCTAAGAGTCCTGTAACTGGAAAAGAAATTGAATCATCTACTCAACCACCAATATCAACTCCCTTTGTTTCCAAACCATTTAAAATCAAGAAACCTAATTCTAATTTAGTGATTAAACTGCCTACCAAAGGTGTACTTCGAAAATAGGCTTTCAACCCACATGCGAGAGCTGCTCAAAATTACATCATTTTCATGTGGTCAGTGAAGCTCAGCTATGACATCATTTTTAGATCCTTTTCAACAAGTTTTTTCAACTGATGAAAAAATCTGAGAACTCTTGTCATCCTATGAATTGCCATGGGATGATCTTCATCATCGATCCTCTTTTTTACCTAACCTTGATAGATTCGAGAATGAATTTTCATCCATATTTTCGATTGATTATGTTAAGTAACCTCGAAATCCTATGTCAATTTTTCATTCACATTCAGAGAAAAATTTGGGAAATATTTCCACCACAATTCCTATTCACATATAAATTAAACTTGAGATAACTGAGAAAATTCATATAGGTGCTTCTTACTCAATTGAAGAGATCAAAATATACAAATCCCTATTTCATGAATTCAGAGACATTTTTTTTCTGGTCTTATGAAGAAATGCCAGGTATTGATCCTACAATTTTTATTCACTAAATTAAGAAATACCCAGATGTTAAGCCTATTAGACAGAGATTACATCTAATACATCCACAGAAAGTTGCTACAATTAAAGCTAAAGTTGAGAAATTATTGCGTGCAAGGTTTCTTTATCATATTCGTTTGACGGATTGGGTATCTAACATAGTCCCCATAACCAAGAAACAAGGGACTATCAGAGTATGTGTCGATTATTGGGATATTAACAAGGCATTTCCTAAAGACAATTATCGTACCCCTTACATCGATCAAGTTATTGATGATTGTGCTAGAAAAAAAATATTCTCATTTATGGATGGATTTTATGGCTACAATCAAATCAACATACTCCCTGCTAATCAACCTAAAATAAAATTTATATGTCAATGGGGAACATTTTCATACTACAAATTACCATTTGGACTAAAAAATGGTAGCGCAACTTTTCAACAAGCTATGTCTTATGCATTTCACGATATCAAACATATTGTACAACCCTACTTGGATGACTTACCTTCTCATTCTTTACGCGGAGAAGATCATCCTATACATTTACGTGCCGTAATTATGAGATGTAGGCATTACAACATTCGTTTGAATCCACACAAATGTGTATTTTTTATACAATCAAGACGTTTACTTGGATTCACTATTTCAAAAGAAGGCATTCATGTCAACCCATGAAAGGTTGATGCTATTGTTAATCTACCTCCTCCTTCCATTCTTCACCAACTCCAAAGTTTTTAGGGGAAAGAAAAATTTTTGTGTCATTTTATCCTGAACCATGCAGAGTTAACTAAAGGTTTGACTCAATTGTTAAAATAAGATGTTCCATTCATTTGGGATGAGCTTGCCAATAAAGCTTTTGATGCGCTTAAACACACATTGACCCATGCACCGTTGTTGCATCTGCTTGATTATCACCGAGATTAATTTTTGTATTTAGCTCCATCTGATTCCATGATTGGAATGGTTTTAGTTCAAGAGGATAAATCTAACAATGAACATGTGATTTATTACCTAAGTCAAAATCTCAGCCCGATGAAAATCAAGTATTCACATGTGGAGAAATTGGCCTAGGTAGCTATTCAAGTTGTCCAATGATTCTATCATTACATATTGTTATGTAAAACCGTAGTGATATCTAATTACAACTTGATAATGTATATTTTGAAGAAAAAATTTCTCGAGGTAGAATACTATAAATGGATCATTATCCTACAAGATTTTGATTTGGAGTTTGAGAAATCCAAGTCTAAGAAATCATTGATGCTCGGTGAACTTATGTGTGATTTTCTCGATACTAAATTTGAAACGATGGAAGAAAACCATATTGCTGATGAATCTTTCTTTCTAATCAGTACATTAGATCCTTGGTATGGGTATATCATTCTATATCTCTAGACCCAAACCTTTTGGCCAGAGATTCACGATCATATTGACAGAGAATTCAATACCAATCTCAACAATAAAATATTAATTGCGACACTATTTATCATTGTGGTGTTGACTCTGTTTTTCGACATTTTATAACTCATGAAGAAGCCAAAAGAGTTTTGAATGACTTCTAGTCTAGATTGTGTAGTGGCCATATGTATGGGTTTTCCACAGGCCAAAATATATTGTGCGCTGGATATCTTTAGTTGTCACTATTCAAATTCTATATTCAAGGTGATAAATTGCTACAATTGGCATATTTTTTATCGAAAGATGCGTGCACCTCCATCTCCTCTTCACCTAATCATTACTATCAGCCATTTTTCCAAATCGGACATCGATTTCATCACATGTAACATTCACTCGATCGGGAGGCTTGGGTATATTATTCTCACCATAGATTAATTTACCAAATGGGCCGAAGTGATG
This sequence comes from Pinus albicaulis, assembly GCA_034641835.2. Classification (NCBI taxonomy): domain Eukaryota; kingdom Viridiplantae; phylum Streptophyta; class Pinopsida; order Pinales; family Pinaceae; genus Pinus; species Pinus albicaulis. The sequence continues at coordinate 381,494,327 of CM076572.1, forward strand.
CCTATACTCACGACTGATGGAAAAACTGTAGCAATTTTCATATTCAATCACGTGATTTCTTGGTTCGGTGTCCCTCAAGCTATTTTTACGGACCATGGGAGCCATTTTCAAAACATTATGATGACCAAAATTTCTACTCAACTTGGCCTATGCTATGATAATTCTACACCATATTACCTAAAAGATAATGGTCAAGTTGAGGCCGTCAACAAGGTTTTAACTAACATGATTAAACGGATTGTCGGAACCCATAAAAAAAAATTGGCATACCATGATTTTTTGTCATTATGGCCATACCGTACATCTGCAAAAACATCCACAAGTTTCACTCATTTTTAGATTTTTTACAATTTGGAAGTTGTGTTACCCATTGAATTTGAAATCTCATCACTCAAATTAGCCATGGAATTATTTTTGGCTACCTCTAAAGAGGAGAAAGGCTTCTTATACCTAGCAAAGTTAGATGAGACTTGTCGCAACACTACCTTATATAACTAAGCTCATAAAGAATGTGTTAAGGCTCAGTATGATCAAAGTGTTAACCCTCACATATATTCAGAAGGTGACCTATTTCTAGTATATGATCAAGCTCACGACAAACTAGGTGCTAGTAAATTCAAACCAATGTGGCATGGTCCTTATATTGTTAAGCACGTGCTTGCAAAAGGAGCATATGAGTTAATCAATTATGAGGGTGTCTCTTTAGATAAACCCATAAATGGCCTTTATCTCAAGAGATATTATGAATGATTCTTCGAGTGAATATCCGCTTTGTAAATTAGTTACATTTTCGAACAATGTGCCTTAGGTTAGTTATTTTTTCTTGATGATTTTTCTCTACTTTTGCTGCTTATCTTTATTACTCTTGATACTGCAGATGTCGATTTTCCTTCATACTTACATTGGTTTTTCTAACGGCGCCTGTCATAGTACATGGATAATCTCTTACACTACTTGGGTCATCTATTCATCCACCAATGAGTCAGTCTCTATTCATGGGATATGCCTTGGTCAAACAACGAACAATATTGTATAATATAGTGCAGTCATTGAACTATTATCTGATGCCATCAAATTTGGTATTCGACGTTTGATTGTTAGGTTAGATTTGCAAGTCATTGTATTACATTTAAACGGGTTTTATGCTATCAGAAATCCAACTTTGTTAAGAATTTTTTGAGGGTTCGTATCTTCGAAAGACATTTTCATTACATTTAATATCAATATATTTCAATAAATTTAAACACATTAGCTGATGCATTAGCTAATCAATTTTTAAATAGACATCTACATCATTAAAATTAAAACAAAAAAATATTTGATCCATATTGAACAAGATACTCAGATATTGGAAGTGGCAATATCATTAGGTTAAAATAGTTGTGTTTCAAAAATTATTACATAGTTTGTGATAATAGGTTTCAAACACCTCATGATCTACAGATATTGATACAAAAAAAAACAAAAGTTCAATCTAGATCGACCATCAACTATCCATGATGATGATCATGGTAGCAGACTATGGCACATGCCACCCTACGCAGATATCTCCTGAATGGGCCTGGAACCCCAGTCACATGTATATGGAGCCCAAGAGGTATATTGCTTGCCCTTGTCTCCGGGATGTCAATGGTCAACCTCTCTAGGTTGTGCTCTAGCTCTGTAAGAGCCTCTACTGCATCGGTCTATGGTGGGCCTGCTATAGGCTGTGCATATTTCCTGTCAAAGCGACGAAGTGTTGTTGGTCATGTTGGGCCAACATATGTATTTTAACATTGTTATCAGTATTGGATGATAGAAAATCAATTAAAAAAAAAATAACATAAGAACTTAAAAATTATTTGTTTTACCTGATGCATCCCACTGTGTCCCTGGTGGGAGTGATGTGTCAAGGTCACCCTTGAAATATACCCATGCGTAAGGAAAATCCTCAATCATGAATATTTGGCTCTTGAGCCATATAAAGAACTTAGGGGGTATAATGAACCACTAGACCATCATCGCCACCATGGCAATCCATTAATGACACCCATCGCATCATACGTGGTTCCCTAGGTCCCGTTGGATCCACTAGAGACTGCTGAGGTGCAAGTAGTGGAATCCTCTCCAAAGCAAAAGACACAAGAATGGCTCCATAACCAAAGTTTTTCAACTTCCCATCCTTCTCTCTCCTATGTTGGCCATTCATGTTGACCAACACTCCTTCACACTAATCTAAAATTGTGCCCCTGGAACATTCAACTGTAGTCTACATTTGTGCTTTGGTAGCCACATGCGGAGCTGCACTGCCACATAACCTGGTAATTGTACATGAAATTATCTTTAGGCCTAGTTTCACGATGGTTTTGATATCAATGTGACCATGCTTCAGCTCTGAATCTTGGCTAAAATATTGAGCCATATAATATGCAATGGGAATACCACCTAGTTGTGACCAAAACAAGGAAATGTCTCTCCCTCTACGGGGTAATCCAATGAGGAAATAGATATCCTATGGCTTGATCACAAGCCTATGGTCACCGATGATGAAACATTTCTCTCAAACATCCCATGCAATTCCTAACCAGGTCATCATCAATACCTATTCCTTCATTCCTTGAATCACCCAAAATTTATACAATCCACAAGTTTTTAATGTGTGAAGTGTTGTCAGCTCATCCATGGCTTTGTTATCTTGAAGCTCATGCTCCCTTTCTCGCCACTCTAACATGATTTATAACCTACAAACCATAAAAAAGGATAATTAGAAATCAGTTGGGAGAAACTGAGGCACCTTTTATGGATAGAAACATGATTTTGAAAACCCAACGGTGCTTTCACAGGTTTTGTGTATACACAGTGTGTTTTTACACATGAGCTATTCATAAAAAACATGGTGGCCCGATGATTTTTTATGTTAAAAAATCATCATGGTGTGCAGGGTTCACCACGAAAACCTGCGCACCCCTAATGGTGGATTTCAAAACATTGTTTCCATTTTTAGACTCTCTAAACATGAAAATATCATCAAGCACTTGTCTATTTGAACTCGTTAAAGTAAATGAATAGTCATCTATTTGGTATAAGTTTACCCCTTTTCTAGTCTGAATTAGAATATTTACGAAAAAGGTATATGTTGACTAATCATGGTCAATAGAGTTCTCTCTTACATTATTTTATCATTTTTCGGGATTTTCAGACTAAATTTACGAAAAAAAATAATACAGAGTTTACTTATGTTTTTCTTCTGACTCCCTAAAACTAAAAAACACCGAGTTAATCCTATGTTGGAAAAATCAAATAGTACAACACCTGTTGATCACAAGAGGACCAAACCACTCATTCTCAAGGTTCGTTAAAGATACTAAGATGGAATCGTCAGAAGGATGAGCTTACACAACAACCAAATGTTATCCTCCTCAAGTTTGACAAAAATAAAGAGGTACTTGCCAATAATGGTGGGGAAAAAAGTGAGAAAAAGAATCCATTTGTTATCATTGTTTTAGAAAGTAGCATGTCGCTCTTGAACACGACACTTTTTCGCACTCGTTCCTGGGTTGGGTAATCCTTTTTTCTTACAGTTAATTAATCCACATTCAAAGTCTTCATCCAGTTTCTAGATATTATCTTTGAGTGAAATTCTTCCAATCCATTTACAATGTCGTTATGTGTTCAAGAGAAATTTCAATTTAAATTTTCCATTCATTGCAAAAATTTGTCTCCATTCACGTTGACCATCCCTGAGTCAGTCCTTGCAAAAAATTTCTTAAAAACTTGATCTAATGGTTTCATTTCGTAGGCTTTCCTGCGACATGTCACTTTCTATCGACGTCAGGTCCTTATCTAGAAATTTAATTTATAATCCTACCAGTACCTTGGAATTTTCGTTCCCTGATGGCAGGTTTCTCACCTTCGATGATAGGTTCTCATCATTGACCTTCGATTGAATGATTCTATGAGTGTTCGACTGGAAATCATTTATTCACACTTCATAGATTGTGCTGAAGTACTTTAAGAGCCATTGTCATTACTGTTGGTTTCTCCCACACTTGTTAACAATTCTCATCGTTGACTAGTAATCAAGTGGTTCCTACCATGTTCAAGTTCGACACAATAAATTGCATGGATAGATTCGTACTAGTTCGAGAAGCAGAAATCAAGACTTTGGATCTAGTTTCCACTATCCAGGTTGCGAGGAGTTATGTATTCATGACGCAATAGAATTCTTATGGAGATGGCTACACCCATGATGTGTGTACTTTTGATGTAATGATAAAATCACATATGTACTAGAACATTTAGTTACTTTTTCTCTGAGTATGGGAATACCTACCTCAGTGATGAAATATATATGCATTGAATGTTTTTACAGGTTTTCGATCGGTGTCTCCAATCCAATCCCTAGAATGATAAAGCGCTTCACTCTTTAGAAATTTTTTCTTAGACTTTACACTTTAGGGGGAAATTTTTTACACGTCATTTTGTCACCATGAAATTTGATTGTCATGAAGGGTATATCACCATCCATATCATGTTCCCTTAGAGGTCAAAAATACTCATGTTCCTGAACCAAGTCTTGGAACCTGGAGAAAAGCTCTTTAAAACCTTTAAAATAGTACATGTGTGCTTTTTGTGACCATTACTTGTGCATCAGGGAAAATTTTAAGGATGAAAGTTTATCCCAAAGTTTAGAAACCTTGGCGAATCTTACTAGTCCCCAATATGTAAATTGTAAGAAATTTTATGGTATTTTTTTTTAAAAAATATTTAGGTTTCTCATTATTTTATATTAGTTCATATAAAATTTTTGGTGATTTTTAGGGTAAAATAATTTTATACTATAAAATTTGGGCGAATCAATTTTCAAAAAAATGGAAATTGGAAAATATTGTTTTTGGAAAAAGCATGAAAAATTAGCCCACCTACGAATATTAGCCCATAAAATTTTCCCTGTTGTGCATGTGTTGATACTTCTTCTATTAGCAATGGTGATCACCACTCTGTTCTCCACTAAAACCTGTGCACCACCTTAAAAAATGAAGTAAATATAAAAAGGTACCTTCTAAAAACCTATTTGGTTGAATATTCTCCCAATTCAAAGCCTCTAGAGTTGCACCAGTTCAAGCTTTATCCCTCTACTCATGCAGCTTATCCCTTGGCCAAAGGAACCCAAATCCATTCATGGGAGGAACTCATCCCTCTCTTAATGGATCTGAAACTACCTCAATCTCTCTATAAATTGAGTTGAAGTTTCAGGTTGAAGGGTAGATACTGACTAGTATAGATTCTAAGCTGGAGAGAGTTCATAGAGTTCACAGATTCTGAACTAGTAAGTTGTTTTTTGTACATTGAATATCACACCTTTTTGTACATGACTTCATGCTGGTCATTCTAGAGAGGAAGGCTTATCAAACCAAAGGAAAATATTGTGCAAACAGAGGGGAGAAATTTGTACAACATCAAGGCTCAGGTTGTAATATTACTCTTTTTAATTTCAAATAATACATATGGATATATTTTTCTTATTGTCTTGTTTCTGAATTCATTGAAATGATTTCAATACTTAGACTCATTAATCACTAAGTTGGAATAGTATGTATGATTATTATATATTGCAGGTGCTTTGATCCTTTGCATTACTTGTGATTGCAGGTTCTTCTCAGCATTGAAGAATTTATGTGGAGAGAAAGGAAAAAGGCTACATCAAACGTCTCGGTGTAAAGGTAGGAGCATATCCTCCTTATTTCAAATTTTTAATAATCTAAAATACAAATATTTTAGAGAAAGAGGCATTCAATGGATCTTTATTTCTAATTACTTGCTGGAGTACTAGGGAGATCGCTCTTGCCCGCAAGAGGGATAAATCCAAAAAATAGTCATATTTAAAGGAATATGAAGGTGCATTTAGGGGTGCGTTGGGGCTAGCTCCGTCCATGGTCTCTGTGCCCATAAAAACAAGGAGCAGGACTAGGGGCCAAAGCATAGCCCGACCTCACCTATTTTTAATTAAAAAAAAATCGACCACATTTATATGAATTAAAAATTCGATTTTAAGGCATCATTGGGCATTTAAATGATGCCACAAATTACGTCGGATGTTGGAAGAAAATCCCCCCCGTTAGCATTTTTTTGGGTGAAAATGTAGGGTAGTTTGGAGGAGGTCGAAATCGTAGGATGAATTGTTGGAAAAATTGGAGGGACCATAACATCTTCAGTTTTTATCTTTTTTGGGAGCATAAAGAGATTCAGACAAGGGGTTTTTGAGTGCTCTAAAGCCATTAGAGCTATTAGCACAACCATTTGAGCATTGTAAATGTATTTAAATACCATTTTTTGATCATAAAGAAATATTCCCAATGATTAGAAGTTGGATCAGGAGACGTAGCCCAGTAGGGGTGAACTCCTTCACCAATTGTTGTTGTGTGCTTAATGTTATGGTGATATTGTCTTATATTTTTTTGCAGAAACTTAGTTTAAATTTCATTTTTATGTGTTTAATAATTTGACAAAAGAGGCTTAAAACCCTAATTAAATCACTTGCAAAATTTTCATAATATTCAAGCAACTTCACATAGAGATCAGATGATCACTTCGCATTAAACATAAGTACCTTTTAGATTTATGTTATTTCCTTGTGAAATTAATCTTTTTTTCACTTATTATTTTGATTATTTCTCATACTCCCTACATATATGAGTACTTGAATACTTCTAACCTATATTTGAGATGTGATAAAGATACATTTTCGTCTAAGGTGCAGGAAATGAAAGCTAGTGTAGGTACTTGATTTCAAAGTAAGAACCCGAGAATTACAATATTCAAGTGCTACAACTACAAATGAAAAATAAAGAGATACAAGTTGCATAGGTATCTGAATAATACAAGGTATGTATGGTGTATTTTTTTAGTGTTATGATTTGGCTGAAAGAATGGAAGGAAAGCTAATCCCTTAGGTATGATGGGAATATCAATTTCATAAATGACCCATGGATATGAAAGTAAGTATGATCTCTAGTACATGTGATATATTGCTACACTTGATATTTGGAAAGGATATTACATTCTATACATGATGAATTTCCTAGATGCATTGATTTTTATATATGATAGCTTGACACAATATTTAAATGTTTGTAATAAGCATGGAAAATTTGACAATGAAAGTGTAACAATAAGATGGATACTCAGGATCTTCTTGCTGACCTTTTCTAATTTTCAATAAGCTTAGAAAATATGAATGGATACCCTAACTTGAAATGATAAAGAATAGTTGCAGTGATTATGATCCTTGAAGTATGGTAATACACTTGTCAATTTCCCTAATTATATGATAGTAACCTCTAATGAAAGATTGATGGAATTTTCATATGTGATGATAATGTAGTTGATGCTAACATGTTATGTTAGGTCCATACATTACTAGTGTAGTCCCTTATTGTTGTTAGCATAACCCCCTTATTGTTATTGTTGTACCCCTGTAACCCCCATATTGTTATTATTATTCCCTTACATTATTATTGTTAAGTTAGCTAGGATTATATTGTGACCCCATGGGTTCCTATATATAGAAAGGAGGTTTTTTCATTTGTATCATCCAAGAATTTTTCATTTATGTAATGTAAAAGAGGTTCCCCCCTTGAAGTGGATGATTTCTAAGGTGTTGATCTTTCTTTTCTTCTATTTTTGGAGCTGGTTTCATAACATTTGGTATCAGAGCTTTGGATTCTAGGGTTTCATTGCTCCAAACAGGTTATCATGGCATTATCGCTATAACATTTTTTATAAAAAGATTTAGAAGCTGAAATTTTTACATGAGAATCCAAAATCCTAAGAGCTTCATGTAACAATTTCATATCTTGGTTCACAATATTTTTGGTGATTTGATCTATGGAAGTTAGTGTTTTTGTAGGCTCCCAAATTTCATCTAAAAGAGGTGACCTTGGGAAAATCGTCATAACTCTCTCTCTGAGAATCAGATTGGAATTACGTAAAAAGTGTCTGAAAGTACACAGGCTTTGGTTTCCTGTGTATCAAGTTCATAGCCGAAGGAACAGACATTGACATGGGGCACGACATACAATTTTTATGTACTGAACCAGACCATAATTAGGTCATTGTGGGAGATTTGGCATAACTTTGTCTTGAAGCATCCAAATGAGGTCAGACCTATAGAATTCAAAATAAGCTACATAGGGCTACTATAGAACCTAATTTCAGATATTGGAGGTCTGAAATCCTAGAGATAATTTAGTTTCAATATCGAGCTCCTCGAAAGAAAGAAAAAGGTGTATATTTGTTTTTCAAATTGCATAACTCTTGTTTGAAAAATCAGTTTGAAATGATTCCAAGGGAATATTGAAGCATAGATATCAGTATTGGGTTCTAAAATTCCCCCTAAAAAGAATTCAATACTCATTAATCCCTCATAATACTCTACTATGACTCATGAAGAGGAGGAAGTGGAACATGATATATCAAAATTACAACAGCAAGTGCAACAAATTTTTTTCTCACAAAGACCATCAAAAAATGAAATGGAATTTTTGAAGAAAGGCATGGAATCTAAGATGAATGGAATGGAATAAAGATGGATGGCATCAAAGATAAGATGGATGAAATCGATGAAAAAATGAAAGACAACATGCAAAACATGAAGAATGATCTAAAAGCAGACATGGAAGGTTTGAAGGAAGCTTTGACAAAGTTGATACAATAAATGATTACTAATGGAGAAAAAATAGTAGAGAAAACTCATGATGATAACAAAAAAAATGTTAATCGGGATTTCATAAAATCTAATGTTGGATGGAAGACCCACCATATTCCAAAGATATATATGAGGAATTTTGATGGCAAGGATCCCGTAACATGGATACTATAGATGGAGCAATATTTTGATCTCCATTGTTGTGAAACCAACTCCAAAAATAGAAGAAAAGAGATATCAACGCCTTAGAAATAAGCCACTTCGAGGGGGCAACCTCCAATACATTACATGAATTAAAAATTCTTGGATGATACAATTTACAAAACCTCCTTTCTATATATAGGAGTCCATGGGGCCATAATGTAATCCTAGTGGGCCACAATGTAATCCTAGCCGACCTAACAATAATAATTTAAGGGCACATTAATAACAAAATGGGGGTTACAAGGGTACAATAATAACAATAAGGGGGTTACACTAACAATAATAAGGGACTATACTAGTGATATAGGGACCTAACATGCCCCTCTCCTTCAAAAAAGTGTTGTCCTCAACGCTTGAGTAGCTCCGGGTGATTTTGTATAAAATTCTCATCCTCCCATGTAGAATCTTCAGTGGGTAAGTTCTTCCACTTGATGAGATACTCTGAAATTGATCGATTTCGTAGCTGTCGAGTTCTTGTTTCCGTGATCGCTTCAGGTTCCAATATGATTTTTCCTTCCTCATCAAGTTCTGGAAATATTGTTTGAACTGGAAGATTTTCACCTATAACCTTCTTTAAGCATGAAACATGGAAAACTGGATGTACTTGCGAAGAAGCAGGAAGCTCCAATTTGTATGCCATAGAACCAATCTTTTGCAACACCTTGCAAGGACCATAGTACTTTGGTGATAATTTATTATCCTTCTTAGCTTGCTTGAGGGACATTTGTTTGTATGGTTGTAGCCGTAAAAATACCCAATCTCCTACATCAAAACTTCTCTCGTTGCGATGTTGATCTTCCTGTTGTTTCATTCAATTTTGTGCCAAATTTAGTTTATCCTTTAAGAGTTGGAGAACTTCTTGCTGATGCTCGATGTGATCTTCCACTGCTTGAACCTTCGAATTTTCTCTTAAAGATGATGTGATGGATGGTGGATGATATCCATAAAGTGCCATAAATGGGGTCATTTTTGCTGCAGTATGGAAGGAAGTGTTATACCACCATTCAGCAAGAGGTAACCACTTGACCCAGTGTGTTTGTTTATCAGATACAAAACAACGAAGATATCCTTCCAAACATTTATTTACTATCTCAGTTTGACCATCAGATTGAGGATGATACGATGAGCTATGAGCTAATTGAGTACCCAAACAAGAAAATAACTCCGTCCAAAAATTTCCAGTAAAAATGGGATCTCTGTCGCTCACAATAACCCTTGGGCTTCCATGTAGCTTTTGAATTCTGTCCATAAATGTAGTAGCAACTGTACTTGCTTAAAATGGATGAGATAATGCACAAAAGTGTGCATACTTGGTAAGTCTATCAACTACCACCATGATGACACTCTTTCCTTCGGACTTAGGTAAACCTGTGATAAAATCCATTGAAATCTCCTCCCAACGTTGACTTGGAATGGATAAAGGTTGTAGAAGACCAGGGGTCTTAATTGTCTCAAATTGATTCTGCTGGCAAACCAAGCATTCCGCCACAAACTTTTGAATATCAGATTTAAGGCCATCCCAAAAAAATTCTTTCTTCACCCTGTGGTAAGTTTTTAAAAATCCTGAGTGTCCTCCTAAAGGAGAAGTGTCCAATTCCAAAAGAATATTTTGTTTTATTTGGGAATTCTTACAAAGATATAAGCGATCTTTGTACCATAAGGAATCATTTTTCCAACTAAATGTATCAGGTGTACTAGGATCTTGCCGCAACTTTTGAATGAGTGTCCATACATCTTTGTCCTTCTTCCATTCATCTCTTGCTTCGGTTATCCAATTTGGTTGGATAATAGAAATGGCACAAAGCAATGCTTCCACCTCTTCATTCTTTCTTGAGAGTGCATCTGCAACAACATTTAGCTTCCCTTTTTGTAGATTATTTCAAAGTCATAACCCAACATCTTTGTGACCCATTTTTGCTGCTCTTCTGAAGATAGTCTTTGTTCCAAAAAATGTTTAAGACTATCATGATCAGTTTTTACCTTGAAGTGTCTTCCCATTAGGTAAGTTCACCATTTCTTTAGTGCATGCAGTATTGCTACCATTTCCTTCTCATAAATAGGTTTCTGTAAATACTTTCCTTTGATTGGACGACTTTCAAAAGCAATGGGTCTTCCTTCCTGCATTAAAACTGCACCAATTCCATTTCCTGAGGCATCACATTCCACAATAAAGGTTTTTGTGAAGTCTGGTGTAGCTAAGACCGGTGCTAGGCACATTGCCTCTTTAAGACGTTCAAAGGCCTTAGTTGCTTCAAGAGTCCATGAGAATGCATCTTTCTTCAATAATGTTGTTAGAGGTGCTGCTATTCTCCCATAATTCTTAACAAACTTGCGATAATACCCTGTTAACCCTAGAAATCCTCGCAACTGCTTTATGGTTGTGGGAACTTTCCATTCCTTAATGGATTTAATTTTGTTAGGGTCTACTTTAACACCCTCGTGAGATACAATATGACCCAGATATTCCACCTCTTGTACTCCAAAGAAACATTTGGATTTTTTTTGCATATAATTGTTTCTCCTGCAATAGTTTGAGCACCCTGTCAACATGTTCAACATGATCCTTCCAAGACCTACTGTAGATTAGTATATCATCAAAAAATACTAGCACAAATTTTCTAAGGAAGGGTTTGAAAATGGAATTCATCAACCCTTGAAATGTAGAAGGTGAATTAGTAAGGCCAAAAGGCATGACCAAAAATTCATAATGACCCTCATGAGTTCGAAATGCTGTTTTTGGAATATCTTCAGTCTTCATTCTAATTTGATGATATCCTGAACGAAGATCCAACTTGGTAAAATAAATTGCTCCATGTAATTCATCCAATTATTCATCAATCACAGGAATGGGAAATTTATCTTTAATGGTGAGCTTATTGAGCTCCCTATAATCCGGACACATTCGCCATGATCCATCCTTCTTGTGTACCAATACTACAGGAGCAGAGAAATAAATTTGACTAGGTTGAATTATACCCGCCTCTAACATTTCTGCAATCATACGTTCAATTTCGCTCTTTTGGAAGTAAGGATATCTATAAGGCCTGATGTTTGGAGGAACACTTCCCGGAATCAAATGAATAGCATGATCATGATCACGAATAGGTGGGAGTCCTTTTGGAGTTTCAAACACCTTGGAATGATTGTCCAAGACTTGTTGGAGATCTGCAGAAATAGATGATTTTGATGTCGGAACTTCTAGTGAGCATAATTGTACAATTACGCCTCTTTGTTCTTTCTTTAGAAGCTTTGTTATGACATTAGAGCTTATTATCCTTCCCGGCTTCCCTTCAATACCCCATAATTCGACTTCCTTTCCTTCTGAAAAAAATTTCAAGAAAAGTTCTTGAAAATTAAAAGCTACCGTCCCCAAAGATTGTAACCATTGTACTCCTAGTACAACATCAGCACCTCCCATAGGAATGGAAAGCATCGGACTAGTCAATACATATTCCCCCATGGTTAGCTTGATATTATGGAATTTTCCAGAGCAATTTATAGTTCCTCCATTTGCAACCATCACTTGACATTCTAGTGCTAGGTATAGGAAAAAATTCAATTCCTTGGCTACCTTACAATGAATAAAATTATGGGTACTACCTGAATCAATCAACACTATTACCTTTTTCTTCTTGATATTTCCTTCTATCTTGAGAGTTTGAGGAGTGGTAATTCCTGCTAATGCATTACATGATATGGTTGGACTCATTTCTTCTTCTAGGGTTTCTTCCTGGTGTATATCCTCTACTTTTGAAGTTTCTTCTTCATTTTCTTCCTCCTCTTCACAATCTGTGTAAAATAATTTCTTCTCAGCGCACTTATGACCTTTAGTGTATTTTCTATCACAACTGTAGCAAAGCCCTTTCGCTCTTTTTCTTCCAATTGTTGTGATTTCAACCTTGTAGGTTGTGGAAGTCTGGGAGTAGCTACACTTCCATCTTTATAGATGTGAGTGGTAGGCTTCCTTGTCGCCATAATTTTACATTCAGTTTTTCTTGCCAACCAGAATGCCTTCTCCAATGAATCAGGTTCCCAAATTTGAACTTCGTGTTGGATGCTATCCTTTAAATTCCCTATGAACACATCAATCCTGTGTTCCTCTGGAATATCAGTTACCCTTATATTCAAATTTTGGAAGTCCTCAATGTGCTCCGCCACTAAACCCTTTTGTTTGAGATTTATCAATTGGCTAAAGAAGGTGTTGCTCTTTGTATCTTCATAATGTGCTATCATTTCCTCCATAAAATGGTCCAAGTGAAAATTTTTTTATGGGAGAAAATCCATTGATGTCATACAAATGTATTTTGTTCTAAATGTAAAGTTTCAATGCGTACCTTTTGTGTGTTTTTCACATTATTAAGATCAAAGTATTGCTCCATCTATAGTATCCATGTTACGTGATCCTTGCCATATAAATTTCCTCATATCCATCTTTGGAATATGGTGGTTCTTCAATCCAACATTAGAGTCTATGAAATCATGATTAAATTTTTTTTTGTCCTCATCATGAGTTTCTTCTACTATCTTTTCGCCATTAGGAATCATTTCTTGTATTAACTTTGACAAACCTTCCTTCAAACCTTCCATGTATTCCTTAAAACCTTCCATTTTTTCTTCCATACCATCCTTAAAACCTTCCATCGTAGCTTCCATACCTTTCTTCAAACCATCCATCTTAGCTTCCACAATTTTCTTCAAAACATCCATTTCATTTTTTGTTGCTCTTTGCGAGAGCGAAATTTGGTGTATTTTCTCTTGTAATTTTGTTATGCCATGTTGCATTCCTTTCATATTCATGAGCAATAGTAGAGCCTTATAAGGGCTTAATGGGTGTTGAATTATTTTTAGGGGTAATTTTATAACCCAATACTGATATCTATTCTACAATATTCCCTTGGAATCAATTCAAACTTATTCTTCAAACAAAACTTATGCAATTCAAAAAAAAAAAATATACAACTTTTTCTTTCTTTTGAGGAGCTCGATATTGAAATTGAATTATCTTTGTGATTACATATCTTCAATATCTGCAAATTTTCCCTGCGGTGTCCCTCTGAATCCTCTTTCGAATGCCTTAGGTCTGACCTGATTTGGATTTTTCAAGGCAAAGTTATCTCCAATCTCCCACAATGACCTAATTATGGAATTTTTCAGTACAGAAAAATTTTACGGCTTGCCACATGTCACTTTTTTCTCCTTCGGCTTTGAAATTGATAGAAAAGAAACGAAAATCCATTTACTTCCAGCCGCTTTTTACAGAATGCCAATCTGATGCTTAGAGAGAGAGTTATGAATATTTTCCCATGATCACCTCTTTGAGATGAAATTAGGAAGCCTGGAAAAGACCTAAATTCCATAGATAATATATCCGAAAATATTATAGACCAAGTTCTAAAATTTTGCAACGCTCTTCCTCGGTATTTTAGATTCGCTCTCTAAAACTTTCATCTTCTGAACCTTCGTAGAAAAAGCATTACAGCGAAAATTCCAGGATGACCTGTTTGGTGTAGCGAAACCCTAGAATCTAAAGCTCTGATACCAAATTTTGTGAAACCAGCTCCAAAAATAGAAGAAAAGAAATATCAACACCTTAGAAATAAGCCACTTCTATGGGGAAACCTATAATACATTACATGAATGAACAATTCTTGGATGCTACAATTGACAAAACCTCCTTTCTATATATAGGAGTCCATGGGGCCACAATGTAATCCTAGTAGGGCCATAATGTAATCTTAGCCGACCTAAAAATAATAATGTAAGGGCACCATAATAACAATATGGGAGTTATAGGGGTACAATAATAACAATAAGGGGGTTACACTAACAACAATAAGGGACTATACTAGTATTATAGGGATATAACATCCATAATGTGAAAAACACACAAAAGGTACGCATTGAAACTTTACATTTAGAACAAAATACATTTGTACGGTATCGATAGCTCTGCTCTTGTAAAAAAATTGTCAACTGGCCAATTTTTATGGAGGACATGATAGAAAATTATGAGTATACAAAGATAAACACCTTATTTATCCAACTGATAAATCTCAAACAAAAGGGTTCAATGGTGGAGCACACGGAGGACTTCAAAAAATTGAATATACAGGTAGCTAGTATTCCATAGGAACACAGTATTGATGCCTTCATAGGGACTTAAAGGATAACATTCAACATGAGGTTTTCCTTTGGTAACCTGATTCATTGGAGAAGGCATTTAGGTTGGCAAGAAAAAATTATTGTAAAATTATGGCGCGAAGGAAGCCTACCACTCACATCTATAAAGATGGAAGTGTTTCTACTCCTAGACTTCCACAGCCTAAAAGTTTAACACCATAACAATTGGAAGAAAAAAGAGAAAAATGGCTTTGCTACAGTTGTGATAACAAATACACTAAAGGTCATAAGTGTGCCGAAAAGAAGTTATTTTACATAGATTGCGAAGAGGAGGAAGAAAATGAACAAGAAACTTCAAAAGAAGAGGATATATACCAGGAACCAACCCTAGAGAAAGAACACATGAGTCTGAACATATCCTGTAATACATTGGCAAGAATTACCACTCCTCAAACTCTCAATATAGCACATATCAAGAAGAAAAATGTAATACTGTTGATTGACTCGAGTAGTACCCATAATTTTATTCATTGTAAGGTAGACAAGGAATTGAATTTCTTCTTATACCTAGCACTAGAATGTCAAGTGATGGTTGCAAATGGAGGAACTATAAATTTCTCTAGAAAATGCCATAATATCAAGCTAACCATGGGGGAATATATATTGAATAGTACAATGCTTTCCATTCCAATGGGAGGTGTTGATGTTGTACTAGGATTACAATGGTTATAATCTTTGGGGATGATAGCTTTTAATTTTCAAGAAATTTTCTTAAAAAGAAAATCAGAAGGAAATGAAGTTGAATTACAGGGTATCATAGGGAATCCAGGAAAGATAATAAGCTCTAATTTCATGAAAAAGCTTCTAAAAAAAAATCAATGAGGCGTAATTTCACAAGTATGCTCACTAGAAGTTCCAAAATCAAAATCATCCATTTCTCTAGATCTCTAAAAAGTCTTGGACAATCATTCCAAGGTGTTTGAAACTCCCAAACGACTCCCACCTATTCATGATCATGATCATGCTATTCATTTGATTCCAAGAAGTGTTCCTCCAAACATTAGGCCTTACATATATCCTTGTTGAGCTACATATTTGTCCAAATTTTTATGATTTTTATCAACTAAATACATACTTGTACCTGGTGTTTTTAATCATTATTAATCCATTATGTTGTTAATTAGAGGAATTTAGAAAGAGTAGCTATTATTATTTTTATTAGTTAATTTAATGAGTGTTTTTAATAAATTTCTTCTTGGTTGCACGAATGATCAGTTTAGGAATGCAATTGAGTAACAAATGCACCGAATGCATAAAAGCAGCAGCTAGGCAGTTGAATTGCAGTAGGTAAAAATATCAAAGTCAAGACCAAATGGAGTAGAATATTTAAATTCTGAGACATGGGTTGTGTTCAGATCACCATGTTTCCTATAACCCAGAAAATTTTTGGTGAAATTTGACTTTGTGAAAGATTTATCGTCAAGGAAGACATGAATATTTGAATGGTGGATTTGCTTTGCCAGATGAGGCTTCACAACATGTTCCACTTGTAGATTGTATTCAGATGGCCTAGAGCTATATGTAATGGGATGGGAGATCCACCTAACATTGTTTGAATTCCATTGTATGGTTCTGGATAGGGTTTCTTCTAGTGGCCACTTGTGCCTGGCATCTTTCTATCCTATTCACATTACAGTATAGTGAATACAGTTACGAATATGATGAATTTTATCAAAGGAAAAGTGCAACATGTTAATACACCAAAAGGTCCATCCCCTTGTATGGTCTGGAGTAAAAATATTAGTTATTACAGTCTTGGGATGTTTATAGCTTCATTTGAGGCAAAAGAAATGTTCTTTGTAAAGTGAAATGCTATGACTGACACAACCAAAGAAAAACTATAGCAGGGGCCTTGCCATCTCCACCTGGACAAATTAATTCAAGAACAATTAGGAACAATGGTATTGTAGTGAAATCCTTAGACAACAGGAGTGAAACCTCTATAAAGGATATTGAAGATAACTTTGGTGGTGATGCTGGTGTGCACCCTACAAGTGTCGTTTCATCCTCTGCCTGAGAGAAATTACATTCAAGCCAATGCAAATTCAGTTTTTAGCTTTTTTATTTTTTCTCAAATCAGAAGGTGCATAATTATGTATACTTCATCTCAATGAGAAAAGTTAATCTGATAGTTGTAGTTAAGAATTCGTCTTTGTAGTTTCACTCATCCATGCATCATATTTTAACTCATCCATGCAGGTGGTATGGTCCATGCCTAGATTTCCATCAATCCAAATTGATCAAGGATGATGCTCTCTCTATTTATGTCTAATTTGTAGAAACTACGAGTTGGATTTGGCTCGATTTTGAGCTCCAACGGGGATATATCAAAGAAAAAAGCATCAGTGATTGAAGGTCAAGAAAATACTAGTGGATATGCCTCTTTTAGCAGTTCTGGAAGCACAATGATTGATAGCCTATTGTGTATCAGAAAATCAAATTAAAAAAAAACTTCTTGCTCCTCATATTCCATAAAAAACCAAAGAAATTCATGCTTCTTCTATTCCACAGAAAGTCAACAAAATTCTTGTTTCAATTGTAGGAAAGTAATTTGTGAAAAATGCTTCCAACTATGTGAGTAGTGTCAAGAATATTTTTTTCTTGTATTTCTCGATGCACAAAGAACATGATCATGTTTATGGTTTGGCATGTAATTTGGAAGCCTGAGAAAGATGCCTCCAGTGGCAATTCTTCCATTGTCAAAGTCGCCTTGGTTTTATTTTCATGCAGCAGGCCAGAATCACAACAATCATTAGAATTTGAGACATTTCTTGGTTATCTCCTCAAAATAGACAAGGTTGTTGTCTGTCATGTTGGATGGTATAAATTCCTTATAACACCACCATCTTGAGGCTTTGATCGTGTTGGCATTGCTTATCATCTCAGGAAGTCATGTAGGGATGGTGAAGTTCTAGGTGGTGCTGCATAAAATGATAACAGAATTAGAGAACCGATGCCAGCTCAATTGGATACTCTAATTGAACCTCAAAATCCAACTTTATACACCAGGTTTGGGGTAGCATATGTTGGGATTGAAAAAAAAAATGATGATGCAATCTCTTCTTGCCATTAATGTTGTTGAGCTTCTGGTAAGGGAGCTTGAGACCAACCCAGTTTTCAGTTCAGGTTGTGGCTCATCATTGTCTGCAAGAGGCACAAAAGGAAAATGAAAATCACAGACTTTGTTGAGATATTTGCCATCTTTAATGAAAATCGTTGTTGGGATTGCTGTGCAAATTCGCCTCCAAAAGCCACAAATGCATCTTCCAACAATAGATAAATCCCACAAAAAGGGGAACGATTTCCTGAATTGATAATCTGTTTCAAACCAATTTCTCATTCCAACAATTTGTAAAACCAATAATTTGCTATATTTATCTGGTTGAAGCTCTAGTTTTGCAATCAAAATGTATATATATCAGTGCACATGAGATAGGGAAGTAGTATCTATAGGGAGAGGTGTAGTAGCTCTAGATAGAAGGAGCTGTAGAATGAAGCAGTCGATTTTCTGGAGAATTCGATAGATCATAGAGTAGTTGTAGGATGAAGAGTCCATCAATCAGAGGAGTTGCGCATTAGAAGAAGGAGCTGCATATTAGAATGAGGAAGCTCTCATATGCAGAGAGTATGAGTCCCTCAATTAGAGGAGAAAAGTGTCTAAGATGCATAGAGCCAGAGTTTCTCATGTAAAATCAATTTCTAAAGATGTAGATCTGGCATCAAATTGCCCAGCAGCTTATGTTATATTTTCCATTTGAATTATGAGTTTTAATCTATAATTTGCTTTAGAATTTTTATTATACTTACATATTGTGGTTTGCTATGATTTCTCAGGCTAGATTAGGATAATTTAGGCTTGCTCCAGGAGTGGTAAGGGCCCACCATCACTGGAGACAAGTCTTGTAGCCGAATATAATCATAGATATCATATATTTTAATTTATAGACATAATTTTTGTTTGAAAGGTTGTGAGATTAGATTTTAGAATCACTATTTCATTTCATACTTAAACTTCCATTTCACTCTTGTAAGCTCAAATAAAATATTAAATCCGGTTTTATAGTTGTTATGATCTGTTTAATTACCATAATTCTGTGATTGTGAGTGGGATGTGCGAGTATTGATTTCTGAGTGATCGCAATTACCATATATTTTGCTTTGAGTTTGGGAATGTTTTCTTTTTCATTAATTAGTTTATTTTCAACGTTTGCAGTATCTAATTTAATTTGTTCATGTGTAGCGAGGTTTCTCGTAATAATTAAATTTCTTTTAAATTATATTTTTTCTTTTTGATATTATGATCATTTATTTACAAGTTTGAGTGCGGGTTTAATTTTGTAGGCAGTAGTGATTGAGTTTTCAGTATTGTGTGACATGATTTGGATTTAGTTTTTATTATAAGTTGCATACCTTTGAAGAGTGAGCTCATTTGTAAATAAACTTGTTTCATTTAGATTTAAATATTTGGATTGAAGAGATGTTATTTTTAATAGGATATCTTAAATGTTATTTTACATAGAGAGAAGTAGTTTTCTTCTAGCAATAGTTAGAATTGGCTTGTGTTAATTTGAATTTTGAATTTGTTTTGAAGAATAGTTAGTTTAAGGTGTGAGTTTTCATTAGAATAGTGTGTGTGTCTTTGTGTTTGTTCAAGATTAATTTCAAGTATTAGTTTTTAATTTAATTAGATCAAGGTTTTCAAGATGTCATAGGGGATCTAAATCCGAGTACGAGAATGATTGAGCATTTCTTCGTATTTCCTTATATTTTAATTGCATTATGGAGTTTTGCAATGAACGAAATTGGTTAAGTAGGTTTCCTTTCCACGATTACTTGTTTGCCAGTGAATGTGTGTTTCATTCTAGTGTTTAGTTTATCATTACAAAGGAATATCTTTATACTCTGATCATTAAGATGAGCCAATACGCATTACAACTCGAGTTTATGACTCCCGGATTGATAATTAATATTGAGAGGTTTAATCTGAAAATTAAGCTGACCAAAAATCCTTATGTCCAAAAGAGAAAAAATGAACGTATGATTGCAGAAATGTTAGAGGCTGCTATAATTCAACTGAGCCAAAGTTATTTCTCTGCACTAGTAGTATTGGTGCACAAGAAGGATGGATCATGGCACATGTATCTGGATTATAGGGAGCTCAATAAGCTCACTATTAAAGATAAATTTCCCATTCACGTGATTTATGAATTATTGGATGAATTACGTGGAGAAATTTATTTTACCAAGTTGGATCTTCATTCAGGACATCATCAAATTAGACTGAAGAGTGAAGATATTATGAAAATAGCATTTCGAACTCATGAGGGTCATTATGAATTTTTATTCATGCCTTTTGTCCTTACCAATGCACCTTCTACATTTCAAGGGTTGATGAATTCCATTTTCAAACCCACCCTTAGAAAATTTGTGTTAGTATTTTTTTTTATGATATACTAGCGGGTCTTGGAAGGATCATGTTCAACATGTTGATAGGGTGTTGAAAATATTGGAGGAGAAAAAATTATATGCAAAAAACTCCAAATTTTTCTTTGGAGTACAAGAGGTGGAATATTCGGGTCATATTGTATCTCACAAGGGTGTTAAGGTAGACCCTAAGAAAATTAAAGCCATTAAGGAATGGAAAGTCCCCACAACCATAAAGAAATTGTGAGAATTTCTTGGGTTAACAGGGTATTATCACAAGTTTTTTAAGAATTGTGGGAGAATAGCATCACCTCTAACAACATTATTGAAGAAAGATGCATTTTCATGGACTCCTAAAGCAACTAAGGCCTTTAAACATCTTAAAGAGTCAATGTGCCTAGCATTGGGCTTAGCTATGCTAGACTTCACCAAAACCTTTATTGTGGAATGTGATGCCTTAGGAAATGGAATTGGTGTTGTTTTAATGCAAGAAGGAAGAACCATTTCTTTTGAAAGTTGTATGACCAAAGGAAAGTATTTACAGAAATCTATTTATGAGAAGTAAATGTTGGAAATAACTACATGCATGAAATAAATGGCAACCTTACCTAATGGGAAGGCACTTCAAGGTAAAAAGTGATCATGATAGTCTTGAACACTTTTTGGAACAAATACTATCTTCAGAAGATCAACAAAAATGGGTCACAAAGATGTTGGGTTATGACTTTGAAATCATCTACAAAAAAGGGAAGATAAATGTTGTTGCAGATGCATGCTAAAAAAAGGACGAAAAGGTGGAAGCATTGCTTTGTGCCATGTATATTATCCAACTAGATTGGATAACTGAAGCAAGGGATGAATGGAAAATGACGAAGATGTGTGGACACTCATTCAAAAGTTGCATCAATATCCTACTACATATTATACATTTAGTTGGAAAAATTATTCCTTATGGTACAAATATCACTTATATATTTGCAATGATTCCCAACTAAAACAAAATATTGTTTTGGAATTGCACACTTCTCCCTTAGGAGGACACTTGGGATTTTTAAAAACTTACCACAAGGTGAAGAAAGTTTTTTTTTGGGATGGCCTTAAATCTGATATTCAAAATTTTGTGGTGGAATGTTTAGTTTTCCAGAAAAATAAAGTTGAGGCAACTAAGACCCTCGGTGTTCTACAAGCTTTATCAATTCCAGGTCAACGTTGGGAGGAGATTTCAATGGATTTTATCACAGGTTTACCGAAGTCCAAAGGAAAGAGTGTCATCATGGTGGTAGTTGATAGAATTACCAAGTATGCACACTTTTTTTCATTATCTCATCCATTTAAAGAAATTACGATTGCTACTGCATTTATGGAAACAATTCAAAAGCTACATGGAAACCCAAAGATCCAATTTTTATTGGAAATTTTTGGACATAATTATTTTACTGTTTGGGTACTCAACTACATCATAACTCATCTTATCATCCTCAATCCGATGGGAAAACTAAGATAGTGAACAAATGTTTGGAAGTATATCTTCTTTGTTTTGTATCTGATAAACAAACACAATGCGTCAAGTGGTTAACTCTAGCTAAATGGTGGTATAGCACTTCCTTCCATATTGCAGCAAAGATGACCCCATTTATGGCACTTTATGGATATCATCAAATGTCTATCACATCATCTTTAAGAGAAAATTATAAGGTTCAAGAAGTGGAATATCACATCAAGCATGAACAAAAATTTCTCCAACTCTTAAATAATAACCTAAATTTGGCACAAAATCAAATGAAACAATGGGCAGATAAACATCGCAGTGAAAGAATTTTTGATGTAGGAAACTGGGTATTTTTACGGCTACAACCATACAAAAAAATGTCCCTCAAGAAAGCTAAGAAGGATAATAAATTATTGCCAAATTACTATGGTCCTTAAAAGGTGTTGAAAAATATTGGTACTATGTCATACAAATTGGAGCTTCATACTTCTTCTTGAGTGCATCCATTTTTCCATGTTTCATGATTAAATAATGTTGGTGACAAAATTCCAGTTCAAACAGTATTTCTAGAACTTTATGAGGAAGGAAAACTCATATTGGAACCTGAAGCAGTAACAAAAATAAGAACTCGACAGCTATGAAATCGATCAATTTCAGAGTATCTCATCAAGTGGAAGAACTTGCCCACTGAAGATTCTACATGGGGGGATGAGAATTTTATACAAAAGCATCAAGAGCTACTCAAGAGTTGAGGACAACACTTTTTGGAAGGAGAGGGGTGTGTTAGGTCCCTATATTACTAGTGTAGTCCCTTATTGTTGTTAGTGTAGCCACCTTATTGTTATTGTTGTACCCCTATAACCCCCATATTGTTATTATTGTGCCCTTACATTATTATTGTTAGGTCAGCTAGTATTATATTGTGACCCCGTCGATTCCTATATATATATAAAGGAGGTTTTATCATTTTCATCATCCAATAATGTTTCATTTATGTAATGTAAAGGAGGTATCCTCCTCGAAGTGGTTGATTTTTAAGGCGTTGATCTCTCTTTTCTTCTGTTTTTGGAGTTGGTTTCATAACATGTTATGACCATGATAAATATATGTTTTCGAACCCAATATAGTTTGACTTCGTGAAATAATAGTTATGTTGATGCATGAAAGTATTATCATAGACAACTTGATGTTTTAAATGATGATGGCTTAAGTGTCTTCCCATTTAGAGGGATAAACTCTCCATGAGATCTCAACACCTATTATTATTTGGAATAAGACACTTTACCATTAAAGGAATAATTATGGTCATGAATAACCATATCATTTTGTTATAGGAGTTTTGGCAAGTTTTTCTCTAAGAAGAGAAGTTTTTTCCTAGTCCAAGCCTCAACTGCTCGAAGAAAGGCTTAAAGGGGTGGTTATAAACCTCCCAACCACAAGAAATAAGGAATATGGGTGTGGTTGAGCCTATAGGATTTAAAATCTAAAATATTATGCACAATACCAATATCACTCCAAGAGTATCACAGAACTACAAACATGTAGAATATGATGGATATTTCTATGAGCAAGGATGTTTTTAAAACTACATTATTTTAGCTCATTATAGACAATGTGAATTTCTTGGATTATATTGTGTTTGTATAGGACTAAAATATGCATATCAGTATGTTGTTTTCCTTGACCTAATTATTTTAGCTAGTATATGATCATAGTATTTGATAACAGTTGCAAGGGTTTTGCAAGCTTTGGATTATTGGCTTGACTTAGTATAGATGAGAAATAATGGCTTAGATAATTGATGATAGCTTAGAATCTTCAAATGATGCTTGATAGTTCGACATAAATATGTTTTGACTTAAGGAATGATTGAATTTAGAGTGATAACATATTAGCGTTTTGATCAGATTTGATACTTGACCATGTATATTTTCCTTGATGTGATAGTGACGTGTTTTACTTGGTGAGTATTATAGGCAATTTTTTTCACATATGGTCAATATGCCTCCTAATGGGATTAATAAAAATCCTTCCCACTTGTCATCATCATTGAACAAAGCCCTAAGAATGCCTCTTTCTTTCCCCAAATTTCTTCCTGAAACTGCATCATCTGAGCCAATTTTAGGTCCAACACTCCCTATTCTATTGTTGGACAACATTCACCTACAGGTTGCTCCATTGTGTCCTACGTTGATTGCCTACAGGCTGCTCCCATTTTCACTTGTGTTGGTTCTAGAAATCCAGGAACAAGAGATATAATCTTGAAGCCTCCATTTATATAAGCTTCTAGGATATGTTGTAGCAATTTACCTCAGATAAAACATTCATATCCTATCTTATCCTTCCTTGGAGTTTCCATCCCTTATCCTTACATCTCATCCTCCCTTCAAGAGTGGATCTCAATCCATATATTGGTAAAATAATAAGAACTCAAATCTTACCCCACTCATTTATATATTTACAACCTTCCATATTCAAGTGGTCTGATTTTGGAGTGTTTCTACACTTATGCTACTATTTTGATAGACATAATTTCATGCATTAAGGGTGATTGGAGGCACACTTTGTGACAAGGAAATGACAAGTCAATTTGGAAGATATCTTCTACAATATTAACACCTACTTTTGGTTGTAACTCACTCTAGTTCTATTAATGCAAATATTTATTTCTTTTCCTATATATGATGATGTTATTTCATATATTTCAATACCACGTTAATCTATTTAATAAATAATTAGATGATGTTGCATATATCCCATAGTTTCTTGGCTTATGTGTTTTGACTGTGCAGGTTCTAATTTTGGAAAGGAGAGTTGGGATTGGATCATTCATGCTAAAGGAGAAAATAATGCAAAAATTTATAGGTAGTCTTCATCATGTCATCTATTTACTTTAAGGAAAATATTGGGTTCATTGTCTCCTTGTTTTTCTAGGTTAGCCACCAGACCTAGGAGAGATAATTATGTCCACAATCATAAATCGCGCATAAAAAATTAGCAACTCCACTAGGGAATGAAATATTTCCTTGGTGGTTTTTTTTCCCATTGTGTTTTTTTACCTCTTTGATATACCTTTTCTAATTTAACCAACCAAGAACAAACCTAGGAAGTGATTTCACTGAGTCTTATTTGCAATTTTTGTGTTCGAATACCCTATCTCTGGATTAGCACACCCTTGTGCCTATAATAGAGCATTTTACCCCACCTAGGCCCTCTTTGTAGCAATTTTTCAAAGAATTGGTGCCTCTTCTACACCAACATTGGGCCCTGTTTTTGCACAAAAGTTTCTCCTGTTTTTTATTTCCTCTTTGAACAACCTAATTCCAGTTGAAATTCCCTAATTATTGAGTGCCTTGTGGTCTCTCTAAAAGCATCCACTCAGTTTTCATTTTTGATTGATTTCCTCTGGTAAGGATTGGTTTAAATTTTCCTTTTTTCTTATCGTTAGGTTTCTTGCAAACTGATTTCGTTTGGTCATTGATTGCTTGGATGAATTATTGTTCTAGTCCTCATTTTG
This sequence comes from Pinus albicaulis, assembly GCA_034641835.2. Taxonomy (NCBI): domain Eukaryota; kingdom Viridiplantae; phylum Streptophyta; class Pinopsida; order Pinales; family Pinaceae; genus Pinus; species Pinus albicaulis. Next base: position 381,519,827 of record CM076572.1, read on the forward strand.
AAATTTAGTGCATTTGAATTAGTGATTAAACTTTTGCATCTTAGTTTTCCTCATTTCAGAAATTAAGGGCGTTGAAAAGAAATTGTTTTAAATTTGCATCTAGGGTTTTGTTTGTGAAATTGGAATTCCCTAGTGTGAAATTGCATATTTGAGTGTTAATTGCCTTTGAGTGACATCTCTTTTGATTTTTGACTTTGTCACCCAATTTTAGTTTGATTCCTTTGTTCATAAAATCTCACATTACATTTGATTTCATTGGAATCCTCTTGTGTTTTTTTTGAATAATCCTCTTGCATAGTTAGAATTCTCATTTTCACAGTAGGAAAGGAAATTGTGCATAGATTACATAAGCATAGTTTTTAGGGGAATCATGCATAGATTACATTGCATGGCTTGGAATTTTTTAATACTTTGAATTTAATTGGAATAGTGAAATTGAAATATATAGTTAAGAAGCTCTTGTTTGCTGCATATTTGATTATTGCATCACTCTTTCCACATCTTCCCTACACTCAATAGCTTTCATAAAAAATGAAAAGAGTTATTTTTATCATATTGGTTGCATCATAGGTGTGTTCAGGTGACATTGGGTTTTGAACTTTGAAATCAAAACATAATTCAAGATAAACTCTAAAATTAATCTCAATTAACCTAAGGATCATTTGAAACTTAACAACAAACATAAAGGTCTAGGCTAGAGACGTGTTATGCGGTCTTTAAATGTAGGAGTTGTCGTTTTTTGCTATCATTTCATTATGAGGGTGATATCATCTTCCACGTATGTAATTTTATCAGATCATACTCCACGTACCTTTAGGTATATTGTATGGTGGTCCATGCATGAAAAGTATATGGGAACACTCTCATCGAATGGTTACACATTAGACAATAGTACTACGGACTACACTTCCACATACCGTCAAGTATCTTTTGGAAGTCCCCTATAGGTTTGTATTCTCGTGATAGCTAGCCAAGTTGGCCTCCTTCTACGCGGTGATACACCGAGCACAAAATTTAGGGATATAGGTTGTCGTACATTAGGTCCTTGGTTCAGAAGGTGTATATTGGAGATCACGATTTCTTGGTAAACATTTATGCCTAGTTTACCCTATTTGATTTTTTTTTTTTGTTAATTTATAAAATCAATTAATTGACCAAGGAATAAAATATTCTCCATGGAACAAATCCTTATTAGAGCTTAGGTTGAGACTAATGGAAACAGTTCCCAAGTACAAAAATCATGGAAGCCCCTCTTATGGGAATATTAGTCATTTTCCTCCTTTTGGAACTATAAGTGCCCCTTATATGGAAATGTTGTCTCTCCCCATATTTACCATTTGTTTTCTAGTTTTTTTTTTTTTAACCCCTATAGTTCCGTTGTCCAAACTGGTTCTCAACCAAGTAGTCCTCCACCTGAACAAATTAATTCTAAAGTTGATCATTTTCCTTCTTCACTTGTTGTTTCTTCATCCATTTCTTCCTCCTCACCTGGTGAAATTATTTATTCTAGTAACCAGGTGGATAATAAGACGAATAAAAGGACAAAGAAGAAGAAGAAAAATAAGTAGGGGGGAACCAAGCAATAATTGCTACCCATGCAACTAGTATGTACAAATATTCCAATCATCCCTGCAAAGTTAAATTCCCTTGAATGTTATCTAAGGGTGACCACCTTCTTAGAGATTGTCCTAGTATTCCCATGGTATTAGAAGTGTGGTATACAACCTCACATCAACCTTTTTCATCAGCCTCGGGAGATCATGTTGGTCATAAATCATCGTATAGTGATAGTAATGTCCATGGGAAAAGGGGTATATTAAATTCCCCCTGTAAGTTATGTGAAGGGAATCATCCTATTCACCTTTTTCCTTATATGGATGAAGCCTCAAAAGTGTTGGAAAAAATTACAACTTCTCAGCCCCGTCTTTTGGTTGATTATCGAAAGCTTTCTCCCAATGCTCCATTGGTTGATGAAGTGATTAGTAGAAATTCATCTCTGGTCAATCAGACTCTCTCTGAATGTGAATCTCATGAGTCTATTCTCGACCAGCCATTCGTTCAGAGAATGGTTGAATTTATTCAACTTCGGTCGATCGTACCTTTCTTGAAGAGAGTGAAGCTCATAGCGCTCAAGTTCTTCTTGTTTCTTTGAATTCCAAATAACTTGGGGGAAATCCTCCCATTCCCATGGTACACAGGGGAATATTCCCCTTTTCATAGCACAAAGGCTAGTTATCTCGTTCCCATGACACCCCCTCTAGGTAGTATGTTCAATTTTTATTGCAGTCAACTGGCAGGATATTGTCTTCCTAGTTACGCTCCCTTCCAGATCATCATACAAGATTATAATATGTCCATACTTGGCATAGTTATAGATGAAGGAATATTTGTTAGTATTATGCCCTCAACTACTTGGAAATATTTTGGTTCTCCACAGCTTGCGCCTGTTACCCATAATCTATTGGTTCTTAACAAAGGAACGAATCAACGATTAGGGATCCTTCCTAAGTTTCCTATTACTTTGGGAGGAATTATGTCTATATCGATGTGATGGTAGTCCAAGGCCCTTTGGATTTTAATTTACTCCTTGGGCATGACTATTTTTATCTCATGGGATATCTTTTCTCTTCTCTCTTTCATGTGATGTGTTTGTCTCATGAAGGACGAATCATGACCATTTATCAACTTTCATTTGTTGGTATAAATTTGACTCCCAATCAACTAGCTTCTATAACTGGTCCTTATATGCAAGTGGTATCTTCCTCGCCATATATTAATTATGTTGAAACATGTCCCATGCCATTACCTACTGTTGAAGCAGATCCTTTCACTGTTTTCTCAACTTATTTCGACCTAGATCCAATAGTTCATATGGTTCATCATTTACTAGGGGCATTGGAGTCTGGTTTTCCCATTAGATCCCTTGATATTTATCCCTTCCATAGTGTTTTTCTCCCATCTGATGAGAACCTCTTGGAATCCATGGCCTCTTATGGGCCATGATCAAGGTTCCTAGAGAAGAGTTCCTTCTATTGTGTCAAGCTCTTTAAAAAATGAAACAACGTCTCGGAGAAGAGTTCATTTTCTCTTGTTAAGCTCCTTAAAAAATGAAACAATATCATATAGCAGAGTTCCTTTTCATGTCTCAATACCATTAAAAAATGAAATATATCCCCTTTTAATTCATGTCTTTGATTAGATCTCATAAATTCCAAGTCAAGACTTTCACTTGATCTCGTATATGAAGCTTCATTTCATCCATCTATTAGCAACCAGTAGTCTACTTAGATGAATGAAATGAATTTTTTGGGGCATGTACCTTTAATTGAGTCATTATGCCGGGGGCATGAAATTGATTTCAAGCATAGTTTGTTTCCATTTCAATATTGTGTAAAAATGAAACCAAATCCAAGCATAGTTTTTCTCATGTTTCAAGGTTGCGAAAATATGAAACCACATTTAAGTATTCTCAAGCATAGTTTCCCATGTTTCAATATTGTGTAAAAGTGAAACCATTTTCATCCTATCTCTCGTGATTTCCATTTTTCAGCATGCATTTGTTAGATGAGCCTTGGTTTTTTCATTCCATCGTCACCATGTACTTGGTCAATCATATGCTTTCACTTGATTTTTTACCCTTTCCTGAGGAACCATTGTGATGAGTGGTATTATTATCCAACCTCTTTACCTTTATGTGTTTTTATCACTTCCATCATAAATGGAACTAGTTTCTCCCCTTATACCACTTGTTCCTCTAGGTGGAGTTCTCTTTCAGCTCTTTTTAGAGTCCAAAAATATGAAAAGATTATCGAGCACTTGTCTTTTCGGACTTGTTAAAGTAAATGAAAAGAAGTATAATCAGTATAAGTTTAATACTTTTCTGTACTGAGATAGACTATTTACAAAAAGGAATACCTTATTCGAACATTGCTATGAGGTTCTCTTGAGTATTTTTTCTACCTTTTCGTACTCGAGGGACTATCTATGAAAAGGAACATCTGGAGATTTTTTTCTTTTCTTTTTCAAACTCTCTAAACATGAAAAAGATGTCTATTTTGACCTTCCCTAGACTCATTAAAACATAAAAAAAATGATGTGCTTTCCGAACATGATAAGCTTGAACCAATCCTTCCCATTTTTTTCTAAATATACTTCGAGGGATTCATCAAAGGGTGAAATTACATATCAAGAATATGATATCCTCCTTAACCTTGTTAAAAAATAAAGAGGTATTGACCAGTATGGTTGGAAAAATTGGGAAAACAGGGTACTCCTTTATCTAATGGTAAGGAGTCCCTCTTGAACACAACACTCTTCCACTTCATATTTGTGGATGTTGGGTTGGTTAATATGCTTGCCTTTCAGTTCATCATGCCTTTTTACAGCCTCCAACTCCATTTTGGGTCATTTGTGTGTTCAAGAGAAGTCATTCATTTGATATCTGTAACAATACTCTTAAGCCTTCATTCCATGTTTGCCTTTCTTGATCCAGTTATGTATCTGCATCATTTTTTCTCAATCATGATACTAATTTTTTTTCATTGATGGTGGATAAATCAAGGCCTTGATGTGATGGGTCACTTCCTGTCGACATCAGCACATTATCCCAGAAGTTAACTTAGAAAAAATACTTTTGGTAACTTGGTACTTTCATACATCAATGGAAAGTTTCCTCACTCTTGGTGACATGTTTACATCATTTTCCTTTGACCAAAAGACTCGGTGTGGTTTTCAACATAAATTCATTTATTCACATTATATGGATTGTACTGTAGTACCTTGAGAGCCATTAACATCATCGGTGGTTTCTCTCACATATGTTAACAACCTACATCATCAATTGGTAATTAGATGGTGTCTACCATGTTCAATCTCATATCATTCACTCACATGGCTAGACTCGTACATTGGTTCATCATGTGAACAAGAGAGAATACCCCAGATCTAGTTTCATCCTCCCCAGTTGTAATTTTAGGAGTTATACAAAGAGCACAATGTATGATGACTATGATCATAAAAACAATTATCCAGTCATCGGTCCTCCATTTTTCATCTGTGGAAGCACAATTTGATCATTATACATGTGATTTTATCTTATGTGTTGAGTATGGATATTCCTTCCTCAGCAAATGTATTGTAACATATGAATCTCATCATTTTTTCTTGATCTCGACTTGTCATAAGGTAAATCACTTCAGTCACAAGTCATCGTTTCTGACTTTGTGATTTAGGGGGGAATATGTTATAGATAGTTTAATCACATCTGATCAATAGGCCTCCTAATGGGATCAATCAAAATCCTTTTCCCCCTTGTCATCATCATTGCACAAATCCCTCAGCATGCCTCTTTCATTCCCTAGAGTGTCTTCCTAAAATTGCATCATATGAGCCAGTTTTAGGATCAACGCTCCTTGGCCTCTTTTTGGACTATGTTCACTTACATATTTCTCCAGTGTGGTATGCGTTGATCACCTATAGGTTTCTCCCACTTTCACCTGTGTTGGTTCTAGAAATTTGGGAAAAAGAGATAGAATATCGAAGCCTCTATTAATAGAAGCTTCTAGGATCTATTGTAACCATTTACCTCATCTAAAACATTCAGATCCTATCCTATCCTTTCTTGGAATTTCCATACCTTATCCTTATAGATCATGTGCCCATCAAGAGTGGATGTCAATCCCTAGATTGGTAAAAGGATAAGAACTACAAACTTACCCCACTCCTCTTTATATTTATAGCCTTCCATATGCAAGTGGTTGGATTTTGGAGAGTGATTCTAGGTTTATTCTCTTATTGTAACAGACATGATTTCATGCATTTAGGGTGATTGGTAGTGCACTTTATGACAAGGAAAGGAGAAGTCAACTTGGAGGAGCTATTCTACAAGATCAGTACCTATTTTTTGTTATAACTCACTCCAATTATATTAATATAAAGAGTCCTTTGTTTTCCTATATATTATGTTGTAATTTCATGTATTTCAATACCATGTTGATATATTGAATAAAGTATTTATATAATGTTGCATAGATCGTGTAGTTTCTTGGCGTATGTTTTTTGACTGTGTAGGTTCTAATTTTGACAATTAGGGTTAGGATTTGAGAATTCAAGGTAAAGAAGGAGAGAAGCATGTGATAGATTCTAGCTAGGATTCATCTCATCATTTATTTACTTTAAGGAAATCATTGGGTTCCTTATCTCTTTGTTGTTCTAGGTTAGGCACTAGACCTAGGGGAGATACTTTTTTCCTTAGTCATAAATCCCACATAACAGTGAGCATAGTGACTCTAACTATTCAGTATTGATTTAGTATTGGCATAATTGGAATTGGTGCCTTGGTTGAAGAATGAACAATTTTAATTCAAGATCCAATGGTTTAATGGACGAAAGAAACGTATATGACTTATCCTTCATGTATGCATAATTAATGATAGAAATAATTTATATTATGATCATGTGGATGACTTGATGAAGTTTGCCTTGATATTGTTTGATAAATAACACTTGTTGAAAATAGATAAGTTTGTGACTTAGTATTTGAGAGTGAGCTCTACCTAACACCCAATCCAAAGAGTTTGACGGTGATATTAGAAATAACTTTTAATGGCTTTAATATTAGTTTGATCTTCCATTTAAGGATTGATAAAAAGACTTAGTTGATTTTATCATACATTATTTATTTATTGAAGGTTGAGTGTATTGTTTTGTTCAGTATTATCTTTACAGATAGAATTATATGGTTTGAAGAAACCTTCATGAGCTTGGTATTTCCTCATTAACAGTTACCTGATGAAGCTTGGAAGATGTGTCGATCTAAGCATCTAAGGTGGTCCAAGGTATGCCTTTGATTTTGGTTGCATATGTTGACGATCTATTCTTCTTGGGTAACAAGATTCTAATGATCAAAGTAGTAGGGATTTGGCCTCTGAGATTGAGATGGAAGACCTTGGCATGATGCACTACTTTATGAGATTAGAAGTTTGGAAAAGGAAAAGAATTTGTGAAGTTATTTGGCATACAAACCCTTGGACACCCTAATGGAATTGAATTTCAGGAAGTTATGTAGAGACATTGTTGGACCTAACTTGGAAACCAATAGTTGATTGAAGAATTTATTTCCATTGTAACATCCATCCAAACATATGTTTTGCAGAGGATCGCTTCATACACATTGGGTTTCTAACAATTAATTTTTGAGATTTCCGCATCAGACGATCAATATTTGTCTTAGATATACTTTCAGGGATATATGAATGCAAAGGCACACTAATGATAATAGGGTTTGAGAGAATTATTTATAGAAAGAGAACATTTTGGTGATGCTTTAGCTTCGCATCTTCCATGACATTTTGATAAGAAATAAATAAGATTTTGTAGCTTTAAGCATGATCGAGGTTGAGTACATTATTGCTAGCATGGCTAATTGTGGGGAATTATGGTTAAGGAAGATATTTGGAGATTTTTTTGAGGAGGTTCTAGATATGATAGTGATACATTGTGACAATAAAAAGTGGGATCTAATTGGTGGAAAAACGTGTATATTGTTGGGACTAAGATATATCCTTGTGTTGAGATAGTGCACTATATGAGACAAGTTTAGGCTTGTGGTTTCTTCCTCTGTGAGAGGGAGCATGAATAATGTATCCTTTTGTGACATGTATTTATTCTAACATAATGTTTTATTTGATGAACTGCATGAACAAGAAGTCATAGGACTATTTATCTTTGTAATATATGAGGCAGTGTGATTGAGTTATTCAGTGAGATGTTTAATCCAATACCAGATATGAGCATGTTAATATGTTTATGATCTATAGATATGACAGATGATTAAGGACATTGACTCATCTCTTCCAACTTGTCCGAGCTCCTAGGGTGAGGAATTGAGATGTAGGGCTCCTAGGGTTGAGGTATCTTTGGAAAATATGGTATCTTTCGTCTCTAACACCCATAGGGTGGAAGATGCTGATGCCCTATCTTGGTCTAGCAGAGTATACTACAGTTTGAATCGTACCCACAAGTTGGGATTCTTGGAATTATCACTACCTGTGTGGCCAACACGTTAAGAGGGCTTGGGGGTGTATGATTCTCACCTTTGGTAAGTCAGTTATCTCACCAAGGATTATGATGTAAAGTGTTCTAGGACATGAATCTTAAGTTTCATTGTTGGGAATATCAACAAAGGATGGAATATATTTGATCCCCTCTGAGATGACTTGGGGTGAGAGTGTCCCAGAAGACATTCCCCACTATCATAGATATGAGGTGAGAGTGTCCAATAGGACCTTACTCATTGTCATTGTATTATGGGTTGAGATGTGCTCCCTAATGTGGTTCCAAGTTTAGCATGGATCTCTGATAATAAGCTCTCTGATGTTTCTTGGGTAGTAGCATTGAGCTTCCTGCTGGTAGTGATTCCGGGTGGTAATTGTGGCAGGAGAGAATTATTGACAAAAAGAGCACATTTCAGTGATACTTTATCTTAGGATCTTCCATGACATTTTGATGAGAAGGAAATAGGAGTATATATCTTTAAGCATGTTCGAGGTTGAGTAAATTCTTGCGAGCACAGATAATTGAGGGGAAGTATGATTAAGGAAGCTCTTTGGAGAGTTGTTTGAGTAGGTTTTGGATATGACAATGATACATTGCGGAAATAAAAAGTGGGATCTGACTAGTAAAAAATCATTTATATTACTCGAACTGAGATGTATCCTTGTCTTGAGATAGTGTTGCTATATGAGACAAGCTTAGGCTTGTGGTTGTTGCCTATGTGAGAGTGAGGATGAATAAGGTATATTTTTGTGACATTTATTTATTCTAACATAATATTTGATTTGACAAAGTGCATGAACATGAAATCAGAGGTATATATGAGGTATTATGATTGAGTTATTTAGTGAGGTGTTTAATTCAATACCAAATATGAGCACATTGATATGTTTATGATATACAAATAGGATGGATAATCGAGGAAACTGAGCTAGTTCTTCCCCCCTGTATGAGGTTCTAGTGTGAGGAACTGAGATGTAGGCTCCCAAGGTTGATAGATCTCTGAAAAATAGGGTACCATCCCTTTCTATTGCCCATATGTTGCACCCCTATCTTGGTCTAGCAGAGTATACCCCAGTTTGCATCATACCCACAAGATGGGTGTGTTGGGATTATTGCTCCCTATCTAGCCAATGGGTTGAGAGGGCTTGGGTTCTATGATCCCTTACTTTTGTAAGTCGAGTATCTCACCCAAGCTTAGGATAGATTTCTACAACATGAATCTTAAGGTTCATTATTGGGAAGATCAACAAAGGGTGGAAGATTTATGCTCCCCTATGATATGACTTGGGGTGAGAGTGTACCATAGGGCCTTCCCCACTATCATAGACATGAGGTGAGAGTGTCCCATAGGACCTTCCTCATTGTCATTGGATTCAGGGTTGAGATGTTCTCTCCAATGTGGTTTCATCTTTAGCAGGGTTACCTGATGATAAATTTTTTTATGTTTCCTAGGTACTAGCATTGAGCTCCCTGCTAGTATTAATTTCAGGTGGTAGCAGTGGAAGGACAACATTATTCACAAAAAGAGCGCATTTTGGTGATGCTTTAGCTTGGGATATACTACAAAATTTTCATTAGTAGGAAATAGGGTTTTGTAGCTTTAAGCATGGTCGAGGTTGAGTACATTGTTTTTAGCATGGCTACTTGTGGGGAAATACGGTTAAGGAAGCTATTTGGATAGATGTTTGAGAAGGATTTGGATATGGCATTAATACATTGCGACAATAAAAAGTGGGATGAGATCGATAGAAAATCATGTATATTTTTAGGACCGATATATCTCCTTGCGTTGAGATAGTGCTGCTATATGAGACAAGCTTAGGCTTATGGTTATTGCCTCTGTGAGAGGGAGGATGAATACGGTATATTTTTGTGAAGTGTATTTATTCTAACATAATATTTGATTTGATTAACCGCAAGAATATGAAATCAGATGAATGGTTCTCTTGGTAATATACGAGGAAAGGTGATTGAATTATTTAGTGGAATGTTTAAGCCGGTACCAAATATGAGCACGTTGATATGTTTTTGATATATAAAGGGCAAGGATAATTTAGGACACTGAGTTGAATCTTCCCCATTGTCTAAGTTCCTAGGGTGAGTAATTGAGATGTAGGGCTCCCAGGATTAACGAATCTTTAGAAAATAGGATATCATCCCTATCTGTTACCCACAAGGTGGAAGATGTTGCTCCCCTATCTTGGTATAGCAGAGTATACCCCAGTTTGCATCATACCCACAAGTTGGGCTTGTGGGGATTATCACTCCTCCTCTGGGCAACAGGTTGAGAGGGCTTGGTTGTGTGTCATTCTTACCTTTGGTAAGTTGGGTATCTCACCCAAGATTATGATGCAAGGTGTTCTAAGAAATGAATCTTAAGGGTCATTATTGGGAATATCAACAGAGGGTTGAATATGTATGCTACCCTATGAGATGACTTGGTGTGAGAGTGTCGCATAGGAGCTTCCCCATTGTCATATACATGAGATGAGAGTGTCCCATAGGAACTTCCTCATTTTCATTGGATTCCGAGTTGAGATGTGCTCCCCAATGTAGTTCTAGGTTGAGAAGGGCTCCCTAGTGATAAGGTCTATCATGTTTCCTAGGTAGTAGCATTGATCTCCTCGTTGGCAATGATTTCGAGTGCTAGAAGTGGGTGGATAACATTATTGATAGAAAGTGTTATCACCAAAATTTGGTCATCTAACCATTTACAACTATATGGATCAAAGTACACCATGCAAGACCAGTTTTACCATAGTAAAATTTCTTTCACTATAAGAAAACATTTAATAAACCATATTTTATTAAGTTATTTATGGTTAAAACAAGAAAACCGATGAGGAATAATTAAATAAATCCTTATTTATTTGGTTTTCCTCTAGGAATAGTTAATTAAACCACAGTTTAAATAATATTTCTCGTCATATTTAACCCAATTATGAGAAACAATTAGACAAATCATTATTTTTCTTACTTTTCTCTAGGAATAATTAATTAAATCATTATTTAGTTATTATTCCTTGTTAAATTTGACTAAATCAACTAAGAATAATTAAACAAATCATTATTTGTTTATTATTATTTAACCACATTCTTGAAATGATAAATAAATCGTTTATTTTTTTAGTAATTCTAAATAAAGGTATTTAACCAATTTAAATACCATTTCCCTCCAACAAAATACAATAAAATATTCCAAGCGGTTAAATCTAGATATTGGTTAATAATATTTTATTATGCACTGTTATCGAGGATAACTCAATATTTTGTTATAAATAGAAGGGTTTTCCATTCATTATTCACTTTGATCACTTTTCTTCTTGAGCTCCCATAGAGTTAAACACATTTTGGGTTTTCTACATTATTGAGAGATAGAAACTTCTAGAACTGTAGCATTGAGGACAACCAAGAACCCATCTCATTGAGGGGGATTGGTAACCTATATTGGTTCCCTTTACCATGTGTTATAATATATTGAAAATTCTTTAAATATTGTCTTGCATGTTGGATGCATGAAGTAATCACTATTTGTTTCTTTTATTTAACTGCTTTTACTGCATAGATCTAGATTTTTGCAGCATTTGTTCTAATTATCGATTGTAGATCTAAAGAAGTTAAGCAAACATTTATGTTGTTAGGGTTGTTTGTCACACATAGCTAAAGTGAGCTCTTTTAGTACACTTGCGTTAAGAATTTACACTAACAAATTGCGACTCCATTGTTGTAATTCAGATTCTTGTGTGACCAACAACTTCAGTAACAAGGGATTTTATTCAGCTTTTTTCAGTATCTTGACATTTATTTTTAACTTTTATGCCCTAAATCAATAAAAATTCTAACTTCCGGTTGTTTTCGAGAGTTTTCCGCACATAACAGGTTTCATCTGCACTAAAGACAGTAATTTTTCCGCAACCTACCACCCAAAAATTACAGAACAAGAAATCACACCTTTTGGGCCAAAATCTTCAATTTCTACCTGAATTCTCACCTATCTTCCTAGAAACTACGATTTCCATAGCCCACAAGCCAGTAACTGCGAGCAAGAATTTTTTTTTAAATTTTTTATGTGTCTGCCAGGGTTTGCTGAGAGCACTGTTTTGGGTTGTCTGACCTCTATATAAACCCATATTAAACATTTATATGCTCAATTTGTCTCCTTGAAGTAAAGCCCCTTATGGTTTCTATACACTTTCACCTCTCTAGGAGGGGTTAAGTTGAGTCGGTAGTCTGAGATTTGCATCACTTTTAGCTATTATTTCAGGGTATGATCTATCCTTATTTCAGGTCCTGTTTGATAGCTTATTTTTCGATCTAAAACCCCCTCTTGATTTTTTTTGGTATTTCCCTTAGAGTACCCTTGTTTCCCCTAGGGTTTTAACCTTTCACCTTCCATTTTGAAATAGTTTTCCACTCTGGTTTCTTGTTGTTTTGTGCATCATTTCTAGCAGATCTGAGTCATTAGATCCCTGTCCCTTAGAAATTTGATTTTTTGGCCATATTGTATGTTTTAAGTCAATTTCCCTTGCCTTTTAGACTAGTTGTGTGGGAAGTCTTCTTCTGCTTTGAATTTATGCATAATTAGCTATTTATTTTACTATCATTTCAGTTTTATTATAGTACTTCAATACTTTTTCTTTTTATTTATAAAATTGTATGGGATTCATTAAAATTAATACACAGCTTGCACACACTCACACCTAAAGCGAAGAGCATTTGTTTTACACCGCCAAGCCAAGAAATAAACATCGTAATTAATTAATCTACCTCACAGAGCCTTTATTTATCACTATTCAACCTTTTCATGTCATCTATGACTTGCCATCATTGCATCCCTAAGGCGTTTATCACGAAGAATCCAAGGCCTTCACCCTTATTTTCCATTAGGAATACTTACTCGACCATGTAGGGTCCAAGTTAGTCCTCTGCTGAGTCCCCATACTAACTTTGATTCTTGTTCATCGGGTTCTTCCTCTGATTCTGAACCCGGTTCCCTCACCCTCATATCGTTACCATGTCAGGCACCAATGCAGGTGCAAGTCCCTAGGATGGTAGTGTCCCCAACTCTATTGCTGGAGCTGCTACTAGAAAAACGGTTATTAGAACCATTTTGACTACTCCTTTGCTACCTTTTATGGCAGGTTTAAACGTCCCTGATTTTTTCCAATTAATCAACGACCCTATACTCCACGATCCATGTTGGCCTAATATGCCAACTAAAAATCCTTCCTAAATTCCTAAGTTTTATGGAAACACTGGAGAGGACCCTAATAATCATGTCTTCTCATTTCATATGTGGTTTTTTTCCAATTCCATTACCGATGACTCCATTCGCCTTCGGTTTTTCCAACGTACGCTCACTGGAGAAGCTGCAAAGTGGTATGTTGACCGGACTTCTTCATCTCATTCCACTTTTGTGACTCTTGCAAAATAATTTATGTCCCACTTCCAGTTACCTCTCCGCTATGACACCAATGTCGAATTTTTGACCGCCTTCCATCAAAGTTCTGCTGCCCTCCTATGTCCAAGAATGACGTAGAAGGAGGAGCTTGTGTTGAGCTCCCACATTCAATGACCATGTCTATATGGATTGGTTTCTTAGAACTCTTTTTCCTTCCATTTATAAATATGTCGCATCTAATTTTCTTTAGACAAAGGAAGAAGCTCTCCAAGTTACGTTAAAATATGACTTGATCTATGCCAGTCTAGTTATGTTATACCGTTCTATTAAATCTTCCTAGACCTAGTGGTGCCAATGCACTAGGGGCATCTCATTCCGCCGATGGTATCGTTGGATATCTTTCACATCTAAACACTCATCCTTCCATTGGTTATGGTTACCCCCACAAGGGTACCAGCTCCTCCAGCATTTATCCCCCTCCCAAAAACATGTATCTGGGTCAAAGCACGCCTTATGCATTTTCCCAAATGCATCAATCGATGTCAGGGCCAGCTGTTGTTCAACATATTTATCCAAATGTTTCCCAACCTACTTTATATCCTTATGCACATTCTGATGCTCCATCCCCTCTAGAATCAACACCCCAGCCTCCCGTGCCTTCTCAACCTCTGCCACAACATCCACCACCTCCTCAAGGTTAGGTTTATGCATAGGAGAGCATGAATAATCCTCCTAATTCAAAGAAAATTAATAAGGGTAAAGGCAACCAGAACCAACTAGTGTAGGGTAACCAAAGGTGCCAAGGTAATCAACCGAGCACACCCCAAAGGAACCAGCCTAACACTGCAAACCAGCAACAGGGCGATCAACCCAAGCAGAACAAGCCTCTTCATATGAACAAGCCTTGTTCATGTTGTGGAATCCATGGCCATTATACTCATGATTGTCCCCTTTTACCCCACATGCACCAATTGTGGGAAGCACAAGTAGTGTCTAGAGGACAGCAAGCCACTGCTTCGCTTCCTCCAAAAATTGCACCAACTCAACTGGTTGTGTTCATTAATCCTTTCCCTCAGCAAGGATATGTTGTTGCCCAACCACCTCAAGTTCAAGCCGCTCCTCAACCTCCACAGTCTGGTACCCTTGATTACCATATTCTCATGATGAATTATGAAGAGGTCAATACCGCTGATGTCAACCTTCAGACGCAGTTGCACCAATATGATAAGAAACCCCCTACATGTGTAACCAAGTCCCAAACCAAAGTTCCCATAGATTCCATTTCGACACAAAATGTTCCATTATAGATCCATCCACCTAAGGTAGAGCTCAGTCACAAGACCCCCAAAGGGCCATTACGCCGAAATGATACTTTTGCCAAAGTTGTCGACACCTACAGCATAGTAGATGACTTGGTGCAGTAACTGGATGCCATGTCAATACTGGAAGTCATCCAAATGTGCCCATATCAATGAAAATATCTACCATCTTATTTTTTCATTATGGGTCCTTTAGATGATCTTTTTATTATCTTTGATGTTGACAAGTCAGAAAATCCCCCTTTACCTTCATCAGTTTCCTTCCAAATACCATTCAAGATTCGTAATGCCCATGTTCATAGATGTATCATTGATGAGGGCGCATCCACTTCTGTGATGTCCAACTATGGTTGGAATAAGCTTATATCACTTTACTTAGCCCCATCTACAATCACTTTGTGTGTGCGGGACAGTCACCTTTCTCAGCCCCTTGGCATGTTCTGCAATTGTTCGATCACACTTACGAGAAAGATTGTTTGTATTGACATAGAAGTAACTGATGAGACCTTCGATTACAATATCCTCTTGGGTCGTATTTATACTTATCGAATGTCTATTGTTGCATCTATGATTCACCATAAGTTTTTCTTTCCCCATAATGGAAAGATCGTCACTATCGATCAGTTGACATATTACGAACCGAAGTCTCAAACCTCCCCTGAGTCCATCATATCTTTTATGGCCTATAACCAATCAATCACACCTCTCACTAGTATTTCACCAAAAGTATATAAATATTATACCTTACTTGGCTTATTCCCTGGTCCCCCCCCCCCCCCCCTCCTATCACTGAGCCCAACTCATTAAGTGTTTTCATGTTGCAAGCATCTTGGGCTAGCCAAAAGTGGTCCAGTTTGACTAGCCAGCACCTTCGCAACTTGTTGTTGTTAACTTGAAAAAACCTTCATGAACTTATCCTTAAGGACCTTCTCCTTCTTCTAGTGTCTTTCCTAACCTTTTTCAACTAGGAACAGTTCCCCCAAGACTTAACCATTTGGGAGCCATTTCGCCAGGACATTAGCCTTATGGTTAGATACCAGTTTTAGCTCTCCCCTCCAGAGTATTTTCGGTGCCTGTTATGGCTATGTTGAGTCTTCCAAATTTGACCCTAGGGGTCCTAGTCTAGTATATCGATCCCCCAGAAAAAAATCCACCTGGTCAACTCAAACCTTATACCACTTTGACCCTGGTTCAACCGGTCGCCATGACCCCTCCCTTTGCTTTAGTTCCACATCCACCTCAACAGGAACCTTCTCCTATTGCGAAAGCATCCAGTGAGGGGGGGGAAGACAAAAAGAAGGAACCTAAGTACAAGTCCCCCCAAAAAACTCCTGCTCC
Organism: Pinus albicaulis; assembly: GCA_034641835.2. Classification (NCBI taxonomy): domain Eukaryota; kingdom Viridiplantae; phylum Streptophyta; class Pinopsida; order Pinales; family Pinaceae; genus Pinus; species Pinus albicaulis. Next base: position 381,535,940 of record CM076572.1, read on the forward strand.
TCCTAAACCTCCAAAGAAGTCACCTCCATTCGCTTTGTTTCATGTTGTTGGACATGCCACCCATAACTTCCCTAAGCTTCCTCGTCTCAAAACTATGGTCAAATAGACGTTTCCTGAATCTAACATCCCAGTCCATGTTACCTTACCTGATTCAGCTAAGAAACTAAAATCATTGCGCATGAACCACCCTTGTGCTTTGAGAAATCTTTATGATCACTATTATTATGATTATCCTCATCTCTATGACTTTCGTGATACCCTTGAGGTAGTTCATGAAATATAGGCTTCTCATAGTGGATCTTGTACCCCTCTACTTATGATTTATGCTTCAATAGAACCAAAGGACATATTTGCACCCATTGTGATACCTCCCCTCGATGTTGAGATGATAAACTATTTGGACGCTATTCTCTATCTGTTGTCATCCATGAGATCCATTGTGGAAGACCCCTCTGGGGAATCCCCTTCTATTTTGGTTGAACCTCCCTTGGTGAACACCTTGGTGTCAACAGTGGTAGATGTTTCATCTACTAGCTCTTTATCTACCCTCTGTAGTGATGGATATGTGAACCATATCTCTCATGATGATGAGTTAGGTAGCCTTGTCAAGTCATGATGTGGTATCCCTTCCACTAGTCCTCCCATCTTTCATTCTGATGAAGACATTATAGAGGCCATGACAACCCCTGATTTTCCCTGGGATGATATGCACCACCATGCGTACTGCCTTCTACAACAATCCGATGACCATTATGTTGTGGAATCTAAATACTTCATCCATGATGAATTCGATTGGTTTACAAATCCCATTCCTACACTAGATGCTTACGAATAAGGAAACATGGTCAATATCTCTCCTACCATTAAAATAAACATTTTTGATAAACCAGGGGTAGAAGAAAACATTACCTTTTGGGCACATTTCACCCCGAAATAAGTTGAGGCTTGCACTAAGCTATTCAAGGAATTCTGTGATGTTTTCACCTGGTCATATTTAGAGATGCCTCGACTTGATCCCACCATTGTCGAACACCATATCGATATATGGCCCGATGCCAATCATGTCTGTAAAATTTGAGACCCATCGATCCTTCCAGAATAGAGGCTATCAAAGCCAAAATATATAATCTCAAGTAGACTGGTTTATATATCCCATTGAATACACCACATGGGTTTCCAACCTAGTCCTCATTCTCAAGAAACAAGGCACCATCCGTGTCTGCACTGACTTTCATGACTTGAAAAAATCTTGTCTCAAAGACAAATCCCCTACACCATTTATTAACCAAATAATTAATGAGTGTGTAGGGCATGAGTTTCTATCCTTTATGGATGGTTTCTCCAGGTATAACCAGATTATTATCTATCATTATGACCAGTTAAATATTGCATTCATTATTATGTGGGGAAATTTTGCTTATATGGTCATGCCTTTCAACCTAAAGAATGTTGGATCCACCTTCCAGTAGGCCATGTCATACTGCTTCCATGAATTGGCTCATGTTATCATTTCCTACCTTGACGATCTCACTGCTCTTTCTAGGCATCGGGCACAACACATTCATGATTTTCGTATTGTTTTTATCTGATGTCGCAAGTATAATATTCACCTCAACTCACTGAAGTGTGTATTTTGAGTTCCTATCGACTGTCTCTTGGGATTCATTGTGTCAAAATATGGTATAAAGCTTAATCCCCTCAAATTTCAAGCCATTCTTGAGCTTCCCATTCCTTTTACCTTGTGTTAGTTACAAAGCCTTCAATTAAAATCCAAATTCCTTTGTCGGTTCATCCCTAACTATGCCACCACTGCGAATGGGTTTCTAAGACTCCTTCTATATAACATTCCATTTGTTTCGGATGACTATGCTTAGTATTCTTTTGATGCCCTGAAACATGCTCTCACTTCCGCTCCCTTAATTTTTCCACCTAAATTTGAGAGGGACTCCATCTGGTATATCTCAACTTCCACCCATTCGGTCGGTGGGATCCTCATTCAGCAAGATGACACTGAAAATGAACATGTTATATATTATTTCAGTAAGAACCTTGTGGGACCCCCTACGTCCTACTTGCATGAAGATAATTTGGTGTTGGACATTGTGTTTTTGGCCAAAAAATTATGTCATTATATCCTTACGCATTCTGCCAAATTCGTGACCAATTCCAACCCCATGGATTTCCTATTGAGTCGAAGGATCATCAATGGGAAGTATGCCCGTTGGATCATTATCCTTCAATAGTTTGATCTTGAATTTGTCACACCCAAGAGTAAGAAAGGTTTAGCCATTGCTGAACTCATTTCTAAATTTCCTATTGGTATGCATGATCCATCAGTTAATGATGATTTACCCGATGGGCACTTGTTTTCCATTACTTCGGATGATCATTGGTATGGAGAAATCCTTACCTATTTGAAAACCTAGCAGTTCGCTTCCCATCCTCATCGTGATGCTCGGTGACGTATATGACACCAAGGCCCCCACTACCTTCTCATTGGTAACAATATTTATCCTCGCAGTGTTGATTCTATCCTTCATCGTTGTGTCACGCATGCTAAAGCTGAGAAAGTCCTTAATGCCTTCCATATTAGTGCTTGTGATGGTCAGCTCTCTGTTTTTTCCACTGCCCATAAAATCATGTGCGTTGGGTATTTTTTTCCTTCTCTCTTTGGTGATTTTATTGAAGTAGTAAAACATTTTTTAAATTGTCAACTATTCATCCCAAACGTGTGAGCTCCACCTTCTCCCCTCCATCCGGCCATATCATTCAGTCCCTTCTGTAAGTGGGTCATTGAATTTATGGATTTTAGACCTCCATCTGCTGGTAACCAAAAGTATATCATCATAGTGGTTGACTATTTCACCAAATGGGCTAAATCCATGCCAATGTTCAACAACAACGCAACTACCGCAACTCTCTTTTTATTTAACCATGTTATTTCTCGATTCAAGGTTCTGAAACAATTAGTCTTTGGCCATGGACGGAGTTTATAATATGAGATATGGTATGATCTATCCTCTCTGTTGGGCTTTCAGCACCAATATTCATTGTCTTATTATCCCCATGATAATGGACAAGTTGAAGCGATCAGTAAAATCCTTAAAACTATGCTTCAACGAATGGTGAACAAGCACAAAGTCAACTGGCACCTTATTCTCTTCCCTACTTTGTGGGCCTATAGAACTTCTATTAAAAATTCCATTGGGTTTACTCCTTTCAACCTTATTTCTCGCGAGGAGGCAGTCTTACCGATCGAGTGTGAAATCCCCTCGCTTCACCTAGATGTCAAACTTATCCCTGACACCCAACCTTTATAACAAAGACTTATCATGCTTAAGTGTTATTATGAAGACCATCACATTGCATTTCAAACCATTGAAGCAGCCAAGAAGCGCACCAAAGCTCAATATGACCAAAAATTCCACCATCATACCTTTCACGAAGCAGATCTTGTTCTCATGTATGACCAAGCTCGTGTCCTTGGTCATGGGAAGTTTGACTCATTATGGCTAGGAACTTACATCATTAGTAAGGATTTGGGCAAGGGGCATACCTTCTATAGTATTTTGAAGGCAAAATCCTTCCTAACCCTTGAAATGCACTTTAGCTTAAGAAAATTTACTCATATCATCTACCATCAACATGCATGTTGTTGGGATAGAATTGTGAATTATGGATAAATCACGCTTCCCTAGATAGGTGCTCGTCTAGAACAATAGGTGAAAGACTATACAAATATTTATCCTAACTAAGAACAGATACATAGAGAGGATTAGAAGGTTACTTGTGATCCAAGCGCTTCTAAATGGCTCCTTTTGTCGCTCCCGTTGTAGCTTCAAATTGAAACGGTCTGTGTGAAATGATTCCTGCAAGAAAGAAAACTAAAACAATAGAAGATGCAATAATATAGATATCTATTCAAGTTAGTTTGCTAAACCAGTAAAGCATAAACCATACACATCAACTAATATCTTGCAATATGGAAAATCAAAGCCAATACAGATGCATATAGGGAAAAATAAGCAGTATCTCTATTCATGATAGAAGGAGAGGTTACAACCAAATGACTGATTTGGAGTGACCCTTCTAGCAACATTCCCAAGCCTCATTATAGTATAAATATCTCTAGCAGTAGCTACAAAAATCTAGCTCTCAATTGAAAATTCTCCAGCATTTCTCTACTCAAATTCTTCTTCCTCAAGCACTTAGATTTGTGCTCAATTTATAGATGAACTGTAGGTTGTTTTGAAATAAATTACTTTTCATTAATAGGCAAGAAATGTTTCCAGTCATGTAGATGTCAAATTTACACTTGGATCTGAAGCTTGACACATGTGAACTCTTCTAGAAGGCACTGGCCAAGTGGAGATTCTGAAACAATGAGAATTTCGCTCCCAATGTGACCAACGCATCTGTGAATGTCGGGAAGTGATTTGCAGAGTAGCCTTGCATGGGGTTACTTGCATATGCAACACATTTAAGCCCCTTAGAGCCTACGTTGGTGAGCTCTCATATGCTATATAATAAGCTTCAAACCTTGGAAAGCTTTGCTTGATGAAAGTCTTGCTTGATTTGTCTTGTTTCTTATCTTAGGGCATGTAGAAACTGAAATGATAGGGAATGGTAGACCCTTGATCATTGGTCCTAGAGATGATGTCCAGTTAACCAGGTCATTGGGAATGGTGCCCAAGTTAACAATTTCCCCCTAAAGCATGAGGTCCAAATAATAGAGACATTTTATTGAGATGCTTTACACTATGATGAGCCTGGAAACGAAGTGGAGTGGTCACCTGCATCAATCTTACAACACATTACATCATGATATATCCTCTTTCATCATAATTTTTTAGGGTAGGCATTCCCATGTTCAGCACATTAAAAAACATAATAACATGTACATAATTCAGAAAGTCATCTTCATTGGAATGTTCCCCAGATGTAGACATGCCTACAGATATAGGCCCATGTTTGGATGACAATCTGTATGTAAGGTCACCATATAGATGATGTGTACAAAAATCCTAAAATCATAGCCAGGATGGATGAAACTAGATCCAAGGTCTTCTTATCTTGTTCACTCAATCATTCAAGTACAAGCCTAGCCATGCGAATATATGATTTGTAGTCGAACATGGAAAGACATCGTTTGATTTCTAGCTAATGATGTGAGTTGTTAACAAACGCGAGAGAACCACCATTAATGTAAATGGCCCTCAAGGTACTACAATACATTTCGTAAGGCATGAATATATGCTTTGATGTTGAACACCAAACAAAATCTTTCGGTCAAAGGTCTGGAAGCGAGGATCTTGTCGATACTGTAATAAGCCTCATGGTACTAGAATCTGATGTTTCTAAGTGAACTTCCTGGATATTGATTTTTCATCGACAGGAAATAACCTTATTGCAAACCTAGAGTTACTGATTTCAGAGATAAGGGTATGAATTGATATAGAAATTTCCAGGGATGACGGTCATGAAAATGAAGGTTTATGAGTATTGCAGAAGGATGAGTTTTTAATCACTGGATGACTTCTCTTGAACATATCGACGACACTGTGATGCGTTGGCAGCATTGACCCAAAACAGAAGTGAAGTTATGATGAACCATAGGTGTGAATGAACTGTCAAGATGATTACCCAACCCAAACAGTCACGGACATGGAGTGAAAGAAGTGTCATGTTTAAGAGCAACTTGCTACCAAAAAAAAACTTTGCTCAATTTTCCCAAATTTTCCCCATTCATTTGTCAACCAGTACCTCTTTATTTTTTAACAAGCTTGAGGAGGGTAACATTTTCTTGATCTATAATTCAACCCTTCGGGTGAATAAAGTATCACTATTTAATAATTTAATGAGTCTAGCGATGAATGAAACTCGATTCTTGCCATGATCGACAAGCCCGTCACTATTTTATGTTTTAACGAGCTTAACGACAGTGATAGCCCAGTCCTTTTTCGTATTTATAGAGTCTGAAAAAGAAGACGAAAGAGAACTCCAAAAGTAATTTTTCGTAAATTTGTCACTCAGACCCAAAAAAGTGTAAAATAATATCTAAGAGAACCTCTTTGGTCATGTTTAACCAAGGCATTCCTATTTCGTAAATAATCCATCTCAGTGGCGAAAAGGGTTAAAATTATACTGAGTAGATATCAATTCATTTACTTTAACGATATCAAAAAGACAAGTGCTCGGCAATATTTTCACATTATCTGAGTCTGAAAAGAGCTAAAAGAAGACTCCAGGGGTTCCTTTGTCACTGTTATCGAAGCTCAAAAAAGAGATAAAAGTGCACTTCAAATCCTTTTTCGTTTTCAACAAAGCTCGAAAATTAAGGAGAAAAATTATACTTTGTGGTCAAGGCATTATTTGAATAAATATACATGACTATTCTATTCATCAGTTGTATTTTCCTATTCATAACAACAAAAAATAGATTAAAAATTCCTGTTTCATGATAAAAACATAATAAAACTATAATCATAGCAATAAATTTAACTTGCAAACAATTAAATGACTACAAAAGGTAGCTTCACTATTCATTTTTACCATTCCATAGTTACCATTTGCATTTTGGAGCTCTGAACCTGATTTTTCCCCAAACTTCAGTCGTTGATTGCGGTCGTTTCTATGGACAGATTTGATCACCATTTGATCCAAGTTAGTACCATGAACCTCCTCTTCCCTTTGGTATTCATTTCATTTCCATTCTCTGCAGATTTTTAGGTTTTTAAGGCCCCTAGGGTAAATTATGCCCAAAATGAGGGCAACGTACCCCTGAATGTCGAAACCTGCGTTGCATAGAAGGTACAATGAAGGTTACCTACATATGCAATGCACTGTCTCAGCCCAGGGAGTGAATTGGGCATAGTTAAAGTTTTTGGTTTTCATGTTGTGCCCAAAATTTGCCTATTTTTTTGCAATAACTAGAATCTAATGGATCTTATGATTGTATTTCAGGTTTCCATTGGATTATAATGATGATTACATGGAGGGAAAGAGAACATGAAGAACAAGATATGATTGCCTTGAATGATCCAGGTACTATAAGAGCCCTAAGATATTGTGGACTACTTAAGTACTTCAAATTGTTGAGAATAAGGCAACAAATAGAACTCTTGGAGTTCTTAGTTCGAGCATGTGATCTAGTGATAGAGGCATTTCACATTAAAAATCAAGTGGTTCCCATAATAGTTGAGGACGTGTATTTTCTCACAGGTTTGTCGAGGAGAGGTTTGCCCATTTCTCTCACAGGGTCTACCGTTGGAGGAGAGACAGTGAGGGATTATGTTATTTAGTATTGCTATCCAGGGCTAGAACCTAGAAAATATGGAAAAATAAACATCTGGGATGTCAGGGATTTGCCTTTGAGAACCATGCTTTTCACGATTTCTAAACTTGTTGGCAGCATTACACTACATGTAGTGAACAAATCGTATATGTAGTATGTGCTAGAGTGCTTAAAGTCAACAGTCTTCAAATGTTCTAAAGTTGTTCTATCTTAGATAAAGGAACAACTAAATAAAGCAAAGGGAGGAAGGAAGAAAAAATTATGTTATGGTTCATCCTTATTTCCTTCACTTTGGAACGGATTCAATTGATGTAGCCACAACATGTAACACTAGATATATCTAGTCCTAGAGATCCTCGAATGCAGAGATGGGTAGAACTCATGGGTCGACATGCAGGCCAATTGACCATTGTTTTCTCTACTGCATTCTTCGCCTGGTTCCTGCGACAGATCGTCGCCATCGATGAGTAAACATACTCAGGTGTTGACTTTCGAGGAGATCTAGATTTAGTATTACCAGAAGGTGCTCAGTGGGGTGCAATAGGTAACAATGATTTGACCATGTTTTTTTATTTTTCTAAGGTTTATACAATGTTTTTGTGTTTTGATTTCTTTCCAAGACTCAACTGAATGTTTTATGTAATGCAGTTATTGGTTGTGTTCAACTAGTAGAGGAACCAGGGTGCGAAGCAAATGCGCCAGCAGAGAGGGCTGTCAGGAGAGTAGTACTTCAAGGCCTTGATATGGCTGAGACTATGGCTAAGATTCAACAGCACATGGAGGGTTTGACCTTTCGAATTCTGGATTTCCAGGTCGAAGAGTTACCCATGCGACTGCAATGACACACTATTGGGGTTCCTAACTGTTGGATGTGGTTGCTCTACAGGATTGCTAGATCTATAGCATGTTACCATGAGCACCACTAGTTTAATTGTGACATTTTGCATACATTTTGAGGTCAGATGACCAATGTGTCTTGGGCACAAATTTTGTAAAAGCCTATAACTATCTATCTATATGATTTCAGAGTTTTTCCTATGTTTATTCTGCAATCCTATTAAATGATGTGAATGTTTTCTTTACCTATGTTGCAAATGTCTGTCTAAAAATTGATTAGCTAATGAATCAGTCAATGTGTTCAATCTTCTGGAAATGTGTTGATATTGAACAAAATAAAAATTTATTTCCAAAAGTCGAACTCTTAGGAAAAATCTAAGAAGTGTTGGATTTATAACAGTATAAACACTAGTAAGTTGTAATACCACAAGTTATGAGTCTAACCTTACGATTATGTGGTTAATACCAAATGAAATGGAAACAAAGAGAAGTTTGATCAACGCGCTATACTCAGCAATATTTTTCGTTGATCTACTAATGCAAATCCCTTGAAAACTCACTAACTCGCTGTTCGGAGCAAAAATGGCCCACACTACAGAGGATAGATTTTGCGTACTATGATTAGCACCATCAACATATCCAACAAATGGTTCCAAAGATTCAAACATCTACGATAAAATGTAAAGCGGATTACTAGCATCAAGAAAAATCTAAAAACAAATTACGATAATGAATGCAAATCAACAGCATGTATACAATATAATACAAAAAATTACTACGTTCATGATTAAGCATAGTAACGTTTAAGATACAACCCATTTCTAGGTTGTGCCAATGGAATTCCATCGTAATCAACTAACTCGTAGGCACCCTTAGTAAGAACTCTTTCGACAATATAGGGGCCATGCCTCAATGGATCGAATTTCCCTGTACCTATTACATCAGCTTCTTGATCGTAAAGAAGGACCAAGTCGCCCTCAGAGTAGATGCGAGGCTGGAAATTTTTGTTGTATTGTGCCTTTATACGTCTCTTACGCGCTTCGTTGGCCAATTTGGCTTCACGACGTGTTTCATCAAGATGGATGAGGTTAAGTAGACGCGCTTCTTCTTCTGGGGTGTCAGGTAACAAGTCTATCGTGAGTTTTAACGATGATATTTCGCATTGGATTGGTAAGATAGCTTCCAGACCATACACCAATTGAAAAGGAGTAAATCTAGTTGTGTTTCTCACTAAGGTTCGATACGCCCACAAAGTGGAGTACAATATCAAATTCCAATTCCTTTTATGGACTCCTATCATACGTTGAAGAATTCGTTTAATAATTTTGTTAATAGCCTCAACTTGTCCATTTGATTGTGGATAATAAGGAGTAGAATTATCATGCGAAAATCCTAACTTGGTAGTCAATTCAGACATATGGTTGCGAAAATGCTTGCCATGATCCATAAATATAGCCTGTGGGACCCAAAACCATGCAATAATGTGGTTGAAGAAAAACAATGCAGTTTTTTGTCCTGTGTTATTGAATGTAGGCATCACTTCAGCCCATTTGGTAAAATAGTCTACTGTGACAATAATATAACCATGCCCCCCAGACAAAGGAGGGTTACAGGTCATGAAGTCAATACCCCATTTTGTAAATGGTCCAACAGAGACAACATGATGCATTGGTGTTGGCAGTTTGTGTAATGTTCCAAAATTTTAGCCTCAAAGCTAAATGGAACATTAGAGTTAGCAGTAGCTCTAGCCAGTGAATAAATGGGTAGAAAAGCCCATAAGTCTCCTAAGGAGGGATAAAAACACTCCAAGTGTGAAAGGGGACACTCTTTCTAGATTAATAAAACAACTACATGTGTGAACATGGAAAAAATCAAGTTGATTCAGTCCACTTTGACTAATTTAACAGTGCATTTGTGGGGGAGGAGGAATCTAAGAAGGAATAATGTGGTTTTGGAGGGAGTTGAATATTTGGATAGAGATGACCTAATTGAGTGGAGCCAAGGGCAAGAAAACTCATTTTTTATTTAAGGAAGAGGATGGCATCATTATTCTTCATGTTTCAGATTATTATTCTTGTCTGCTCATACTTTTCTTCCTCTTGCTGTTTAGTAGGGTAGCAGTGTTGTTTAGCACCAGGTGTTCCCAAGTAGGGATCCCACCTCTTTCCTTGAGGAGCCTATTGGGAGGGTTTGTATTCATTTTCCACATCAATTTTTTAGGCCAAGATTCAACCTACTTCATCAGTGCAGTTTATGCTATAGATTGTGCAGTGTTGCAGGGTGCAGCAGTGGAAAGGATTAGAATCCCACTTTCTAATCTAGTTTCCCATTGGAGGAAGATTTAATTCAATTGAGAGACCTGTTTGGAGAGGTCTTGGGCTAATTTCAGATTTGTGGCATCAGTCCACACATTTCCCCAACATTCCCAGTGTTGTTCTAGCTAGGGAATGCTTTATTTTTGGAGGCAGCTTCAGTGCATGATGTAGTGCCTCCGTTGCAGTGTTTTCTTGTGATTGAGAGGTTCATCCTTTCATGGGAGGAATCCCTTGAGGGATCTACATCATATCAGAGATATTTCAGCCTTATACACTCTGATGCTTTAGTTTTTCAGTGGTGATTCAGTAAATTTCTGAATATCACATTTGTATGCAATGTGTTTGACAAGAAACCCTTGCCGGGTTTTCTTTTAATTGTAAAGAGGAGACTAGAAATCTGTTTATGAGAATTATTGTCTAATATATGAGTAGATATATTTTTATTCTTAATTTTTGAGTTTAAACCCTCTTATGACTGCGCAATCCCTTTTTTGTATTATTTCTGAGTAGCAGTGTCTGGGGTTTTTGGTCATTTTCAGCTACACTAGTGTGGGAGGTCTGTTTACCTCACCTAGTTTCATTTATTTATGATCTCCTCTTGGAATTAGATAATATATGGATGTATCTAATGGATCCAAGTAATGGTTTTCATTTCTATGGCTTACATTTCTGAAAATTCGTTTTTCTGTTAATGCATTGCTGAGCAGTCCAAAATAGGAATATCTTAAGATTTTCCCACTACTGCTTATTTTACCTATTTTGGGATATTACAGTTTTCAGATTTTACGATAAAAAATATGGCATGCATGAAAACTTCTGACTGCAAGGATTCAATCTCAAAAAAAATTAGGACAAAAGTAACAAGCGCTGAGTATCTTCTGCGTGGTAGCATATCCAGATAAATGTCCACAACAAGCCCCAACATGACAATCATTTAATACTTTTTCGGCCTCCTCATGTGTGAGGAACCTCCTTAAAATGGTATCGACACCCCGATGATAAAGTGTATTGCCGACAATTAGATAATCTTTTGCTTGGTATCGAATACGTTATTGTTCAGAGCGAGAGGTATTAGGTAGAAAATTTTGGGTTTGGAGATAAATGACGAAATCCCCATACCAAGGATTAGATGATCTGATCAGAAACAGATACTCGTCTGGAATAGATGGTTCTGACGTAGTCGAAGTACTATCAGAGGGAAGGTCACAGAGAAGCTCAGCCAAAACTAAAGATTTATTTGACTTGGATTTAATGAATTCCAAATCGAATTCCTGCAAAATGACAATCCATTTTTAATATTCCCCCCCCTCAATTGACATGATAAGATATAAGTCATGGGGTTGCAATTTGAAACTATTTTTGTTTTTCAGAGTAGGATATAATGACGAAATATTTGGACAGCTTAAAGAGCTTCCAAGGAAATATTTTCCACGTATGAGTACTTAACTTCCGTATCATTTAGATTATGACTCAAATAATAGATTGGATGTTCAATTCCATCTTTGACTTGGACCAAAACCATAGCAATGGTCCTTTCAACCACGACGATATATAGGAAATAATCATTTTGATAATTAGGAGGATACATTAATGAAGCTCGGACAAGAGTGTCCTTGATAGCATCAAAAGAACCTTGGCAACTTGATCCCAATGAAAGGGAACCCCCTTTTCAATAATCAAGTAAATCCTTTAGCCATTTCGGCATAGTTTGGAATGAACCTTCTCAGGAAGTTAGCCTTTCCTTGAATTTTCTGTATCTGAAGTAAGTTTGATGGTGCAGGAAAATCAATAATAGCATGTACCTTCAGTGGATCTATTCAAATTACTTCTTTTGAGACTACGAATCTGAGAAAAACCAACACAAAACACAAATTTGTGTGGATTGAGGAGTATTTTTTTAGTGTCGACAGCATAAGAAAATGGCCCTCAAGTGCATCGGGTGATCAATCTGATTTCGTTAATGCTTTGGTCAATCATCTAGATATGGTTGAACAATTTGCTTGATGTCATTGAAAGCATAATCCATTTCTCTCTGAAAATTTGCCCCAGTGTTCTTTAAACCAAATGGAAGTTTCCTATATGTGAATGTGCCTCAGGGATTTATGAATGTTTTCCTATGTTGGTCATCTGGGTGGATATTGATTTTATTGTAGCTGGAAAATCCATCCATGAACGAGAATATTTCAAATCTAGCACAATCGTAAATAATCTGGTCAATAAAGGGAGTAGGATATTTGTCTTTTGGACAAGCATGATTAATGTCCTGATAATCGTCACACACTCTAATGGTTCCTTGTTTCTTCATAATAGGAACGATATTGGAAACCCACTCAGTTAGCGAAAGAGGGTAAATAAAACCAGAACGCAAAATTTTTTCACCTTCTACTTTGATGGCAGCAGCTTTCTTTGGATGAACAGGATGAAGCTGTTGACACACCGGTTTGACATCAGGATACATATTAATAGTGTGTTCAACTATACTAGTATCTATGCCTAGCATTTCCTTGTAAGACCATGTTAACACGTCATGAAATTCATGAAAAAGAGAGTGATATGAATCAAGTTCTGATGGAGAACAAGATACACCGACATGAATATTTTCTACAATGCCATGTTTGGTCAAAATATCAATACAAATCATTTCTCTGATATTTGATAAGTTTCGCTCGGAATCAATTGCATTAATTGGTAAATAATTCGAAGAGAAAGTTTTGATGGATGGGTGACATAGTTCACTGAGATTGTTTTCTTCATAATCAGGAAGATGGGAACGATGATGATAATCGTCCCATGGTTCTCCTTCTGACATCTTAGCTTCAAAAATATTTTCATCTATCAAAAAATTTGAGGAAAATGGATCAGATGGAGTACCAAAATCTAAGGAATGATTGACCTAAACACTCAGTGACACTGATTTCGGATTTGTCGCCCAAGCCAAATAGATTGATTGCTATGCCAGCTCAATAGGGCTAGGCGGTAAAAATTCATCCAACGTAGAAATATCAGAGTCACCCATACTCTCCCTTAAGCGAGAGAGAGTGGAAGAGATCATGTAGTAGGTCTCTATACTTGCAATTTCTGCCGACGTCGCAGCTAGCGGTAATGCAAATTTTCCCATAAGAGTGGAATCCTTTAAGAGTCCTACACTAATGTTTTGAATTTCTAGTTGGGGTAAGTGAAAAAATAGAACGCTTCAAGTTACCTGCGAAGCGGAGGCAAAAAAGGATAATTGATTAATGACTGTGACTATACCTTTATGTGGAAAGGCAATCTTTCTAAAGTATGTAGAAACAATTGCAATCATTTCATATACCCATGGTCTTCCAAGTAAAATATTATATTCAAGGGGTCCGTCAACAACCTAGACATTAATATTCATTTTTTTCCCCCTAGTTCAACATGTAGGTTATTGATAATACCACAAGGTTTTTATGTTCTTCCATAAAAGCCTTCAACGTCGTTGATGATTGTGATAATTTTGGTCAGCCAAGTAACTTCCAACAGTTTAGAGACATAATTCTCATACATGCTCCCTCATCAATAATAGTGTGATGAATAAGGTGATTGAGAACATCTACTTGTATGGAGAATGCCAATTCTACTGGTAGTTGTGGTACATAGCCCATATGATTAAAGACGACAAGATTAGAATTAGTCAGATCAATTCCACCAATGGCCGACAATAAAGCCTGCTTCTGGGGGAGGGGGAATTTTGTAATACCTAAAGAGAAAACATAGTTGAAGGGGATTGAGTGAAATCTTCAACTATATTATAATTTTTTTCAACTCTTGCTCAAGGATTATATGTCGATTTATGAATTACTCCCTTCGATGGTTTAATTTTCAATTAAGGAATAACAGTAGGTGGTATTGATTCAGTAGCTGGATTGGTTGTCAAGGTAGTAGGTTGATCAATGGCTAGACTACCATAGTATTTATTATGCATTGACACCAAAATATCTTGTGAAGGTTTTGTGGTGGATAACATTAACAATTGGGAACTAGGAGCTGGATCCGTAGCAACCAAATTAGTGTCTAGATTTGGAAATGGGTCTGTCAACACAACTGATGCACGAGAAGTCTTCATGATTTTTGAGACTTTAGCATGATGAGGAAAATCCCTAAAAAAATGTTCTTTTTTAAAGATTATGCATGGATAATGAGGTTTCCGTGGACTGGACAGTTGATCAGATGATCTTTCCTGTGGGTTAGAAGTTTGTTTTTTCTTTGATTTCCCCTTTTTCTTACTTTCTAGTTGCTTGTCACTCTTTCCTTTGTCAAATGACATGGTGTTAATTTTGGAAGTAGGAGCAGGATCAGATGCAGTAGTGTGGTGTGTGCTTGTAGTGCCTATCAAGCCATCTCTCGCATGAGAGTCCTTTATTTGATGAGGAACATTGAAATTAGATCGCGGCGCATTAGGAATTTTTTCATAGAGCATGCTGGAATGAGTATAAATAAAGTCTAAATATTGGGCATGAGCAATAAATTTATCTTCTATGACGACTCCACCCTTAGCCACATCCTCAGTTATAGATGGTAACAGGGATTTAATGAACCATTTAGCAAGGAGCTGATCCGAAATAAATTTCTTAACCATTCGTCGATGGTGACGCCACTTATGAATATGATCAGAAATGTGAGTAGCATTAGTCTATTTGAAGTTGGTCAAGAGTTCCTTTCCAGTTTGGTATCTAATCGGTAACTGGAAATGGGTCAAAAATATAGTAGCTAGGGTAGTGAAATTGTGAAAAGAAGCTCTAGGTAACTCAATGTACCATTTAGTAGCCAAACCTATAAGCGTATGCTGGAAAAGACGTAGTCGAACAAAATCATCATTAAGGGAATTTGATGAACACCATAAATGATAAGTCATGACATCAATCGATGGATCTTCTCTAGGGTTTCCATTGAATTTAGGAATATCAAAGGGTAATTTATGAGGTATCACCGACCACCAAGGAGCATAATTTATAGGATCATTGGTTAACCTGTTTAAATCTGGTAATTCCAAGGTTTCAACAAAAGGCAACTGTCAATTAAGGTTAGGTTGAGCATAGCCAAGGTATGATGGAATTACTTAGGCAACATGCCTTTGAGCACTAGCATACAAAATATACTGTTGGTAACCCATATAGGGGTTGCTTTTCATAGAAACCGCTTGAGGATTTTGTTGACCAAAACCTAGATATGATAATTGTTGAAATGAAGTTTGAGGCATTTGCACCTATGGCTACCAAGGGGTCTGTCCACCAATTTTATAACCCAAATTAGTATAACTTGGATTTGGTTGATATGTATAACCAGGTTTCTTTTGTGACATCCCATAAAATGGTATACTAGCTTGTGAATAAATGATTCCTGATACAGGTTGTTGTAAATTAACCAAACGATTTTGAGTTTTTGGACCCAACATTTGATGATATTGAGTGGAAGGACCCACCTGATAAGGTTGATGTACAATATTTTGATTACGTAACAGGGGTATAGATGTATTAACAAGTGGTAATGAGGTGGGTGTAGCAGGTTGAACTGGTTGATACGAGTGTACAACCATTTGTGGTTGGATAGGCAGAGTGGGTTGCCATTGAAAAGCATTTATGTCAACATTAGTTTGACCAAAAAATGACTGAGTACTATCATATTGGGTGACCAAAGGTTGCCCCCTAGCATGAGGAGGATAATAATACGGAAAATAATTTTCTCCAAATTCTGGGAGTCTAGTTGATATGGTACTTAAAGGAATTGTCCCAAAAGGACCGACTTGATATTTCCCTGATGATGTATATAATGAATCAAGTCATTCAGTACTAATGATAGAACTATCAGTTAAAACACTGGATGATGACATTGGAAAATACCATGATTGTGAAGATGCACCAGAGAAAGTGCTAGATAATGATTTGCAACCTGTTGGGACCGAAGGGCCACCGTGCAATTATGACTCTGGTGAGGTTGCGAACATCGACGAAGTAGCGAGGGTGGGAGCTGACATAATTGGAACAGCAGACCCAACCAAATATGTTGGTTTAGACATGGTTGTTTGACTAAATATATACCCTCGAAAATCGACAGGAGATTGAATGCGTACAGGATCAACAAAAGTGGATGGAAACGATTAAGGAAAAGACCGGTATAGGTAAAGGTCCTCCCCAAAATGGTTGGAGCGAAAGGTGTATCATCTTGTGGGATTTTTTCAATCACAATTAAACGAGGAGGACGAACTTCACCATCAGGCCCAAAATATATTTTAGATGGTTGATTGTGTGATATGGGAGATTTAATAGTGACATAAATTTGTGGGATGACCAAGGTAGGAACAACTTCCAGTTGTTTGACTTCAAGATTCAGATGTTTTGGCAAAGAAGAGACAGGATCTGGATCAATTTGTGATTGAACAATGTCGGGTCCAGAAGGTATGGTCTCAGTGATTGAATGGATCATGACCATGAGTAGTTGTGAAGACTCTGTTTCGACAATAATAGATGAACCAGGATGTGTGGAAACAATTTGAGCTAACTCTAGTTTACAAGATGATGTTTCACTAGAGGCATGGATTGTACTTGATTCGGTAGATCATGATCACCTTCACCTACCAGAGGTAACTTCTTGCAGTAAAGGTGGTTTTAAAGCTAATCCATGAAAAATAAGGGGGATATAATTTTGTTCTTCCATGATTACTGATTTATTTTAACCAAAACTAAAAAAAAAAAAAAGAGGGTAATGCTAGGAAAAAGGGTTTACCAAGAAACTGTAAACTGCAGAATACCTCCTGGCGAACTAAGAAGTACGGGAAGGTAATCTCCCCGAATGCTATGTTTGGTGTATCACAATTTCAAGGTGGCCGATTCGGTTCACTATGGATGGATAGCACCTAAAATTTTTCCTCCCAAATATACCCGAAGGTACGTGGAGGCCCAAGTCCATATTAGCACTGTCTGATGCAAAACCACACAGTGAGAGTACCCCTTTATACTTATCGTACTGTAACACTGCTCGATATACCCGAAAGTACCTGGACGAGCTATGATATACTTACGTACATGGAGTGAGGTATCACACTTGAAATGTATCGCAGTTAATTTAATGATAGATGCTATGTTTTACGACACTAGAACATGTCTCTAGCCTAGACCTTCTAAATGTTATCGTTATGGTTCCAATGCGTTGTTAAGTAAATTGAGATTAATTTTATGTTGATCTTGCTTAACAATTTTCCTTTCGAAGGTTCACCGCGATGATGTGTATGAAATTCCTAAAATGCAAGCTAAGAATGATAAACAATATTTCACTTTCATATTTTTCAATGAAAGACCTAGCTACTAAGGGAAGAGAGAAAATAATTTGTGAGCAAGCAAATCAATGAACACAACAAGTCAATGATCTCAAACTAAATGCAGATTTCCTAATGTTTCTTTTGCAAAACACACATTATTCTACATGCAAATGCAAGTTTTTCTTTTCAGTTTCTTTAGTCTTATGAATGCAGAAAAGAAACTAAGTGCACTAAATCAACAATTTGAATTCTTTTTACTTTCAAGAAACGAAGAATACAAACAACAATTTCTCTTTTGAAGGAAAAATGAGGACTTCAACAACAATTTCTCCTATCAAGGAAATGAATATTTTATGACAATTTCCTATTTCAAAAGCAAATGATTCTTAATGTGACCATAAAAATTACTTTGAAATCAACTTGTCAATGATAAAGAAAAAAAAATTTAAACCAACATTGAACAAATTCTCAATCAAAGCATGAAGAAGTATATAGAGTCACTAGTCAATTGAGGATCAAAATTTTCAAAACACAGCAGAAAACAAACTAAAGAAAATTGAAAAGGAAAATTCAATGGAATTTGGGTGTTTTCGAGAGTCAACGTAGTCTCCATAGGGAGACAGTGCTCTGCAACACAGGCTATAAAGGGAGATAGTGCTCTGCAAAGCACTATGTCTAGTCTAAGGGTGCATTGGGCATAGTATACAAAAAAAAATACTACTGTTTAACTCACTGTCTTTGCAAATTTGACTTTGAAAATTTTTAATATTTATGAGTAACAACTGCTAGGTGGATAAACAAAGCAAATAAGAGGCTTAAACACCCAAAACTAAGATAAATTATCCCCAGTGGAGTCACCAATTTGTTGGGCCATAATTGTGAATTACGGATAAATCACGCTTCCCTAGATAGGTGCTAGTCTAGAACAATGGGTGAAAGACTATACGACTATTTCTCCTAACTAAGAACAGATACACAGAGAGGATTATAAGGTTGCTTGTGATCCAAGTGCTTGTAAATGGCTCCTTCTGTTGCTTCCGTTGCGGCTTCAAATTCAAGCGGTTTGTGTGAAATTATTCTTGCAAGAAAGAACACTAAAAAAATAGAAGATGAAATAATATATATATATCTATTCAAATTAGTTTGTTAAACCAGTAAAGCATAAAATATACACATCAACTAAGATCTTGCAATATGGAAAATCAAAGCCAATACAGATGCATATAGGGAAAAATAAGCAGTATTATTTATTTATGATAGAAGGAGAGGTTACAACCAAATGACTGATTTTAAGTGACCCTTCCAGCAACATTCCCAATCCTCATCATAGTATAAATCTCTCCAACAGCAGCTACATAAATCTAGCTCTCAATTGAAAATTCTCTAGCATTTCTCTACTCAAATTCTTCTTCCTCGAGCACTTAGATCTGTGCTCAATTTATAGATGAACTCTAGGTTGTTTTGCAATCAATGACTTTCCAATAATAGGAAAGACATGTTTCCAGTCATTTAGATGTCAAATGAACACTTGGATCCAAAGATTGACACATGTGAACTATTCTAGAAGGCGTTGGCCAAGTGGAGATTCCAGAACAATGAGAATTTCGCTCCCAATGTGACCAACACACCTATGAATGTCGGGAAGTGCTTTGCAGTGCAGCCTTGCATGGGGCTCCCTGCATATGCAATGCGCTTAGGCCCCTTAGAGCCTACGTTGGTGAGCTCTCATATGCTATACAATAAGCTTCAAACCTTGGAAAACTTTGCTTGATGAAATTCTTGCTTGATTTGTCTTGTTTCTTGTCTTAGGCCATGTAGCAACTGAAATGATAGGGAATGATAGACCCTTGATCAATTGTCCTGGAGATGATGTCCAGTTAACTAGGTCATTGGGAATGGTGCCGAAGTTGACCTATAACACATGTATTTATTTTTTTCATGCATTTAGGTAGCTTGAATTTTCCATCATCATATCATTTGTTGCCTTGTGGTGCCTTTGAGATGGATCCATCATCCGCACCATACATTAGTTATTTTGATGGTGCAAGTCACTTTTCCTAGAATCTAGTCTCAGTAGATTGGGCCATTTTTACCCTCATGCATTCATTAGTCCTCTCCAATGGCGTATGCAATGGATCTACCGCCAATAACCAGGATAAATATGATGTAGTGATAGGTTTGTTAGTTGATTCCCTTGATCATCACATCCTTCATCTTCATGTTAGTTTAGATTCCTTGCTACTTGTCATGCAATTTAATGGCGCGTATCGTGTGAATAACCATGTCCTTTTTAGAATATATTTATGAGTGAAGCTCTTAATACGTGAATTTGAATCCATTACATGTAGTCATGTAACTAGAGCCCAAAATCACTATGTAGATAGCATTGCAAACTTAGTATCATTTTATAATTTTAATATTGGCAAGAATAATCATAAAATGACAACATCAAAACAAATTTGGACCCTAGGATCTAGCCCTCATAGACTCAGAGAGGGATCTCTCTTTAAGATTTAGCTTAATTTTTTATGATTTCTGATATTAGGCTAATTAAACTGATTGTGATGGTTCTTTTTGATTGATATTTTGGTCGGATTAAGAGATCTGTTTAACCTATTTCCATTGGGTTACGAAGTCGTAACAAGCTGGGTTGTTGCATCAAATTTTCGAGAGCATTTTCAAGGCAAGCCAACTATACTTACTGGATCTTTAAAACATAATGAACTATGGAATGGAAGAAAGAGTGAATTTAGTAGTGGTAAAAAAGAAATTAAGTATTTTTTAACCAGACTTTAGAATAGAAACACTTATATTGTAAACACAACCAAAATTAAGGTGCTCTATGTAGCAAATCTCATTCTTCGTATTTATTTTTTACAATTAGAATCAAATGATACCTTGAAAGAAATAACAGTGGAAAAATTAAACACAATAAAGAAAATATCACCAGATAACTATAGCTCAAGAATCATGTAGAATGGTCTTTTATTATTGATGCTCCAGCTCCAAAATTACAATGATCCAAAAATAAAATTTTACAATCTAGGGTCCAACCATTGCTACTTAAAATAATGTAGTATTTAAATACTTCCTAGTTATTGTAATATCTACATGGGAAATTTCCTATTTATTACAAGAATGATTTGAAATTTGAAAAATGTGACCACAAAATGGACACGGTAGAATAATTGTGACATGTGGCCCTAATCTCTCACAAGGTCATTACTGTGTGCCTTGATGTGTGGTTGTGCTAGAATATTTAGATAATCTGTTGCAGATATGTTGAATTTATATACTGGTTTGTAGAATTAATTGATTTGTTGAGTTGGTTGTCCTGCTGATGCACTGAGCTTTCAGCCTTCTTGGTAATCACACAATTTGTCCCACTACTGTGCATTCAGGATATTTATCCTAATTAGCATCCTATAAATCTCATCGGTTTTATTTCACCTGTTTTTCCATCTTTGTATCCATATTATTTAGATGTGCAAACTGCTCCATGATTAACCTCATCATTTCAACTTTCTATGCTTGATTATCCTCAATTTCCTTTGTAAAAGGATCTTCAATTTATGACATTTTGAGTTGTTTTATGAGGGCTGCTATATCATCATTATTATTCTTCAATATATTTTCCACGGCTTCTACATTGTTTGGGTCATACCTAATTTTTACCACTAAGTCCTCCAGAGATTTGAATCTTGAGTCTTTGGCTAGAGAATAAATATTCTCCATTTTAAGCTGGGCTTGAAAATTGGCCAATGATAGCTGCAGTTTTGATAGGCTCATGTCAGTGCTTGTTAATATGGAGGAAATCATCCCTCTAGCCTACTTATGCATCTCCATCTGGTCTATTGGATGGATGTCTTTCACATCAAATTTGAAAGAAGTATGCTTGAAGTCTACAGGTGATTTAGGCTAAGAGATCTGTGCTTCTAGGAAATCCATTCGCATATTTCCTTTCTCTAAGTCAAAGGTTGAGAAAAGCCTGCTCTGTGAATTATTTATATGTTTCCAAAACTGGTTGTAGGTGTTGGTTTTCAAGATTTAATTCTTCCTTTTTATTTCCCTAAATGTGTCATAGATGTTTTCCTCCTTTCCCCCTGAAATATAAGTAGATGTATAAGTTTGTAAGTTCTGCTGCTGGAATGGAATTATGGCTAAAGGTGTAGAGAATATGTTCTAGCTACCTGCTAGAGAAGAACTAGGAGAGTCACTAATTGTTATTATTGTCTTCTACTCTATTTTACTACTTTGGTCAATGTCCATGTGGACTCTAGCTCTCTTTCCATACTTAATTTTAAACTATCTACTAGATGTATCATTCTCCATATCAAACTAATCATCTCTTGGCCTCTTCCCTATTGTCTCTTTCTCTGGTTATTTTCCCTTGTCTTCTTTGTCTTCTATATTCTACTTTTCATATGCAGTATGGGTTTGAATGCTTTAGGTTGAGATCACATGTTCTTTGGCCTCTTGAAATGTATTTTATGCCCACTCTTTTTTATTCATAAACTCTTCAATCTGAGGCTTGTGGGTGTGGATATAAGGGGTTTATTTGTTCTCCACCATTTTAGTGGAAATAATGCCTAGGGGGTCATAAGACCAACTGAAGTTGTGATTAAATTTCATCTCCCTCAATATCTTATTAGCCTCCTCTCCTTCTACTCTGCTATTACAAATAAAATGACCAATTTTGGACTTGATTGTAAATTGATATTTATTTTTAGCAGATACAAAGTGCACCTCATCCTAATTGATCATCTGCCTTATGTATTCTAGAGAAAAGATCCTCATTGGGAGGAACTTTGGCAGTTTTTAAGGGGCCAAATCACACCCATAAATTTTGATATCAGTATATCTTTGGTACAAGTACCAATCTCCAATTCTAATTTGGTCTGATAACTACATGATTTTCTTAATTTCCTCATTAATCCTTGGTTCCATTGTGCTACAGAGTATGATCATTGCTAGATGCATAAAGGCATCAACAAATATCTTTTAATTAGAATCTTTCTGCTCCTTTATTAGCATATTTTTCCAAAAGATGACTGATTAAGGCTGAGATTCATCACTAATCTTCATCATTGTAAACTAGAATCTGCTGGCCTGAAAATAGGTAAAGATATAAACCAAAACTGAAGTGTATTTGAACACTTCCTCTGTGTGAAACTTTAGAAATTAATCATGGATGGCATGATCTAAGAATTGGCTAAAGTTGAACATGATTAAAGCATTAGAATATGGTGAAAGAATAGACAAGAAACCTATAATGGCCTCATCTATCCACTAGTGTGAATCGTACCCTAATAAATATGAAAGGGAAATGACAATATGTTGGGTTCTATCAAGGAAAGTGGATGAGGAATATGGAGAATTATTTTTGGGTAGTGGGGCATCAGTAGCCATGAATAATTATAATGTTTTGGCTCTACTAGAAAAATCCAGCTTTTGGTACAATTCTATAAGGACCTCATAGGAAAATGGAATAGTTTCTTTGATAGTTGGATCTTACATCATTTGTAGGATTGACTGGGCACTGATAGTAAAAAGGACTTCTCCTGTGGGGGCTACTACAATTCTCTGATTGATTTCATAGCATGCATGACATTTCCTTAAAAATTCAGGGCAATTGTGCATCTTTGGGAATATAAAATAGGGAAATTTAGTCTCCCACAACCCTATGTCATTGAATTCATCGATCAGTTTGTCCTCTATCCAACAATAAACATTAAACAAGTCAAATTATGACTCTGTTTCATGTATTTTATAGTCTATGTCAGCGAGAGCTACATCATCCAGGTCTACCTATGGGTAAACCATTAGATTAAATGGTTGTTGTTCCTTCTTTAGAGGCGTTGTTGTACTTGAAAAATGAATTAACTATGTTTTTCACTATTGTAGAGAATAATGGGAATAAAGAGAGGGAGCTTCTGAAAATCAGAATGGGGAGGGGAAATTGTAGAAAGGGAATTCTGATTGATCACTAAAAGCTCTTTTGAGCTTGTCTTTGCTCTGTAAATCCTTTAAAAATCGATCAGTTTCAACAATAAGAAAATGGGAGTAGTGATAAAACTTGAAATAGGTGAGGAGAATTGGTTTTTTAAAGTGATTGGGCAACCCTTGACATGGCGCGACCCCATTGGGTAATGACTTGAGCCATTAATTGTCTAATGGGCCTATGGCGGGAGTGTAGCTGATTAGGCGGAGGGGATAGGAAGATGTTGTCGTGGCGCAATGGTAATGGTTGCAACATTCATTGGCACAATGGTAAATGGTGTGGTTTTTTCATAGTGAAACAACTCTTCACAGGGGAGCATGATCGGTAGGTGGTATGGTGTGGCAGGGGGGGCAGTTGCGAAATAACTGGCGCCGGACACATAGCAGGCAGGGTGGTTTGGAAAGCCATCCATTTCATACCACACACCCCCGCCGATGTTAACATTCAGATAATGAGGGGGGACGAAAACCTTTGTGAGCCATCGGATGAAGTGGAGGGTGCACAGATGGGACGAGAGATGGAGGGTGTTTAGCACTGATGTGACGTATAATTAGATGGTGGGGTCGGGTGAGTGAATAAGTGGCAGAGGTATAGTTTAAGACTTAGTATATAGGAATTATGACACAAATATGTCAAATTTGTTTTCAATGAAAGTTTAACTCCCAAACTTTAGAATAAATAACCCTTTATCCTTTGATTTTTCCCTTTTTGATCAAGAACACATGAACTCTTTTGACTGGACTTTATAGGATAAATTTCATGTTTCCTCCATACTTTCTTCTTTTCATCCCTACCTACCAATGCCACTAATATAACATTTCTTTTTCTTTTTCAGGGTGCATTTAGGCTTGCAAACCCCAAATAATTTTTCTTTAAAAATCTAACCTACATCTATCCTTATTTCTTCCATTGAATCATATTACACTGTTGAGTAAATTTTATTTCTATATAACTACTGATATGCCAAGTTTAAATAGTTTGTAAAATCTTTATTTTCTAACCTATCAACAAAAATTTAAATTTCTACAAGAATGCTTAAACTGTATGATTGAACAAGCTAATCTAATCAGTGGTGGAATTTTGATTTGCAGCACTTTCAGTATTATTCTTTTTGGGGTTTTTCTTTCTTTTTCTTTTTCAATATACCCTCTTTTATTTTATTTTTTAATATATTTTTTGGAAATCATTTGAATATTGAAAATCATACTCAATATGAAATTGCAAATCATGAAATACTCAATCACCTTGAGATCCTATGATTTATAGGATACTAACAGTGGCTCCAGCTGGGGATGGAAATTCTGCAAATGAACTGTCAAGAACATAAGACTAGTAGCCTGGAATGCTCCATTTTCTGCAAAATATTCATCTGATTTCTTTTTTTTTTATGACAACTCATCAAACGAGGCTTAGGGCCTTCTCCATGGGCTTCAAACTTGGTCAATGAATTAGTTAAATCACAAACTATAAAACTGTGGTATTTACAATGATGAAAGACTGACCTAAATTTTCAAGAGAAATAGTGCTTCAACATCCTACCATTGACAAGACCTCTAGGTATATCTGTTCCATCCAAATATTTAAGGAAATATGCATTGTTGCCTCTAAAAGCATCAATGATGTATGGCCCTTGCCAAAGGTTGTCAAATTTTCCATGTTTACCTTTGTCTTCTCTTCTGGAATCCCATTTTAAAACTTTATCTCCTAGATTAAAATCATCATCCTTTGCTATTTTATCAAAAATATTCTTGATATTGTCTTGAATTACTTGAGTTCTGTTATAAACTTCCTCTCTAGCCTGCTGCAACTAAATAGTTTGATTGTTCCTTCTTTGTATGTCATTTGGTTCAGCTTGTATTTCATGAATTATCTTCATGACTGGAACTCCTAAAGAATAAGGAAAAGCTGCATCCATTCCATAAAAAAATTGTTATGGAGACATGCCAATTTATTTTTTGGTAGTAAGTCTATCAGCCCAAAGAGTATTGATCAACTTGTTATGCCATGTTTTCTTGTTATCTTCCAAGATATTTTTGATGATATTCACCAAAATTTTGTTGTAATACTATGCCATTCCATTACCCTGAGCGTAATAGGTTGTAGAATGTCCCAAATTTATATGATACCTATGAAAAAAATCCACCATTTTCTTAGATTTGAAGGCTGCAACATTATCAGTGATGATTTTTCTAGGACAACCAAATCTGGAAAGGATATTGGTTTCAAGGAATTTTATAATGACATAATCAGTAGCATTTCTAGAAGGAGTGGCCTCTATACATTTGGTAAAGTATTTTGTGGCTGTAAGAATCCATTTATGCTAGGCAAAGGATGGGGGATGAATTTTTCCCATGAAATCTAATCCCCATTGTTGGAAAGGGCTCTCAACAGAAATAGGATTTAAGGGAAAGGGCATCAATTTTCTCTTTCCTTCAAAAATTTGGCATTTGTGACAGGTAGTTACCATTTTGTGAGTGTAAAAAAGAGAGTAGGCCAATAGAAACCCGCCCTCATGATCTTATTAGCAGTGATTTTCTAATAAATATGGCCACCATAGTCACCTCCATGGAATTATTCCATAGCTTTATTTGTATCATTTTTTAGAAACATTTGAGAGAAATACCTCCAATATATTTCCAATACAAAACATTTTTCAAAATGCAGAATTTGACAACTTTCAATTTTACAAATCTTGCTTTAGTTTTGGAAAAACCAGGAGGAGCATTCAAATTAAATAAAACATACAATATATCTGCATACCAAGGAGAATTTAGGAATGCTTCATCAATTTGTGGAGTCAGCAATTCCTCTTGATCATCCAATGAATGAACCATGTTAATTTCTAGTGCATGAAAATTTGATTCAACCATCAATTTGGCTAATCCTTCCCCTTTAATCAATTTGGTAGGTTTGATTTGCACATCATATTAAAAAATAACAACAATCTATTTTCCTCTTTTTCCATCAAGACCATTCTGTGTTAAGATGTCTTTGACTATTGCATTGGGAACATAAGCAATAATATGTGAATGTATAGTGTAAAATCTGAAATCCTTTAATGCTTTAACCAGATCAAAAGCTTGTTTTTACATGATATTATATTTCAATGATGCATCTCTCAATGCCTTGCTGAAATATGATATTGGTTGTTCATATCCTTCACTATTTTTCTGTAATGAAACAACAACAATAGTATGTTTAGATGCAAAAGAAAAAAATATAAATTCTTTGGTAAAATATGGGCTAATTAGAACTTGAAATTTGGTCAATGCTTGCTTGAATAGATCAAAATATTGTTTAACTTCAATGTTCCATTTAATTTCTGAATATTTTTTAAGCATGTTGGTTATATTTCTCAAAATTTCTGCAAGATTGGTTGTAAATCTCCTTAAAAATTTGATACTACCAATGAAATATTGAAGTTATTTTAGATTTATGGGTGACTGATTTTGAGTATTCCTTCAATCCTTCTAGGATCAATTCTAATTCCATCTTGAGAAATAATATGACCCAGGAACTTTCCTTCTTCAAGACCAAACGATGTTTTCCTGGGATTTAGTGAAATTCCAAACCTTCTACATTTTTAAAAAAACTCTTCTTAAATGTGCTAAGTGCTCTTCATTAGTTTTTGAATATACAATAATATCATAAAGATAGATCATAATAAAATGGCCAATTTCATCTGGAAAATATATGTTTGTGGCCCTTTGAAAAGTAGCTCCAACATTCATTAATCCAAAAAGCATTTTCATATACATTAAAGTCCCACAAGGAGTAGTAAAAGATGTTTTGTCTTAATCATCAGGATGTACTAAAAATTGATTATAACCTAAAAATCCATCTAACAAAGTGATCCTGCTGGAACCTACTACCCTCTGCAATATGTGGTCCATTTTTGGTAAAGGGTAGTTTTCCTTCAAAGATACTTTGCTCAAATTCCTAAAGTCAATGAAAATTCTTATTTCACTTGTTTTTATTCTTGTAGGCACAATTTTTGATATCCAATTAGAATATCTGAGTGGAATATGATTTTAGACTCATACATTTTCTTGATTTCCTTCTCAATCAAAGGCATTAAGACAAGATTTATTCTCTGATGTTTTTGTTTAAAAGGTTTTTGATCCTCCTTGATTGGAATTTTGTGTTGTATGATGCTAGTATCATAAGCTTTTAAGTCCTCATAGCTCCAAGAAAATACATCTATGAATTATTTACAGAGAGCCATATATATTTTTTTTGTAACTATAGCCAGTGATTTTCACAATTTTATGATTTTGGGATTTTTTTCAATGCCTATGTTACACTCTTCAATGTTTGTACTTGTTGGTTACATTTTGGGTTTCTTGGAAACGTCATTAAATTCAAACAGTTCTTCTAAAGGGGCCAAACCTTTAGGCAAGATATTATCTTTGAGTTACAATACTTCGAATTCCTCTTTTTCTGGGTATTTATGTATTTATGTTTTATGTACATTTTTATTTGTTGAAATATTTACATCAATAATAACATATTGTTTTTCAACACCAATTTTTACATTAGAATGACTGTCTTATTCACAATCTAGGTCTATATTGCTATCTTAAAATTCATCCTTAGATTGTAAGAAACTTTGAATTTGTTTGTAACTACCAAATAATCTACCAAATACTTACCAAGATCTAATGTTATCTAGCACAGATGGATGATGTTTAACCTCTACTATGTGTTTTTTGTGTGGGTGAGGAAATTGACATGTACTTGTTGAAAAGGATAAACCATTTGCTACGAAATTTTGATTTATGGGGATAACTTCTAAGTCATATTCATCAAATGTTCTTAAGAAATCAAGTACAACATTTCTGTATGCTCTCAACCTAGGATGTTTTGTAACATATTGCCCTTTTATTTGTTTTATGACTAATTCAGAATCACCATGGACAAAAATCCTCTTACCTCCTAATATTTTCAACAATTGTAATCCTAAGAGTAGGGCTTCATATTCTGATATGTTGTTTGTGCACTGAAAATTTAGCTTGTATGAGTGACTTTGTGCATGATTTTTCCTTGCATTAGACACCCAAATACCTGCTCCTGAGCTTGATTTTCCACATGAGCCATCAAGAGTAATATTCCAAAGAGGTTCATCTTCAGGGTCTCGTTGTATAGTTTGTATTTAACTGTCATCATTTTTTTAAGATCATTTTCTACATGGGTAACATGTGAATTAATACCTCCATCATTATAAAGAATGAATGAGTCTAGATAAGTGTGGAAAAATTACAGAGGATAATCTTGTGTTTTTTATTGACTAATCACCATGTATCTCATTAAGGTTTCCCTATACATTCTTCTTGGTTGACCAAACATCGGTATTGTAGCATAAGTCATGTCCATTTGAAGGGTTTCTTGTAATGTTTCTCCCCATGAGCATGATAAAAGCATGCCATACTTAGGAGCAATGTCAAGTACTACTATATCCATCACTAGAATTTTTGTTGGTATCTGAGCTAGAGTGACACAAATATCTTTGATAAGACCCAGACATCTAACTTTGCTAGAATCAAATGAGTACAAATATTTCTAAGGTATAGTGATTTCAAGGCCAAGTTTCTCCATAACAGCCTTTGGCATAAGATTATGTGATGCACCTGAATCCAACATGGCATTATGGATAATTTTGTCATGAACATTAAGACTACCATAAAAGGTAGGGACACCTCCTTCTTGGGGTTTACCATCAAATTCTAGCCCCAAAAATAGTTCAGGTTGATCATCATTTAAATTAGCAGTATCAATGATCTCCCCTATTTTTAGTACCTTTAGGTCCTGAGACCTCTACACATTCTTTTTGATCAATTTAGTGAGATGAATGGACATTTTCAATTTAGCAAGTTCATTCTCAATGCTGAATGGTGTTTGAACTTTGAGCAGATTTGAAAAATTAGTTCTTTCAGCCACTAATTTTTGGGTAAATTCAATTTGTTTACTTGTACTAGGAATATATATTTGAGAAAATTTGGTAGGGATATCAACTGTTCTTTTAGTACTATTTTATGTGTTATTATTTTATGAATTATTCATTGTTTTCTTTGAATTTTCTGTTGCTTTTTTAGATTAGTTTCAGAGACCTTTTTGGTAGTATTTTCTGAATTCTTTTTATTGGAATTGTCAAAACATTTCTTGCTTCTAAGGTTATATTGCCTATGAACCTCCATGATAGAATTCTCAAATCCTTGTTTCTAATCATAATATTCCTCATATTGTAACTCTGTTTGAGTTAATGAAAATAATTCTTGTTCTTCTTGGGTGAGAAAAACAGAGTCATCTTCATTAATTCCCATCAAATTTATCTGATTTTCTTCTACTTCCTCAAATACTCCTTTATCATCATCAACATAATTCTCTTGGAATTGAGGCTTAATATATTGATCAAGGCCTCTTTGCTCTCTCTATCTTATTTGAGGAGGGTTTCTTATAGGATTTTGGTTTCTTTTTTGAGGAGCTGGTTGATTTTCTCCAGGAACAATTATCTCATTTAAATTGATTCTCTCCATCATTCTCTCCATAGTTATAACCAATGAGTCAATTTTAGCATCATATGTGGAAGTTGAATGTTATTCTCTTAGATTTCTATGCAGCATAAAATTTGGTCTTGAAAAAACCTTGTTCAAAATGTAAACCAAATTGAATGTCTTGTAATGTGACAAAGTTTTCATGGAGGATATTTGATCTATGGAGAATGTTGCTACTTCTTTGACTTTTAGTTCTAGGATTTTTTCTTAAAATATTCTCATGATTGTCCACTATTGGAGGAGGATTTGGATCAGGATGGGATCTAGTAAAGATCCTTTTAGGAGCCAGAATTCAGATCAGAAGCACAGAAAAACTGATTATTTTCAAAAATTAAAAGAAACCAATCTTAGAAAATACTTCTATCATGCAATGGTTTTAACCGAGGTTTCTGAATTCGAATGAAAGACAATTTCTCCAGTTTATATCCCTAGTATGGTCACCACTATGTTATCTTTCTATAATTTTAATATTGGCAAGAATAATCATAAGATGAAAACATCAAAACCACTTTGGAGCCTAGTATCTAGCCCTCCTAGACTCAGAGAGGGATCTCTCTTTATGATTTAGCTTTTTTTTTAATGATTTCC
Organism: Pinus albicaulis; assembly: GCA_034641835.2. Classification (NCBI taxonomy): domain Eukaryota; kingdom Viridiplantae; phylum Streptophyta; class Pinopsida; order Pinales; family Pinaceae; genus Pinus; species Pinus albicaulis. The sequence continues at coordinate 381,566,802 of CM076572.1, forward strand.
GATATTAGGCTACTTAAACTAATTGTGATGGTTGTTTTTGATTGATAGTTTGGTTGGATTAGGAGATATGTTTAAATTATTTCCATTGGGCTATGGATTCATAACAAGCTGGGTTGTTGCATCAAACTTTCCAGAGAATTTGCAAGGCAAGCTAACTATACTTAATGAACCTTTAAACATAATTAATTATGGATTGGAAGAAAGAGTGAATTCAGTAGTGGTCAAAAAGAAATTAAGTTTTTTGTAACCAAACTTCAGAAGAGAAACACTTATATTGTAAACACAACCAGAATTAACGTCCTCTATGCAGCAAATATTATTCTTTAGATTTCTATTTTACAATTAGAATCAAATGATACAATGAAATAAATACCAGTGGAAACATTAAACACAGTAAAGAAAAGACATCACCAGATAAATATAGCTCAAGAATCTTGCAGAATGGTCTTTTATTATTGATGCTCTAGCTCCAAAATAAAAGTTTAAAATCTAGGGTCCAACCCCTTATACTGAAAATAAATGCAGTATTTAACTACTTCCTAGTGATTGTCGTATCTACATGGGAAATATGCTATATATTACAATAATGATCTGAAATTTGACAAATGTGACCACAAATTTGACATAGTAGAATATCTGTGACATGTGGCCCTAATCTCCAAAAGGTTGTTACTGTGTGCCTTGATGGCTGGTTGTGCTGGCAGATGTAGATAATCTGATGCAGATATGCTGAATTGATACATTGGTTTGCAGAATTAATTGATTTGTTGAGTTGGTTGTCCTGTTGATGCACTGAGTTGTCACCCTTATTGGTAATCATACAATGTCTCCCACTGATTTTCATTCAAGATCTTGATCCTGATTAACCTCCTTTAAATCTCATTGGTCTCTGTGAACTTCATAAAATTTGGCCTTAACTGAAAAATATGTATGATTTCATGTTGTATGTACAAATCATTATCCATAGCCTCTAGGAAGGCTCTTCAAGTCATTGATCCTTTTATTCATTTAAACTTAGTTGTGTCTTTGGCAATCTCCTTTTATTTCTTGACATGATCATGCCTGCGCATGAGCTTATCATTTATCAAAAAAAGAGATGGAAATCCTCTTTTTCTCAGTGGTTCGATTCTACTGAAGAATCTGCTGACACCAATTTGTAACTAATGACATTTTTCTTCCAACTGTGTGACCAAACTCCTTTTGTTGAGCACCTTTTTTACTTATAAAATAGTTGTTGTTCTATGATCCACTCATAGTGCTTCCAATTCAAGCTTGTTCTTGGAATTCAAGAATTTGATAATATTATTTTTTGTTTTATGCATGCCTGTCAGTTCTCTATTTTCTTTTTCTATGGCATCATTCACTAATCCAATCAGATACCTTTGTTCAAATATTATTTGAATAGAAGGTCATATTTCATTTATGGAATCAACAATACATGTCAAAATAATTTCCTTTTCTTGGCCAATCGTTTTTCCAAAAGAAGCTTCACTCTCTGCTTTTATTAATTTTTCAATATGTTTTTGAGCTCTTTGTATCTCAATTTCATGAGCATTGTCTGACCTTTTCTTCAAATATTTCAGGGTGTTAGTTTCTACTTCCAACATTTTGATCTATGTTTTCTATACGGTCATGTTCTCCATGGCTTTGGCCAGCTACTCTGCACCGCTTGATGTGCCTGTAGTGGTTGGTGTAGCCATAGGGATGGATGCTATATAGAATCCAAAGTAACAATGGCCATTTTTGCTGCTTTCTCCTTTTATTTTACTAGTTTTTCCATCTTTGTCTCCATCTTCTTTTGCTGCGTAGACTGCTCCATGGTTAAATTCATCATTTTAGCTTTTTATGCTTCATTCTACTCAATGTCCTTTGTCAAAGGATCTTCAGTTGTTGAAATTTTGAGTTGTTTTCTAAGGGCTACTATATCAGCATTATTCTTTGTCAATATCTCTTCCACCACTTCTACATTGGTTGGGTCATACCCAATTTTTACCACTAAGTCCTCCAAGGATTTTATTCTTGAGTCTTTGGATAGAGAAGAAATATTCTCCATTTTAAGCTGGGATTGAAATTTGGCCAATGATACCTACAGTTTTGATAGGCTCATGGCAGTTCTTGTTAATGTGGAGGAAATCATCTCTCCAGTTTGCTTATGCATCTCCATCTGGTCTATTGGATGGATGTCTTTCACATCAAATTCGAAAGTAGTGTGCTTGAAGTCTATAGGTGATTTAGGCTGAGAGAGATGTTCTTCTAGGAAATCCATCCTCATATTTCCTTTTTCTGAGTCAAAGGCTAATAAAAGCCTACTCTATGAACTGCTTGTATGTTTCCAAAACTAGTTGTGGGTGCTGGTTTTCAAGATCTCATTCTTCCTTTTGATTTCCCAGAATGTGTCATATATGTTTTCCTCCTTTCCTCCTGTAGTGGTAGTAGACGTAGGAGTTTTTTAAGTTCTATTTATGGAATGGAATTGTAGCTAGATATGTAGAGGATATGTTATGGCCACCTACAGGAGAAGAACTAGGAGAATCCCTAATTGTGATCACCGTCTGCTGCTCTTTTTCATTTCTTTGGTCAATGTCCATGTGGATTCCAGCTCTCTTTCTATACTTCATTCTAAATTCCTTGCTAGATGTATCAGTCTCCATATCATATTGATCATCTCTTGGCCTCATCTCTGTTGTCTCTTTATTTGGCTCTTTTCCATTATCTTCTTTGTCTTTTGTAGTCTCCTTTTCTTATGGAGTAGGGGTTTGAATGCTTGAGGTTGAGATCACCTGTTCTTTGGCCTCTTTAAATGTATTTGCTTCCCACTCTTCTTTATTCATAAACTGTTCAATATCAGGCCTGTGGGTGTGGATATAAGGGTTTTATTTATTCTCCACCCTTTTCTTGGAAATAATGCCCAGGGGGTCATAAGACCAAGTGAATTTGTGATTAAATTTCATCTCCCTCAGCATCTTATAAGCCTCCTCTCCTGCTGCTCTGCTATTACAAATAAAAGGACCAATTTTGGACTTGATCCTAAATTGAGATTTCTTCTTAGCATATACAAAGTGCACCTCATCCGCATTGATCATCTGCCTGATGTATTCTAGGGAAAAGTTTCTCATGGGTAGGAACTTTGGCAGTTTGTAAGGGACCAAATCACACCCATAAATTCTAATCTCAGTATAGTTTTGGTACAAGTACCAATCACTAGTTCTAATTTGATCTGATAACTACATGATTTTGTTAATTTCCTCATTAATCCTTGGTTCCATTGTGCTTCTCAGTATGCTCATTGCTAGATGCACAAAAGCATCAACAAATATCTTGTAAGTATAATCCTTCTTCTCCTTCATTAGCATAGTTGTACAAAATATGAATAAATGATGCTTAGATTCATCATTAAACTTCATCATTGTAAACAAGAATCTTCTGGCTTGAAAATAGAAAAACATATAAACCAAAATTGAAGTGTATTTGAACACTTCCTCTATGTGAAACTTTAGAAATTTATCAAGGATGGCATCAACTAAGAATTGGCTAAATTTGAACATGATTGAAGGCTTAAACTAAGGAAATAATACACATGAAACCTATCATGGCCTCATCTATCCACTGGTTTGAATGATACCCTAGTAAATATGAAAAGACAGTGACAATATGTTGGGTTCTATAAGGGAAAGTGGATGAGGGACATGGCGGATTATTTTTGGGCAGTGGGGCATCAGTATCAATGAATAATTCTAATGTTTTGGCTATGCTAGAAAAATCCAGATTTTGGTACAGTTCTATAAGGGCCTCATAGGAAAATGGAATAGTTTCTTCAAAATTAGGAGCCTGCATCATTTGTCGGATTTACTGGGCACTGACAGTAAAATGGAATTCTTCTGTGGGGGCTACTATAGCTCTCTGATTGATGTCATATCATGCATGACATTTCCCTACAAATTTGGGGCAGTTGTGGGTCTTTGGGAATATAAAATAGGACAATTTAGTCTCCCACAACCCTATGTCATCGACTTCATCGATCAGTTTTTCCTCTAGCCAACAATAAACATCAAACAAGTCGAATCCAGACTCTCTTTCATGTATTTTATAGCCTCTGTCAGCCAGAGCTACATGATCCAGGTCTACCCGTGGGTAAAACATTGGATTAAATGGTTGTTGTTCCTTCTTTGGAGGCATTGTTGTACTTGAAAAATGAATTAATTATGGTTTTAACTGTTGCAGAGAAGAATGGGATTAAAATAAGATGGGAATAAAGAGAGGGAGCTTCTGCAGATTATAATGGGGATCGAAAATTATGGAAATGGAATTATTATTGATCAATGAAAGCTTTCCTGTGTCTGTCTTTTCTCTGTAAATCCTTTAAAAATTGATCACCTGCAACAATAAGAATATGAGAGCACTAATAAAACTCAAAACATGTGAGGAGAATTGGTTTTGAAGAGTTATTGGGCGACCGTTGACATGGCGTAGGCACGGTGGGTAATAGCTTGAGCCATTAATTGTCTAATGGGCCTATGGCAAGAGCGTAGATGATTAGATTGAGGGGACACAAAGATGTTTTCGTGGTGCAACTGTCATTGGTGCAATGGTAAATGGTGTGGTTTAGGTACAATGAAACAAATTTTCGCAGGGGGGCATGGCCGGTAAGTGGTATGGTGTGGGAGGGGTGCGAAATAACTGGCACTTGACACGTAGCAGGCAGGGTGGTTTAGAAAACCATCCATTTTGGACCCCCCCATGAGGTTAACATTCGGAGGATGAGGGGTGGCCGAAAACCTTTGTGAGTCATCGGATGAAGTGGAGGGCACAGAGATGGGACGAGAGATGGAGGGTGTTTAGTGTTGATGTGACGAGTGATTATATGGTGGGGTTAGGTGAGTGAATGAGTGGTGGGGGTATATTTCAAGACTTAGGATATAGGAATTTATGACATAAATATGTCAAAGGTGTTTTCAATGAAATTTTAATTCCCGAACTTTAGAATAAATAACCCTTTATCCTTTGATTTTTCCCTTTTTGATCAAGAACACATGAACTCTTTTGACCGCACTTTATAGGATAAATTTCATATTTCCTCCATACTTTCTTCTTTTCATCCCTACCTACCGATGTCACTAATCTAACATTTTCTGTTCTTTTTCAAGGTGCATTTAGGCTTGCAGACCCCAAATCACTTTTCTTTAAAACTCTAACCTACATTTATCCATATTTCTTCCATTCAGTCAGATTAAGATGTTGAATCAATTTTATTTCTATCTAAATATTGATATGCCTACTTTAAATAGTTTGGAAAATCTTTATTTTCTAACCTATCAATAGAAATTTAAAATTGTACAATCATGCTTAAATTGTATGATTGAACAAGATAATCTAATCAGTAGTGGCATTTTGATTTGCAGAACTTTCAATATTATTATTTTTGGGGTTTTCCTTTATTTTCCTTTATCTCTTTTTCATTTTCAATATACCCTATTTTCTTTTCTTTTTTAATATATTTTTTGGAAATCATTTGAATATTGAAAATCATACCCAATATGAAATTGCAACTCATGAAATACTCAATCACCTTGCGATCCTATGATTTATAAGATACTAACAAAAAAAATATTCTATATTGGCACTTATCACACACATTTAACAAAAGAAAACAATAAAACAAATGGTGAACAATATACTTGTGATGTATAAAAGATGCATATCCATATTATGTATCGACAAATCATAAAATGTTTGGAGTCCACTACTCTAAATACATCATACATGTCAATAGCATGTTACAAAACAAAAACTGGGGGAACCACATGCCCCTACATCTAATCACTATCTAGAGGGTCCCGAGCCAATGGCTTGGCTCCACTAGCTCACAGATCCCAAACTTCCTGCCCGGCCATCGCCATGCACTTCATTACCCCTCGCTATTCATAGGGAAGCACTATGCATCCCTCGATGTATTGGTCATGAAGATCATGACACCCATGCTCTGATACACCGGTCAACATCATCTCACACCTGCGACAGACATCCTCTAGCAAAACCTCATAGTCAGGTCTATGGTGCTCTCTTGCTCCAATAGATTCTGCAACCCCTGGTGCTGCATGTGGTCCCATATACCCTACCAGCTTCACCGGTGCTATACATGCATAAAAAAAGTAACGAATTAGTACCACAAACAAATTCAAAACACTTTAAATGCACCGTAATATATAGCAACTTTCACTTACCATCTGATCCCCATGCTCGACCTGGCGAAAGTGGAAAGTCAAGGTCCTCCTCAAATTTCATACTAGTGTATGGATATTCATCTATGTACAATGGCATCTGATCCCAGTTTGTGAAAAATTTAGGTCAAAACACTCGTTCGACTCTCCCGCCACCTCCTCTTCGTAGTGGCTTCCCCCAGTGGCACTTCTTGGGCTCTCATTGGCCCCCATCCTGGATCTACACACAAGGTCAAACTGTGGGGATATTCTCAAAGAATAATGATCACCACAACATACCAAAAGCATAGTCGTGGTTCACTTGCCACTTGCATAGATAAAGCTATTGTTTCACTAACAAAATCATCATCTCATTCCACCCATGGTAGGTGCCACTCAAAACACTCTCTACCAACATCATTTTCCCCCGAGTGATATGATGGAACTCCTGCATGCCTTGGATCTACAGTACTTTTGTGACAACAAGCCATGTATCTAGCCACTATAGATCATTGTTCATAATAGTCATTCCCTTAGCACAAGCATCCAGTCTACAATGGTGCTCCATGAACTCTGATGTATTCCTCCCGCGTAGTAAAATTGGATGTATGTTTCCCACCAACCCTAGTGATGGGATTCCAGTCAAAAAATAGATGTCTTGGATGGTAAGCTCGATCATGTGCCCCTGCACCATAAAGGCCTTCTGGTCTGGATCCCTATAGCTCATTATCATCAATATTAAGGGCTCACTTACCCTCATCAGTGGGTTCTCAACCAACTTGAGAACCCCATATCTAGCAAGTTCTCCTCATACCACCTGATCCACCTAAATTGCGGCCCAAAGAGCATCCAAATATCTCTCACTCTAGTTGATCCTCAACTCTTCCATACCTGCGCAACACCATCATGATTTTCAGTTCAAATAAGGACAATTGCATCATAAACAATCAAGTCCCGGTCCCCAGCCAACAAGCTGAAAAAATCTCCACACCAGCTCTAACTCGCACCTTTCAAGCTTTGGAACTATGAGCCAAGTCACATTACAGGCCCCAGAAAGTGTGAGCCAGATATGCGGAGAGATAGGGGTCTCTTACTGAGCCCCATGCATCTAATTTGAAAAACTAAAGCACTGAAAATGTAGAGTAAGATTAGGCCACCTACCTACAACTGACGGATCCTGATTCCAATAGTTAGTTTGTCCGCTATGATTGCTGAAATATTTAGGGCCTCCTCCTCTCCAAATTCAACACACCTAAACTAGAAAATTAATCAAATTGGAGGAAAATCACCCTATTAAAGGAAAAAGCCCTAAAATTTCCTTCACCAATTGCGACAAAACCATAGCTTAGTTTGACGAACTATCAGCAACATTGAAAATATTTCATTGAATATTATAAAGGTATCATATTTTTTGGTAATTTTACACTTCTCCAGGAAGCCATTTTTCCAAGAAGGTTCACCTTTTTTCCTCTTAAAACTAGATTTCTTCACTTGCACAACTTGTACTTGGGGCACCAGTTTGCCTTCATACTTGTTAATGCGTGTGTCAATTTTCGTCATGAGTAACAATCTTTTTCTCATTTTTTTATGGTCCCCACTAGACCTATTCGTAGTGGCAGCATCATCGAGCCACCCTTGTTTGGAGCATCTCAATTGATTCATCATCACATTCATGGAGTCTGTCCCGAGTCCCTTTGCTTGATGTTACATTATTCCATCCATTTTTTCCTTATCTCTCTCTTGTGTCACCCATTTTTTCCTCCAATCATAATGTCCCCCATCCCCTCCAGAGTCGACTCAGTCATTTCCAGGTCATCCATGCTTTTTATGCTCTGACAAGGGAAGTAATTTGTCTGCTACTCAATATCCCCTATTCCATCATCATCCCTGGTGTCAGCCCATAATACACATTACTATGATCCCTCACGCCTTAGTTTAAGATTCATCATTGCCTCACTTATGGTGGACTTCCTTCCATCGACATCAACGAATTCATTCTAGAAGAAAAGTCTATAGGGCGGTGTACCTTGGTTCCAGCTTCCATTCTTGTTCGATGCCTCGGGTTAGGCAAAGGGACTCATCATTTACATTTGAATTAATTGTTTCTCCTCCTCTCGACCTCAAATTTTTATTTGCATGATCGAGATTCGTCAACTTGATGGTCTGGTGACCCAGTATATTGTACCAGTGATTCCTGGGTGTGTGTGAGATGGTTTAGACCTTATGAGGGTTGGCCCTTCAGGTATCCCCCCACATGCCCGAATGACCTCAGATTATGCTACAACCTCAGATGCAGCTCCACATATTTTATGGGTTCGATTTCAACCACTTGCAGTGCCCTTAGCATGCATGTATCATTCAAATTATCCATTCATGTTTTGAGAGCCCTTTCTTGTTTAGCAGGGCTTGTTTTGTTGTTATTATGTCTCATGTACTCAAAAATTATTTTATTAAGTCTCCGCTCATGTTTCTCTAGGTGTAGTATGTATGTGGGATCCATTATATTTTTTTCTAGCCCATTTTTCTACTAGCATGTCATGTATCATTTATCATGTACTTTATTTCTCAGTTTCATTTTGCTGGCCGCACCATTATTATTTGTACTTTTTCATCTTTGCGGGCATAGGTATGCCTCCCCTACCTCACTGAGAATAGGTACCCAAACATTAAAGGAGAATTATATCATTTGTAGGTCTCGCCCCTCGGTCATTGTCCTCTCTCACTTCACTTTTCTATGTATCTCTCTCTCTCTCTGACTCCCCTTCGTTGTCTAGTGATTGTGTCCTTACAACGTACTTCGATCATACGATTAGCTCCTAACGCTCACACGTTGGGGTGCACTCTATTATCACCAAAATTTGGTCATCTGACCATTTACAATTAGATGGATCGAAGTACACCATGTAATACCACTTTTACTATAGTGAAATTGCTTTCACTATAAGAAATAATTTAATAAATCATATTTTATTAATTTATTTCCGGTTAAAACAAGAAACCCCATGAGGAATAATTAAATAAATCCTTATTTATTTTATTTTCCTCTAGGAATAATTAATTAAACCATTATTTAAATAATATTCCCGATCATATTTAAACCAATTATAAGAAGAAATTAGATATATCATTATTTATCTTATTTTTCTCTATGAATAATTAATTAAATCATTATTTAGTTATCATTCCTTGTTAAATTTGACTCACCTAGGAATAATTAAATAAATCAGTATTTGTTTATTATTATTTAACCACATTCTTGAAATGATAAATAAATCATTTATTTTTTTATTATTTCTAAATAAAATTATTTAACCAATTTAAATACTTTTTCCCTCCAATAACATATAATAAAATATTCCAAGCGATTAGATCTAGACCTTGGTTAAAAATATTTTATTATGCGCCATTATCGAGGATAAATCAATATTTTGTTATAAAAAGAAGGGTTTTCCATTAATTCTTCACTTTGATCACTTTAATTGTCGCACTTTGATCATTCTCATTGCTACTACTATTTTCTTTTGCTTCTCCATCTCCCATAGAGTTCAACACATTTTGGGTTTTCAGCACCATTGAGAGAGAGAAACGTCTGGAACTGAATCATCGAGGACAAACAGGAACCCATCCCATTGAGGGGGACTAGTAACTTGTATTGGTTCCCTTTACCAGGTGTTATAATATATTGAAAATTCTTTAAATCTTGTGTTGTCTATTGGATGCATGGAGTAATTACTATTTATTTCTATTGTTTATCTACTTTTAGTGCATAGATCTAGTTTTTTGCAGCATTTGTTCTAACTATCGATTGCAGATCTAAAGAATTTAAGCAGCCATCTCTTTTGTTAGGTTTGTTTGTCACAAACAACTAAAGTGAGTTATTTTTTTACACTTGCATTAAGAATTTATGCTAACAGAAAGAGGACATTTTAGTGTTGTTTTACCTTGGGATCTGCCATGACATTTTGATGAGAAGGAAATAGGAGTTTGTAGCTTTAAGCATGATCCTGATTGAGTAAAATTTTTCTAGCATGGATAGTTTTAAGTAATTATGGTTAAGGAATCTCTTTGGAGAGCCATTTTAGCAAGTTATAGATATGACAATGATACATTTTGACAATAAAAATAGGGATTTTATGGGCAGAAAATCTCGTATATTTCTAGGACTTTGATATCTCCATGTGTTGAGATATTGTTTTTATATGAGATAAGATTGGGCTTGTGGTTTTTTCCTCTGTAAGAGAGAGGATGAGAAGGTATCCTTTTGTGACGTGTATTTATTCTAATATTTTTATTTAGTTTTGGTGAACTGCGTGAATAGGAAATTAGAGTATTATTGTGCTATGAAATATATGAGGCGGTGTGATTGAGTTATTTAGTAAGGTGTTTAAGTCGGTACCAAGTATGAGCATGTTGACATGTTTATGATCTACAAAGAGCATGGTTGATTTAGGACACTGAGACAAATATTCCAACATGTCTGAGATACTAGTGTGAGGAATTGATATGTGAAGCTCTTGGGTTGAGGGAACTCTGGACAATATGGTATCATCCATATATTTCACCCATAGGGTCGAAGATGTTTCTCCCCTATCTTAGTCTAGCAAATTAAACCCCACTTTGCATCATACCCACAAGGTGGGCTTGTTTAGATTATCAATATACATATGGCTAATGGGTTGAGAGGGCTTGGGGGTGTGAGATATTTACCTTTTTTAAGTCAGGTATCTCAACCAAGATTATGATGCAAGGTGTTATATGACATGAATATTAAGGGTCATTTTTGGAAATATAAAAAGAGGGTGGAATATGTATGCACCCATATGAGATGATGTGGGGTGATAGTATCCCTTAGGACCTTCCCTAATATCATAGACATGAGGTGAGAGTACCCCATAGGACTTTCCTCATTTTCATTACATTTGTGGTTGATATGTGCTCCTCAATGTGGTTATAGGTTGAGCAGGGTTCCCTGATAATGAGCTCTTTGATTTTTCCTGGGTAGTAGCATTGAGCTCCCCACTGGTAGTGATTGTGGATGGTAGCAATGGTGGTACATTGAATAGAGGGTGGTATCTTGGACTCCCCTCCAATGTAAAACTCTTCTTCTTTTATATTCAAGAGTTTTTAGCATATGAGAAGAGATAATGGGTAGAGTAGCGTAAGAAGAAATGGTAAAATGATCATCAATGAGCATAGATGAACACATGAGCAGAGATTAGCAAAGATGAGTCTGTTGGACAATTGGAATTTCTTAGATGGTTAGTGGAAGTGAGTGTGTTGGCATTGGTGTCAACAGCCATGGGAGAGATATTTTGGATTTTTGGCATTGATTTCAACTATATTAGCATTAAGGTTGGTGGCAATAGATGTTGGCATAAGTTTGTGGGGAGTCTCATGGTTTTTGCAGTCTCTTGTAGAGAATCATCGTAGTAGCAGGATTATTGGAGAAGCCATAAAATCATGACTATGATGGTTGGGAGTTTCACACTTTGGAAGATATTATACCTCAATATATTGGCTATGATACTCTTGGAGATCGCATAGTTGGATACAGCTCAAAAAAATATTTCCAGTATTACGTGGAAGTCTGAAAATGGCCTCCTAGTTTGAGAGATAGAGCTACTCAAAGTTGAGGTGCCCCAAAGTTAAATGTGGCATTGGTTCAAAGTGTTGACCAAGTTTGAAAGTGGTCATAGTTAGAGGAATGGCTCATGGAACCACTAAAGGAAGTTTCAGGAGGACGTGGGGAGACAACAAAGCAACAAGAAGTTGTTTGATTGGCTGAAGTGGAACCCAACCAACAGAGTTACCCCGATAGTTTTTAAAGGGAAAACAAGTTAAGGCATTTGGATATAATTGAGTAGGATGACATGAAACACTAGAAGAGTAGTGGAATCCTTGTTGATTGGCTCAGGTGGAGCCCATTTGATAGAGTTACCCCAACAAATCTATACCAGTAGTTTACAAAGGGGCACACAAGGTTAAGCACTGAGATGTAATTTTTTTCACCATAGAGCAAAGAAAGATTCAATCAAAAATGCACTAGTTATACCCCACATTACACATTATCCCTAAAGGCTCATCCTGGATGATTTCAAAGGGGAAACAAAATGGAAGCATTAGGAGATATGCATCGGTCCACATGGCGAAATTCTAACTAGACTTGAGATGGAAATCTTGTTAGGCTTGGTGGTCACGGGAAGTGCTTTTCCAAACCACCAATCATGTCAATCAATGATGGATAATCACCTCGGGACCACTCCTCCTAATACCATAAACTGTAACGAAGTGGTGTTGAGGGAAGAATTATTGAACCTGGTGGTTTTCTCAAAATAAAATGGCCAAGGCACTTTAATGTTTTTATAATGGTAATTGGCATAAAACCAAGGTCTTAGGACCCTTGTCTCTCCTCTCTAACAGAGAACATGTGGTAGCATAGTATTGGTCAGCGATGATGTAAACACAAGGCCAATGGGAACAAGACATGTGGTAGGTAGATTCAGTGATTTTGGGTACCTGAATGACCCATTTTTTAGTAACATGTGTCACCACTTAGAGGAAAAAATCTGGCATGGGTGATGTCAGAATGATTTCATCCCACTAGTTGGAGCCTAATGATGTATTTAGGTGTAGAAAGTGGAAGCGTTGGGTAGTGGAAGTCGGGACACATTCGAATTGATAGCCAGGAAGTCAATGACCAATAAGAATTGAATAGGTGAACCCCACTGGGACTACTCATCTCGTTAGTAATACCTTGATTTTTTTATGAAGGGGCATAGGTAGAATGCATCGGGAAGTAATCCTTGAGACATGTTAGTTAGATAGCTGATTCTAGCAGGGCCTTTGATTGCCTAGTGAAAGTGTTGGGCAAACCCCACAAGACAACTAAGCCCGCTAAAAGGAGCTCAGAAGTTTACAAAGGAGGAACAAATGATACTGTTTGGTTGGAAAGATATGAGCTAAGTTCTAGCACAGTCTTATGTGCACAAAATGAGACCAAGGGTGCAAATATGTCAACAAAGAAAAATAATTTCTTGGGATATATCTCAAAAAACATCCAGGTATCGGTCTTGCAATGGCTTTGCGTATTATTATGACCATGGGCCTTGAGGCAAAATAAAATGGAAAAAGGGGTTCCATGAGGAGTTTTAAAGGGCTAAGCACCAGCATGAGAGGGGCTCTAATAAAAAAGGGTTGAAGAGTTATATTTGGGAGTGCCTTGGCACCTTGAGCCAAGCTTGTCACTTATGCCATATATGGAGGACCTCTACAGGTTGGTTAATGGGATTGAATGGGTTGAAAATTTTGAAATGAGAATGGAATTAAATGGATGATTCAAGGAACCAAGGATTAGGATGTGAAGGATTTCTTAATTTTCCTAGTACCAAGAAAATTTTCCATACATGAGTATCCCTCACGAAAGGAGTAATTAAATCAAAATCATAAGTGGAATGGAGAGCCATGTTGTGTGTGCACTCATAGTTTAATGGAAGAACTTATTGAGTATGAAATTTGACTGAGATATAATTATCAGTATGGGAGATTGCTTAGAAGCCCATTACTTGAATTAATTCAGTTGTAGTGGCCAAGTAATTTTTGACGCAACAACGTAATGGAGAGCCATGTTGTGAGCGCATTTGGGAACTATGGAGGACAACAAAGACAACATTGACCAGTGTGTAGTAGAGGAACACAACTTAGGATTGAAATTTAGAAATTGTGGGAAATAAACACTGTTGAATGAGCTGTGTGGAGAGCCCTCTGTGTGAGTGCACTACTGAGAAGAGGAAGAGTGATCCTATGATAAAAAGAAGAGGTTGGGAGTGCTTACACAGAGGAAAGATTTTCAGAGTTCCTGAGAAGAAGAAGAAGAAGGTGTATAGCATAGAGGCCCATATGGATGTATGCTTCTATAGAGTGGAAATAGGGTAGAGATGGTTGTCTATGAGTGACTAATGTGGAGAAGAACAAAAGGTTGAATGTTGAAGGCTTCATACAAGAATAGGGAACTGATATCAGCTAGAGTGGATGCCAAGTATAGTGAAAATTAGTTTCCTTATTGAGTGTGGGTTGCAGCTTACATATAGAAAGTTGGTGCTTCCATATCTAGTGGGTGTCTGAGGAAGGCTTGGAGGTTGATGCCTCTTGCAAGTTGGTGCTTGCACAAATCCAAGGAGATGCAATCCGATACTTGCAAAAAATGTGAGAAGTTGGCGCTTCCCACTGTTCTTCTAGTAATTTGACCAGGTGCTTACAAAAGGAGGGAGGTAGTGCTTCCTGCTAGTGGGTGCTAGAAAACAATCAAAGGGAGTTGGTACTTCACTTCCTATGAGTGGTGGCTCAAAAAAATATTGTTGTAATAGAGTAGGTGCTCTTATTTTTACATCAATAACAAAATAAGATTTGGAGGTTTTTCTCCTGGAAGGGTTTCCATGTTAAACCATTGTGTTAAATTTGTATGCTATTGTTGGTTCTTGTGTTCATGTGATGATTTTTTTTTTTTCACTTGATATATCTTCGATATCTCACATGAATGGTTACCATGTGTGAATGAGATAATATAAATTTGGAAACAGAGTTAAATTTATCCTTAATATTGATTCACCCCCCCTCTCATTGTTAAGATTATTTCTAGAAATTTTTACAAGATATTGGTTCCTTTAGGAACAACTTAACCACTCGAAGGTAGATTGAAGGGAAAAAATGGCTAATAAATTTTGGCTAATAGCAGAAGGAGTTCCGTTTTTAAATGGATCATACTATGAGCTATGGAATATTATAATGGAAGCCTATTTTATGGTTATCAATGAAGATATTTCGTTATCTATGATATATGGAGAAGGAAATGAGTTAAATACAGAGGCCACGGAGGTTATCATGAAAGGGATATCAGATCTAGATGGTGATAAAGTGAGGCATTGTGAATTAGCAAAGAAAATGTTGGAAAAATGGAAATGTATGTATAAAGGATATATAAATGTGGCTCAAGAGAACATATAAGAACCTTGTTGCGTAAGTAATGAAGGAGAACATGCAGAAGTTGATGTTGCGATGAAGAGAAAAGGGATAAGAATAAATATTACAAGAACGAAGCTCAAGAGAAGGAATATTTGTCTCCCATTAAGGAAGTTGTTGATCATCACTCTCAAGATGATGATGAACAAGAATTAGGACAAAGACCATGTTGCTTAGAAGGTAAAATAATTCTCTGTGATAAATTTAAAGAGATAGGACATTTATCTTCTAGATTTTTATGTCAATTTTCTGAAGATATAAATAGTCATACATCTATTGGTTGTGAAGATAGGTATACTCATTTAGAGATAGTAAATGAGATATCCTCTGAAGAAGAAGAGAGTGTATCCTGTAAAGAGAATAGGAGCATCCCTGGTAGTGATGAAGATGGAATGCTCCCCAGACCTACGAAATATTCCATGGAAACAAAGAGGAATATGGATCATTTTCATGGCTCTAGTAGCACCTATGATAGCGAAGAACATGATCTAGATGAAAATATATGTTTTAGAAAGAATTTTATCTCTACTCTAAATGAAATCAAGGAGCTATCAGAAGAAAATATTAAGAAAAATAATCAATTGCATGAATATGAGCTTGAGAATGAGAAGTTGAGAAAAACAATTATAGAATTAAATGTTCAATAAGAAGAGGTTAGTAGGCTGAATGCAATTTAACCAATCAACTTAATGAAAAATATTCTCTTTGTGAGTGACTACAAGTTGAAGTGGTCCCATTGATACATGGCCTATAAAGGGTAAGTAAAGAGATATCTCAATATCAAAATCTTGAGGAGAGCATAATGGATTTGGTTGAGATGATTTTTAAGAAAATATCCCCTCTCATTAAGGTTGGTTTGGATTTCAAAGAGGAACCAAGATCCAAGGAACTAGACGTTGAAGGGTCAACTTCCAAGGTAAAGGAAGTTCAAGGTTCCAACAACACAAAAAAAAGGGAGTTGTTGGAAAAAAAAAAGCACGGAAAGCATAAAAAACAAGATAATATTAGGAAGCAACAAAATGTTATGCAAAAACAATGAGGAGAGAAGAAAAAGAGAACTAGGATACTATGAGGAGGCATGAAAGGAAGTAATTCTAACAACCATGGTTGGCATAGTAAGAGCCATTAGAGGTCCTTTAACCCTCAAAGAGAAATCAACTCCAGGTGTCGATGGTTATTTCATGGTTATTGTTTTACTTGTAATAATTTTGGGCATAAAGCCATGGATTTTAAATGGCATGCAAGAAAACAAAGTGTGTGGAGAAACAACAGGAAAAATCATGTTGGTATTAGTAGAGGCTTTGCACTACAAGGAAACGACCCTCTAGCGAAGGTTATAAAGGAGGGTTTTAGTGTTATAAAATTGGTCAAAACTGTGTAAAAAAACATTTGCTACAACATCCGTTTATGGTTATAAAGGTTTTGGCTGAGATTTTAATGGAAATTCAACAAAGCTAAAAAAACTGGGCGGCCGAAGGTTATTACAGATGCTTTTTTCATTGGTGCGCTACTAAGGTTTCAACACACTAGTGTGTGACATCTAGAAGATGGCCCCGGGGTAGTCGAAGGTGCATGCACTGAGCCATCAAGGTATAAAACTGCATCAGGCGCAATGTTGGTGATACAATGCATGGTGTCGTTCTAATTGGTCTTGGGATTTGTGTAGTGCCTATAAGTCATCTCGATGCACTGATACGTAGACTTTTAGAAACATATTAGTGCACCGTATCAAAAAAATGCACCAAAATTTATAATTGGTATTCGTGTTTGTGCAGTGCCCATACATCGTACAAATGCACCAGTGCATAGTCTCACATAAACACACCAGTGTGTAGTATCGCACAAATGTGCTAGTATTTTTAATTGGTTTTGGTATTTGTGTGGTGCCCATAGGTCTTTGAAGTGCACCAGTGCACTGTAGCATACAAACGTACCGATGTATAGTAACTGACATGCACCAATGTTCATTTTTTATTTTTTAGAAACATTGACCTGTGATAGTGCAATTATTCTGATTTTTTAAAATTCATTATTCATCAAAAGTCGACACATCTTACAACAATATTCATATAAATTAATTTTTTATTAATGGATTTAAATGTGATGTTTGGATTAATTTGTTATATCTTATCATAATTATTGTGATTTTTTAAAATTTATTATTCATCAAAAGTCGACACACACACACACAGATATATATATGTATGTATATATATTATAACAGTATTCATATGAACTAAATTTTTATTACTGCATTTGAATGTGATGCTTGGATTAATTTTTTATATCATATCATCAAATTTCACATCTCTTCATTATAATATTTAATCACCCATAAATTTAATCAGTGGTGTTACATTTCACAGCGAAAATGGAGAACGCAATAGAATAAATTAAAACACACACACACACACAGATATATATATCTAAGACAATCTTTGTCATACCAAATGGGACAGTTATTGGTATCCCTTTGTCTTTCAATTGGGACACTATGTCCATTACATTAAACAAAATATCTGATTTCATAGACAAATATTTCAAAAAATACAACGCCTTGCTATGATATCCAAACATAGTGATCATAATTCTTCGCTTGAACTGTTGTCATTGCTAGAGCTACTTCCATGACTTGGGTTATTTTCAGAAATGTTTTTTTCAAGGTCTTTATTGTTTCATTCTTCTTCACCTTCCATCTACAAACACAAAAATAAATTGTAATAAGTGTATATACATTGGTAAGAATAATGAAAATTGAAATATTAAATAATATACATCAATGTAAATAAAAAATAAATGATGTACCATAGCAAAAATTGACTCATAAACTATACACATTCTTTCAAAACCATGTACCATGCCATATTTCAAGGCTTCATCTATTGGCGCAATTCCATACTTTGTTTCATGCAAGTTTTATACCCCATAAAAAATCATATATTTAATGTATAAAAAAAAATTCTCTTAATTATAGATGGAGCTCACTAAAACAATATCGATAGATGCTTACAAATTCCACAATTAATTTCTGATATGCCAACATATACTCACAATCCATATTTAACCCAATCTTAATCAATTCGTATGATGGTTCTTCTTTGTACTTTAGCACCTGTTTGAAGACATTCAATGATGATTTTTATAAAACAACTTAAAAAATACAAAAATGAAATCTAGTTAATTTGTTGTAAGGAAGTAACAATTCCTAACAAACCTAGATATCAACCTTTTTCTTCTTTGTCTTCCTATTTTATGTGCTGAATGGGTTCCATTTTATTTTATTTTCTGTAAGAAAATACTTGAAAATTAATATTTAATGCTAAATTGTTTATTTATTGTACATAATGATCGAAAAATTCAATGATTGCATATTACATTTGAAGCACGTTGTTGTTGAGATGCCTCCTCCTGCAATGCATTTTTGTCCATTTCTTTGACCATCTCCTTGTACAGCTTTTTGGATACTCCTACTGGAATATTTCTGATATTAGCTCATTCATCTTTTGATATTTTAATAATCTTCCTAAAAATTTAACATGACAATAAACTATTTAATTTTTATATTGATATATGAAAAGTAAATATAACAAAAGTGATATTTATAAATAATTCTAGACAAACAGTTAAAGGAATATTAATTTTTCATTCTTTTTTTTGTACTTTTTTGCTATTAAAAGTCTGACATGTCTCATTGACCAATTTTCTGGAAATTATTTTTGTAGTTTAGATAAAATTTGGTTCTTGGAATCATTGGATTGATTTTTGTATTGTAAGTGGAAATAATGTCTATATATTCGTTCCACTAGATCCCTCAAACTTTTGTAAAAGTTTTTCCCCCTTTTGTTAACCTCCAAGACCACTCCAAATGAGCTAAGGATAAATTCATTTTCATTTTCATGTTCAATTTTTTTCTTTTCTTAGAACAACATTCCTTTAATGAGTTGCTGGTCCCTGTAGAACATTAAACATATGTGAATTAAGAGATTGTTTGACACATGTTATCTAGTAATTTTAAGTACATTATTAATGAAAATTAAAGAAAGAAACTCATATTGGATCGATAATATTTTTTCATTCACCTGATTCATCCTTTTGCAATTTTTCCATCAAGATTTTATGCTCTTCTAGTCCTAGATCAGAAATAAACTTATCAAGCTTCACCATTTTGTGGCTCTGCATTATACACAGTAAACAATACATATTAGTGAAACTTAAATATAGTTAAAAAATAATATTTTTTGTAAATAATTTACAAAGAACTTGCCTTTATTCTTTTCTTGATGCGTTATCATAATTTTTGTTTTTTTTTGGTAAGTTAGGAGGAGCTATTCACATTAATATAAAAACCAAATTTACATCACAGCCTCAAAAGGATGAATATCATGACTGTCCTTAGGCACAAAATGATTCTCGCCCTTAGGGAAGGAGTTTACAAGGGAATACTTCTGAGGGGAGAAGTAAAAAAGTAGAAGAAAACTAGAGAAAATGAAATGCTAGGAAGTTCCAGAAAAAGGACCTTTAGGTCTCATGTATAGAGAGAGATACATTGAGAAACTAAAAAGTAGGAGAAGTGCAAAGAAATTAAGAGCACGGGGAGAGTTTCACTTCCGCATCTTCGTTCAGGTAGTTGTCGATGTTGATTTGTCTATTTGGGGTGCCTTCCTCCGAGTTGACGACCTAGCGAGGAAGGACCAGCTTCCTAACCATCAGCTTTGGGAGGAGCCTCATCTTTAATCTTGGGACCCTGTTGGTGACGTGTCATTGAGCCGTGTTTCAGCATGGCATAGTGGGGAGAGTTGCGGTTGATGAACTATAGATGGTGGACCTCCTTCACATACACCACAAACCTTTTAGACAAAGAATCAATTTTCCTTTCTAGCTCCTTGCTAGTGTTGTGCTACTCCTGCAGAGAGATAGCCAAGAGTGTTTTTGTGTGCCAGTGCAAGTCGATGGTTCGACTATATAAGTTCTCGTGGCTTCTGGTGAGGCCAAGATCAAGAATCTGGTAGAGAGAGGTGTTCACAACCTCTAAATGAGTGGCTCTATATTTGGTGTGGGCCTCTGTCTCCATATCAACAATTTTCCTCTGCACATTTTGGGGCGTGGTATCAACAAAAATGCAGGCGACATTCCTTGCAGATGTTTCAACTCGAGTGATTGGTGGGTGGGAGGCGTTCTCCCAGAAAGTCTGGTGACCCCGACGAGTAGGGTGAGGGGGATGAGGGCAACGTGGGGCCATGAAGGAAGGGCAGAAAAGGAAATGAGGTGAAGGGGTAGGGGGGTGAGAGCAGACAGAGTAGTGAGCCCATTCGGGGATGCTATACATAACAAAATTTTGAGGGAAATGAGCAAGGGGGGCGAAATTTAAGAAGGCCATCAAGAGGAGCAAAGGAACAAGGGAATAGCTGGAAAGAATGGCAGAGGAGTAAGTGAAATCGTGCAGGGATTTATGGCCAGGGGTGGGATCGTAATGGGGTGGGAAATTCGATGGAGGGCCACCATAACAGTCATTCGTGAGAAGGGAGGTGTGAGGTTTGGTCATGATGATAACTGCTGATGGGAGGGGACATTGAGGAGGAGGGCGAGTAGGCTTGCTGAAGATCTTGAAAGTTGATACGGAGACAAGCAGCTTTAATATTTGGCTCCCTTATAGAGTCCCAATCCATAGAGGAGAGTCTATTGAAGGCATTCACACCTTGGTTTGCGAGGAAATCCGCCAATATGTTGCCCTTCTTTGGACCACCGTGAAGGAGATTCCCCTGGCCTCATCAATGCTATCTTTGATTTTTAGGATAATTTTGTTAATGCGCCAAAATTCAAAAATATTCCAAACACTGTGCCCTTGTTGTAGTTTCTAACAATCTTGGGTAGTGACAGTGGAGTCACTTGCAACTAGGAGGGGCCATAAATTCATAACTATGGCGATTTCCAGGCCATGAGCTAACGCTTGAAGCTTTGTGGCATTGTTGGTAGTGTAACCTATGTTTCCAAAATAAATCCAGAGGATTGAGCCCTGATGGTTGCAAAAGACCCCTCCAAAGTTGGTCGTGCCTGGATTGTTCTTAGATGCACCATCATAATTGAGGTTGATGAAATTGGGTTCTGGAGGGAACCAGATGGACATTAGAGGGGAAGACAGGGATGTAGTAGTGTGAGGGAGGAGGGTAGGGGAGGGGATATTGAGAATGGATAAAATTCTGAAGTCCTTCGAGGTAGGGGGGAGGGGGGGGGGGGGTCTGGGAGCCTTGCTATGGAGACAGATTCACGTAGAGTGTGCTTGATGAGATGAAGGAGTTGTTCTTCTTAGGATGCCTTATTTTTGAAGATGTGAGAGTTATGCTCTTTCTAGAGAGCCCAACAAATAATACCTGGGAGGAGGTTCCAAGCCAGGTTGATGAGTGGTTGGGGGGATTAGGAAGGGTGCCAATCATCCAGGGAAGAGAGGATGGAGGAGGGGTTGCGATCAGAGGCCTTGAAGACAAGGGGGATCTAGTTATAGATATTGGAGGCAAAGGGATAGCCATTGAGGATGTGATTGGCTGTATCTGAGTTGGATTTACATAACATGCAAACAAAAGGGCCAATGAAGCCCTTATTTTGCAGATTTTCCAATGCTATAATTTTATTATGCATCACTAACCAAAGAAAAAGAGAAATTTTTGGCCAATGATTCCTGTTCCAAAGCCTTTTCCACTTGCCATCTAATGGAGTGGGATCAGGATTCTAAAGGAGATTGTAAACCTCTTTTATGTTGAATCTCCCTGCTGCATTGGTGCTCCATCGAAGTTTGTCCTGTCCCTCTTCTCTTTGAATCTGTATTTTTTTAATTCTTCTTCCAGAGTTGTCGTGGACTGGTGGTGATGGATTTGTGTTAGCTCTTTGAGATCCAACCATTCCCTCCAATATGAATTTTTAGATTTTTCCAGAAGTCTCTGACCATGTTTTTGTTAAGCCTGTCCATTTTCCTTCTGATTGGGAGGAAGATATCAATGTTGATTTTGGGGCGTTGCTCCCACGGATCCTCCCAGAACAGGGCATTTTCTCCATTGCATATTTCCCAGAAGCAGTGATTTTGAACGATGGATCTGTTGTCTCAATCTTGATTCCATATGGGTGAGCCCTTAAGATTGCCTGAGAGTCAGATCAGGGAGTCTAGAGGCTGCGAAGGGGCATACTTGGCCTTCCAGAGCATGGCCCAAGGGGTGGTAGGAATGGTGATTCAATGCCACCTGGTTCTGGCACCCATGACCTTTCCGAGAAGATCCGAGTCCCTGAGACCAAGACCACCATCTTTCTTGGGCGCACAAATTTTATCCCAAGAAACTAGGGCCCATTTTCCATTGTAAGCTTTACCTTTCCAAAGGAAGTCTCTTTGAATTGCTCTAATTTGATTGGATATGGATCAGGGAGCAGCAATGGTGGATATCTGGTACAGAGGCATAACTTGAAGAACATAGCAGACAAGGAACAGTCTACCTGCGAAGTTGAGGAAGCGGAAGGTCTAGTTGGAAATTTTTTTTAAGCTTAGAGATTAAGGGTTCCCAATTTGTTTTTTCTAAAGGTTTATCAGTGAGTGGAACACACAGGTATTTTGAAGGGAAGATTTTGTGCTAGAAGCCAAGGATACAAGTGATGTTTCGTTGGATAGCATTGGAGGTGTTAAGAAAAAATATTTTGGACTTGGAATTGTTGACAGAGGAACCAGAGGCCAAATCAAATTCATCAAGAATTTTTCGAAAGGCATAGGCTTCCTTGGCAGAGGGAGTGCCCATTAGGAGTGTGTCATCCACATATTGCTGGTGAGTGTTGGGAGGATTAGGTGGATAGAGGTTGAGATATGTGATGTGGCTAGCTAAGGAGGCAGCAGAGATGGAACGGCCAAGGCCTTCAGCCATAATCACAAAGAGGAAGGGGGAAAGAGGGTCCCCTTGTTTGATACCTCTTGAGGGGTTGATGATGGGGGAGGGAGATTCGTTGAGGAGAATGGAGAAGAATGATCTTGAGACCAAATCCGTGATCCATTTTATGCAATATTTTCCAAATCCAAAGTCTAACAGCATATGCCTGATAGTTCCAATTGATTTTATCCAAGGCTTTGGACATGTCCAGTTGAACAAGTATGCCTAGTGTGCCTTGGTCCTTGAGAGAATGAATGACTTCCTGGGAGAGGATAATACTGTCCACAATTTGCCTTCCTTTGACATAGGTAGTTAGATGGGGTGAGATGAGAAGAGGAAGGAGATATTAGATGTGGTTGGCTAAAATTTTTGAAATGATCTTGTAGATAACGTTGCAAAGGGAAATTCGTTGGAAATGATCTAGAGAATCTTTTGACTTGGGAATTAGTGCCAGAAAGGTGGCATTGAGGGAAGGAAGGATGGTTTTCTTAAGGCACGACTCCTCAATGAGGTCATAAACATCATCTTTTATTAGAGGCCAGTATGATTTGTAAAATTATATGGTGAAACCATCAGGGCTCAGGGCCTTGTCATTGGGCATGGAGAGGATAACAGCTTCCACTTCCGCCATAGTTATATTTTTTAGAAGAATTTGATTGTGCTCTCTGGTTAAGATGGTGGGGATATTTCTTTGGATTTTCCTAATGTGATCCTCATTGTCATGGTTGTTTTCCTTGAGGATGTTCTCAAAGTGCTTATGAAGTTCTTCTTCAATCTCATTGTGGGTACTCAAGACGAGACCCTGCCATTTTTTAAGGCTGAGAATTCTAATGTGTTTGCAGTGATGGATCATGGACCTATGAAAGAAGTTCGTGCTATTTTCCCCATATTTGAGCCAAATGATTCTGGATTTTTGTCTCCATAGACTTTCTTCTTGGGTTTCTCGTTCATCCCACTTTTTTTGCAGCTCTGCTTCCTCCTTCTTTTCTTCCTCTGTCAGTCTATTGTGGATGATGTTCTATTGGAGGGCTTGCATTTTTAGCTTTATGACCCTTTTGTCTGTTGTGATGTCTCCAAATGTTTGTTTGTTCCATATTTTTATCTCCTCTTTAATGATCGTTAGTCTTTGTTGGAAATTTTGCATCTTGCTACCTTTCCGAGGGAGGGTGATAGACCACCATTCCTTCATTTTTTCCTTGAATTATAGGTGAGAAATTGAGAATGCCTCAAACCTAAAGGGAGCATTCTTTGGTCTTTCAAAATGTTGGATAGTAAGAACAATCGGCCAATGATCGGACCGTACCTAAGGGGTAATGCTAGCTTTCGTTTCCAGGGAAGAAATGAAGAGCTCCTCATATAGAAGAAAGCGGTCGAGCCTTGAGGCTATCTGGAAATTTCCCCTCATTCTGTTGTTCCAGGTGTAATTCTCATTTTTGGTGGGGGTGTCTATGAGACCCAGTTCATCTATCAGGTCTTGAAAGGTAGAGGAGTTTGAATCTAGTCTACAAAGGCCCCCACGCTTTTCCCCCAAATTAAGAATCATGTTGAAATATCCAGCTAAAAGACTGTAGGGGTGGCCTAGGGGCCAGAGGTGGTTCTTAAGGCCATTGAGCTAGGTAGTACGTTCCGTAACAGAATGGGGGCCATAAACACTGGTAATGCAAATCTTATCTTTAGTGCCTGTGATTTTAAAGACGGTAGTGAGAGCGTGCTTGGAAGCAATATATTCCAGTAGATGGAACTTTGAATCTTTCCAAAACGTAGCTAAGTCTCTCGTGGTGCTAGAGGCTGCAATGGCCAAATGGCTATATTTTTTTTTGAAGCAGGATTGTTGTATGGAGTCTATATCATACAAACTATTTTTAGTCTCTTGTAGAAGTAGAATATCAGGATTTTCTGAGGTGACCTTGGCTTTTAAGATCTTTTTTTTACTGGGACTGTTTAGTCCTCTTATGTTCCATGATGTGCAAATCATAATAACGTATTGGGAGAGAGAGAGAGCACCCTTACCTTTCCTTCATTGATGAGAAAAATACCAAGCTCTTGAAGGTGCTGGTTGTTGGTCTTCCAATCTATTTTTCGAGTTGGCCCTTTGGTGATTTGATGGTTGGATTTGAGGTTTGCTTTGATTCATCCTGCTATATTTTTCCCTTTGGTTTGGTGTTCTCTTTTCTTCTGTAGAATTTGATGTAAGATGTAGGCCTCCTCAATTATTTGTATCTGCTCTTCTGGTATTCCCTCTATTCCTTTGGTGTTCCAATCCTTTGTTATTTTCTACAGGTCCATTCCCATCAGAATTTCCTCAATAGCCTTTTCCTCTGCTGTTGGTGTATCCTGAATGGTGTCCATGTCTTTTTCATCTTTAGGCATGAACCTTCCCATGAGAGAGAGGTTGTGTTTTCCATTTCAGTATCCATGATGTTCGAGATATTTTCCTAATCTTGTGTCTGTTCCTTATTTTTTTTGTGTTGGTCTGCTTCTTCTTGAAGCATGGGGAGGATGTCAAATATGTTTTACTGGGTAGGATTTGGGGTTTCTCTACTTATGTTGTTTTGTTTTCCTTGCCTATTTTTGCTTTCCACCTTGATGAATCCTTGGTCATATTTATTTCTTGCCTAGTCTTCTTTTGGGAGGGGTTTGTTTTGTGGGAAATCTCTGAAAAGATGCTCATGTTCATGAAATTTTTTGCAACAGAAAGGTATGTGTTCATAATCCACCGTCTGGGTCCATATGTCGTCTTTGAATTTTAGTTTGATGGCTTCTGGGGGGCTCCAAAGACATCGATGTAGGAACAGATACGAGCGTGGGAGATGAAGTGACCATTTTTTGTTCCTTTAGACATATTTATATATTCTCCTAATTCATCCCCTATGGATTTGAGGACTGATGGTGCCTAGTAGTCCATAGGAAGAGAGTACAATCAGATCTAGACTGGAACCATCGTGAATTCTTCTTTTTCCGGAGTGAATTTTTCCTTCCAGTATCTCATGTAGAGTCTTACAGAGTTGAAAAAATATGGCCCACCCTCAAAGATCATGTCCCTCACTTCCAGGAGCATTAAGATAATGGTGAAGAAGCCTTTGTATTCGAGTTGTAGTTAGAGTCTGCCTTTAGGGTTCCATTTTTCCTAGATCCAGCCCTTGAGAGCCGTCTCAAAAGGCTAGATGCCCATAAAATTGTAGATTATTGCATGTTCTTGCATATATTCTCTGTATACTGTGATATCAGGCTCTTGAATGACTATTTCAAGGATTGTTGCAGCTTTGGGGTTACATGCATTCAGATTTTTGGTTTTTTCCTGGGAATTTTTGGTCGCCTCTGATTAAGTCCCTGTGGAGGGCGTGGTGTGTTGCTTCGCATGCTTGGATTTTTGACTAGCTACCTTGGATGCTGCCTTAGTGTTGTTTGGCTGAATAGGAGGTGTATCTTTTTCAGGTTATTGTTGAGAGGAGATGGGGTGAAGCTCCTGATCAGAGTGAGGGGAGGCGGATGAGTTGGTTAGATGCGCGAAGAAGGATATTCTCGATGAGTGAGAGGTCCCAGTGACATGATCTAAGAAGGTTGGATCCTGCGAGCCTCCAAACTGCTCCATTGAGGGAGCAGTTGATGAGATCAGCCAGACTGCTATGGCAGGTCTGCAAGGGCAGAGCTTGTAGCAGATAGAAGTAGGGGCCGCAGAGGGACAGGGAGCTTAGGTCATTCTCTAGGGTTTTTTTCGCCAGAGCAGAAAACACATTTCTAGAACTTAGATTGTAATCAATATTTTTGTTACTTGATCTCTTGTCAGTCATTTATTTTCAATATGAAGCTTGTACCATATAATTTATTAATATATTTATAAATAAATTGTCAACGTTTCAGTTAAAAAAAAAATATGAAGAAAACAGTGCACCATTCATGGTGTGCGCATCAACGTCGATGCGTGAGGGTCTTATAAATGCACCACCAAAATGTATGATAGATCGTATGTTGGAAATATGATGCAGAGTGTTTTCCTTGATGGCAACCCACTTTGATGAAGATGATGACAACGTACTTGATGAAGTTGTGCTTGATAGAATATGTTCTTAATGAAGTAAATCTAATGTATCTACAGAGAGTACAGAAGACAGTGAAGAAAGGAATTCAGATTGTGCTAAATCTATGGTGAAAGAGTATGTCTCAAGGAATACGCGGATCTGTCTAAGGGAAGTCGCGTATGCACGCGGAAAAGAACGTGCCAAGTCGCGTATGGGCTAAAGCGCTCCAAAAGTGCAAAACCAGGGGTAATCACCATGGTATTGACCCATTGTATTGGGTAATGATCCGCCTAATTGACCCTGTCCAGGAATACCATCGGATGTAATGTGGTTTTGGGCTCATGGTATTGAAAAAGGGGCTCATGGTATTGACAAAGGGTAAACCTATATAAGGAGAAGAAATTCATTGTGCAAATCATGAGCGTGGGTGCAAGATCTCTGAGCTTGAATGAATACTTCTCTCTGATGTAGATCTGAATGGAAAGGGTTACACATGAATGATAAATCTGAGTGTATGATGCACCAATGATGAAGAAGGGGATCTAGATCTGAAATGTGCTTGTATTTGCTAGATCTGTTTATGGAATGATTAGATCCAAGAAGAGGCGAACATCTGTCTGAAGTGAAGGGTTAAATCTGTGTGAAGTATCTGTTCTGAAGAAATGCAATGACCTAAAATCTCTAAAGAACCATATGCTAGTTCGCCGAAGAGGAAGCGCGTATATACGCGGCTTCGCTGAAAGAAAAGCGCGTATGCGCAATTAAATTGGTTATGTAATATGTGCAGAAGTATACGCTGGTTCGTGTGAATGGAAGCGCATATATACGCGACATCAGTAAAGTAAAAGCGCGTATGCAAACTAGGGTTTGCTAAAGTCCGTGGTAAGAAATGACTGTTCTATTCTACTGTATTGCTGCTATCTGTATTCTACTGTTCTGAGTTGTCTGCATCAGTTTGGTTGTATGATTGAACTTAAATCTATGAAGAGGGTCCAGTCTGAAAATATGATGAAACGTGGCCTGCAAGTGTTGTTCTATTAAGTTGTTGGATCCAGTGTGAAAATTGATGAAACGTGGTCCAAGGTGGTGCTGAGGGTTGTAGCCTTCAGTCAGGGGGTTGTAGCTCCCTTCCAGGTGAGGCTGGTAAACGAGATCGGGGGGTCGTAGCTCCCTTCCAGGAGAGGCCGGTAAACGAGTCAGGGGGTTGGAGCTCCCTTCCAGGAGAGGCTGGTAAACGAGCGCAGGTGGGTGCCTGCGTGCTGGTAGGAGTCTGCACCAGCACATATGTTGTAAGATGTTTTCTCTATAATAAAATATTGAAGGCTGAGCAACTGCAGCGGTGGTTTTCTCCCGTCTTGGGTTTCCACCTAAAAATTCTAGTTTTCATGTGTGATGCTTTGTGTGATGATTTATTCTATTCTTACTGCACATGTTTACTGTTTATTGAATATCTGATGAATAAATTATGGAATGGTTTAAGTGAAGAATTAATGACATAATTAGTTCTCTGTGTATACGGGAGTTTAATAAAGGGTATCCGCGTATATACGCGAGTCTTCTTCAGGAAAGTAGCATATGGGTTTTGAAGTAAAGAAAAGTAAAAAGTTTTGAATATGCTGTAAATACTGATTCACCCCCCCTCTCAGTATTTTTCCCAACAATTGGTATCAGAGCATGTTCTTCTGCAGAAGCTTGATCGCTTGAAGAAGATCCGTCGCAATGGGAAGTCAAGAAGGAGTGATGTCTATAAAGCCACCTCTATTCAATGGAAGCAATATGATATTCTGGAAGGTACGAACAAAAGCGTATCTGCAAAGTCTTGGTGCAGATGTATGGGCAATCGTGGAAGAAGGCTATCAATACCCGACAAGCATTCCTACTGATGCAGCTGAAAGGAAGAATTATGAAACCAATGCCAAAGCAGTAAATGTCTTGTTAGGAAGCATGTCTGAATTAGAATTTGCTAAAGTAATGCAGCTACATTCAGTAAAAGAAATATGGGACAAAGTCATTCTGAGCTATGAAGGAGATACAAAGGTAAAAAATTCAAAACTCCAAACTCTTAGAATTGAATATGAAAATTTGAAGATGCATAGTGATGAAAGTGTTGCGAGTTTCTTCCTTCGTCTAGATGATGTTGTAAATCGAATGAGAAATTTGGGTGAAACCATAACTGATACTACTCTGGTGGAAAAATTCTTAAGATCCTTGACTTCAAAATTTGACTCTAAAGTCTCAACTATTGAAGAAAGGAAAGATCTGCAATCTCTTACTATTGTTCAATTACATGGTATTCTGACTGCTTTTGAAATGAGACAAGGAGGTCCTTCTCAAATCAGAGAAGCTGATTTTAAGGTATCTGCAAGAGGAAAAGAAAAGGAAGTCGTCAAAGAATCCAGTTACATTTCCGATGAAGAAGAAGCGAATTTTGTGAGGAAACTCCAACTAGGAACTGGAAGATTCAAAGGTAAGCTTCCTTTCAAATGTTTTGAGTGTGGAAAAGTTGGTCATTATGCTGCAAAATGTCCTTATAAAGGAAAAGAACTAGTAATAAGGAATAAGAACCGATCTAGCTCAAAGTTACTATACTAATGAAGACAGTGATGGGTCATCTGATACTGAGGAAGAATGTGAAGAAGATCTTAGACTTCTCATGGCATTTGAACAAAAAGAAGAAAAGGATACCTTTATGGATGCTCTAGAGAAAAATGATTTCCTTGAAGAAAACAATCAACTCAAACTACGCTTAGAATATTGTAAAATTCTCTTAGAAGAACAAAAGATAATCAGAGAGACCATTGAAAAGCAGCTTGAAGAAGCAAAGAAACATATTGAAAAATTGGAATGTGAAGTGGTAAGTCAAAGAAAAGAAGTTGAGAAAGCAAAGACCTTGAATCTTAGATTTGCTAAAGGATCTGAAACCTTATATGAGATTATCAAGGTACAACATTCTCCTCTTATAAAGACAGGTCTTGGATATACCGGAGAATCTTCTCAAGCTTCAGCACCAAACTATCTAAAAGCAGCTACAGGTGGTTTACTACATTCAGCAACTCAGCAAGGGAATAAAGGATCTCTACAGGGAAAGCAGGACCATCTCAATTCAAGGAACACTAACAGGGATAGCATTCAAATACGCTACACTCAACAGGTAAATTCAAATAGAAGATTCCATGATCGCAGAAATTTCTACTTCAATGGGCAATGTTTCACATATCACAATTTTGGTCATAAAGCTGTTCAATGTGTTGCATATAAAACCATCATGACAAGAGAAGCAAGAAAGAAAATGTGGATACTGAACCAAAGAAGAATACCTATAACAACTTTTCTCCTCTTCAAAGTGAAGTTGAATGTACTTATTGCAATAACTTTGGCCATGAAGAATCTGAATGCAAGAACAAGATCCAGCCAAAAGAACATGTTCCCTCAAGCTCTAAAGTGTGGAAAAAGAAAGAACCGCCGGTTGAAAATTGTGGGATAGCATTATTTGCACAAGGTGAAGAAAATCAATGGTACATCGATAGTGGGTGTTCAAGGCACATGACAGGTGACAAAAGCAAACTTCTTTCATATAATGCTCTAGAAAAGGAAAAGAAAGTTACATTTGGAAATGATACTCCTGCTATAATTAAAGGAAAAGGGTCAGTGTTTCTAAAAGAAAAGGTGAAGGCTAAAGAGGTCATGTATGTGGATGGATTAAGGCATAATCTATTAAGTGTAAGTCAAATGTGTGATCAAGGAACAGAGGTTGTTTTTAGTTCAAAAGAATGTGTGGTTCGTGATCTTGATACAGGTAAAATTATTATAAAAGGGAAAAAAAATCCAAGCAACCTGTATATACTAAAGGGATACAAAGATCAATGTTACCTAAGCAAATCTTCAGAAAATTGGCTATGGCATAGAAGGTTGGGGCACCTGAGCTTCTCTCAAATCAACAAAGCAAGAAAACTTCAAGCTATTCGTGATCTTCCCAATATTAATCCACCAGAAAATATCATATGCAAATCCTGTCAAATCAGTAAGCAGACCAGAGTAAAGTTTCATGCCAAAGAAGGATCATCAAGTAAGCCTCTTGAACTCATTCAGACTGACATATGTGGACCTATGAGGAAAAAGTCACTACGTGGGGAAGAATACTATATCTTATTTATTGATTATTACTCTAGAATGTGTCAGATCGGGTTCATTAAACATAAAGATGAAGCTTTTGAAAAATTTCAGAATTTCAAAGCACTGGTTGAAAATGAATTGGATTTAAAAATCAAGTGTCTTAGATCTGATCGAGGAGGATAATATACATCAAATGAATTCTTTGAATTTTGTGAACAACATGGCATAAAAAGACAATTCTCTGTAGCTGTTACTCCACAACAAAATGGCGTTGCAGAAAGAATGAATAGAACAATTCAACAAATGGCTAGAGCTATGCTTGATGACTCTGGATCACCTGACACTTTCTGGGCAGAAGCGACTCGTGCAGTAGTAGACATTCACAACAAATCTCATGTTCGGGTAAACAGTGATAAAACTCCATTTGAACTCTGGTATGGCAAATCTCCCACTGTAAATCATTTTAAAGTTTTTGGAAGCAAATGCTTTATCAAAAATAATGATGAAAAACTTGGCAAGTTTGAACCTAGATCAGATAAAGGAATATTCCTTGGTTACTCATCTTCAAGAAAAGCATACAGATGTTATAATGAAAGGCTTCAAAATATTGTTGATTGTATTGATGTCGTTATTGATGAGTCTCCTGTAGCTTCTAAAGAAGAAAAACAAACAACAAATGAAGATGATGGTGACTTATTTCCTTCTGCACTAAATGGAAATGATATAGACAGTGGATCCAATGAAGAACCTGAAAATGATCTTTCTGAAAAGGCTCCATCCAGATATGTTCAAAAGAATCATCTTGAATCTCAAATCTTGGGAGACAAGGAATCAGGTGTACGAACAAAGAGAACTCCTGTGGGATCTTCTAGTCATATGGCACTTCTATCCACAATTGAACCACTCAATGTCAATCAAGCTAGCAAAGATGAATGTTGGAGGCAAGCCATGGATGAAGAACTTGTTCAAATTGAAAAAAATGACACTTGGGATTTGGTACCAAGACCTCATGATAAAAATGTCATTGGAACTAAATGGATTTTCAAGAACAAGTTAAATGAGAATGGGGATGTTGTAAGAAACAAGGCTAGACTGGTTTGCAAAGGGTATACTCAACAAGAAGGTATAGACTTTGAAGAAACTTTTGCTCCTGTAGCTAGACTTGAAGCCATCAGAATGTTTCTTTCCTTTTCAAGTTATCAACAAATCAAAGTTTATCAAATGGATGTTAAATCTGCTTTTCTTAACGGTGATCTAGAAGAAGAAATATATATAGAACAACCGGAAGGATTCATTTTGGGAAATGATGCAAATCTTGTTTGTAGACTTAAAAAGGCTCTATATGGTCTCAAACAAGCTCCAAGGGCTTGGTATTATCGTCTTGACAAATATCTTCATCAACAAGGATTTTCAAAAGGGTCTGCTGATAACAACTTATATACAAAATTTGAAAATGATAAACCATTGATTGTGGTTGTATATGTTGATGATATCATTTTTGGGAGTAACGAAGAATCTTTGAGTCAAAAATTTGCTTCTGTCATGCAACAAGAAGTTGAAATGTCTTTACTTGGGGAACTAACATTTTTTCTTGGCTTGCAAGTGCATCAAACTGTAGATGGTATATTCCTATCATAAGCAAAATATCTTAAGCAAATTCTGAAGAAGTATGGCATGGAAGAATGCAAACCTATAAGTACACCGATGATAATCGGATGCAATCTCAGTTCTCAGGATGATTCTCCCACGGTGAATCAACCAGAATACAGATCGATGATAGGGAGTTTACTTTATCTCACTGGGACTAGAACAGACATTATGCATGCTGTTGGGATTGTTGGACGATTCCAAGCTAATCCAAAAGAGTCTCATCTTCAGGCTGTTAAAAGAATATTCAAATATCTTCAAGGAACTCAAGACTTTGGTCTATGGTATCCAAAGAATGTTGATCTTACTCTTCATGCTTACACTGATGCAGATTGGGCTGGAAGTGTTGATGATCGGAAAAGCACTAGTGGTGGCGCATTCTATATGGGACCCCGGTTAGTATCTTGGTTCAGCAAGAAGCAAAATTCTATTGCCTTATCTACAGCAGAAGCAGAATATGTGGCTGCCGCATCTTGTTGCACTCAACTCCTTTTGATGATGCAAACCTTACAAGATTTTCAAATCAAATGTACTCCTCCTGTCCCCATTAAGTGTGACAATACAAGTGCCATCAGTATTTCAAAGAATCCTATTATGCATTCAAAGACCAAGCACAATCCCATCAAGTATCACTTCTTACGTGAACAAGTGCTTGAGAAAACAGTGAAGTTGGAGTATGTTCCCTCCAAAGAACAAGTTGCTGATATCTTTACCAAACCTCTGCCCAGGGAAGCATTTGAGTATCTAAGACAGAAGCTGGGAGTGTTCTCTGCCAGTCAAAAGAAAAAATCTTCATAAATTTAGAATATGGCAGTGGATACGCGGGTTTAATGAAACACAGTTGCGTATATACGTGAGTTCCTGCATAGAAAACCGCGTATGTCTGATTGCTAACAATTTTCTGCTTGGAGTCAGCTCTCTTCAGCACAGCGGCAGTGCTGTTTGGTATCTATGATACTGTTTGGTATATCTGGTGGTGTTCCAGTTCTCATAATTCTTTTCTCATGTTTTGATAAAGATGCCTTGATGATTTGTTGGTGAAAGTGTTCAGGATGCACAAACTAAGGGGGAGCCTTAGTCATATGGAAAGGATGCTTGGATGCACATATTCAGGGGGGGCTTTAGCATTGCTGAGTATGATGCATTGTTGGCATTATGATGATTTTGAAATATGTTTTCCTTCTTGAGGACTTTCTGGTGTTGGTTATGAAAAGTCACATTTGTAATTTGATGAAAAGGTCTTGTTAAGACCCATGATGTAAAATTGTAATATTCAGTCTTGTAAGGACTTGTCAAATTTGTAAACCCACTTGGTTGGGTAGCTGAGTCAAATTTTGTAAACCCACTTGGTTGGGTATTTGAGTCTCATATGTAAATCCACCTGGATGGATCTTTGATATAAGTATGAGTCATTAGTGATAGGAAGTTCATAGAGTCATGTACTTCATTGAAAAATATGCTTGAAGATTTCGCATGAACTCAGGGGGAGAGTATGATGGTTTTGGTCCGCCCTTTGCCCTTGATGTCAAAGGGGGAGAGTGACATGGTGTTTGAATGGTGTCAAAAATAGAGTGACATGGTGTCATTGTATTCTTAATGTACCTATCTGTTGTGGTAACCAAACACCATTGTGGTTGCCATCAAGTCCAAAGGGGGAGATTGTTGGCAATATGATGCAGAGTGTTGTCCTTGATGGCAACCCACTTTGATGAAGATGATGACAACATACTTGATGAAGTTGTGCTTGATAGAATATGTTCTTAATGAAGTAAATCTGATGTATCTACAGAGAGTACAGAAGACAGTGAAGAAAGGAATTCAGATTGTGCTAAATCTATGGTGAAAGAGTATGTCTCAAGGAATACGCGAATCTGTCTAAGGGAAGTCGTGTATGCACACGGAAAAGAACGTGCCAAGTCACGTATGGGCTAAAGCGCTCTAAAAGTGCAAAACCAAGGGTAATCACCATGGTATTGACCCATTGTATTGGGTAATGATCCGCCTAATTGACCCCGTCCAGGAATACCATCGGATGTAATGTGGTTTTGGGCTCATGGTATTGACAAAGGGTAAACCTATATAAGGAAAAGAAATTCATTGTGCAAATGAGGAGTGTGGGTGCAAGATCTCTGAGCTTGAATGAATACTTCTCTCTGAAGTAGATCTGAATGGAAAGGGTTACACATGAATGATAAATCTGAGTGTATGATGCACCAATGATGAAGAAGGGGATCTAGATCTGAAATGTGCTTGTATTTTCTAGATCTGTTTATGGAGTGATTAGATCCAAGAAGAGGCGAACATCTGTCTGAAGTGAAGGGTTAAATCTGTGTGAAGTATCTGTTCTGAAGAAATGCAATGACCTAAAATTTCTGAAGAGCCATACGCTAGTTCGCCGAAGAGGAAGCGCGTATATACGCGGCTTCTCTGAAAGAAAAGTGCGTATGCGCAATTAAATTGGTTCTGTAATATGTACAGAAGTATACGCTGGTTTGTGTGAATGGAAGCGCGTATATACGCGACATCAGTGAAGTGAAAGCGCGTATGAAAACTAGGGTTTGCTGAAGTTTGTGGTAAGAAATGATTGATCTATTCTGTTGTATTGCTGCTATCTGTATTCTACTGTTCTGAGTTGTCTGCATCAGTTTGGTTGTATGATTGAGCTTAAATCTATGAAGAGGGTCCAGTCTGAAAATATGATGAAACGTGGCCTACAAGTATTGTTCTATTGAAGTTGTTGGATCCAGTGTGAAAATTGATGAAACGTGGTCCGAAGGGGTGCTAAGGGTTGTAGCCTCTTACCGTGGGGTCGTAGCCTTCCGTGAAAGAGGCCGGTAAACGAGTCGTGGGTTGTAGCCTCCTTCCGGTGAGAGGCCGGTAAACGAGTCGTGCTGAGCTTCCTTCCGGTGAGAGAGGCTTCAGAACAAGCGTGTGGGCACTGCGTGCCGGTAGGAGTCCGCACCAGCACATATGTTGTAAGATGTTTTTCATAATAAAATATTGAAGGCCGAGCAACTACGCATTGTCCGTTTTCTCCCATCTTCGGGGTTTCCAATTTTTAAAACTCGGTGTTCATGTGTGATGCTTTGTGTGATGGTTTATTCTCGTTTCATCGCACATGTTACTCGTTTATTGAATATTCGATGAATAAATGATGGAATGGTTTTAAGTGAAGAATTAATGACATAATTAGTTCTCTGTGTATATGCGAGTTTAATAAAGGGTATCCGCGTATATACGCGAGTCTTCTTCAGGAAAGTAGCATATGGGTTTTGAAGTAAAGAAAAGTAAAAAGTTTTGAATATGCTGTAAATACTGATTCACCCCCCCTCTCAGTATTTTTCCCAACATCGTACGGTGCTCTATGTAAAAAAGGAGCACGGGTGCATTACATGTTAACCACCGCACTGATTAACACAGTGAAAATAATAAAAATCGTCAAGTGTTAATTTTTGTAGCATAAATGCCTCGCGCAAACATGTAATATTCCCAAATGGGAAAATCAACAATACATGCAAAGAAAACGTATTTTTCAGAAATTTATGCATTAATAGATGAATGTAACAAATGGATCCATTATATCTGACATTATAACAACCAAATCAGAAATAAAATCATAAACAAATCATTATAGCCTAGTTAAACATGCCTCCCATGCTCAAAACATCACAAAAACACTGAAACCCCAAGACTACTGCAACACAGAAATTACTGCAGAAAGTACAGCGCAGTTTATTGAGGGTTATACTCAGAAATAGTGAGACAAAAAATATATTCTGATATATTAATCAATGAGGCTCAAAAACAAAGATCTAGTCTCTTTTACAGAAATCCAAGATGACCCATCAAGGGTTTCTTGATAAACATGAAGTACAGGAAGAAAATGTTGTAGATCTATGGATGAATCATGCAGAATGGCTGAAGCACTTCATACATATTGCTGATCATGCAAATAAATGGTTGTATCTCCTCCTACTAGATTTTCAGGAAAAAGGCTAATCCTCATCCTGGGAAACTAGCTCATAAAACAAGGGTTTAAACCCTCCCACCGCAACGCCATGTAAAATAACGTAGATCCTCCAAGGGAATATGATATGGCTATAGGTGACTTCTTGGAAAAGTTCCATATAGTGGAAATGAATTCTATAAAGCTCCTCTTAGATTTCTTAAACAAGATCTCCAAGCAAGAGTTGGGAATTCCCGCATGAGAAAACCCTTGCACTAAAAAATTCAACAACTTAGCTAAACAACTGAAGTATGCAATAAGTCGAAAAAACCCAATCATCAAATCATATCTTCAATCATACCCCATATGGATTCCATTCCCTCCATTATATATATGATGAGTTTCCTCACTATGGGTCCCACCACATTATGAGGTTACTTCCATGCAAAGGCTCCTCCTCCAAAATTATGTTGTCTCCATGAGTCCCACTCTTCTATTCATAGCATTGTTTGATTTGGTCAACCTTGACTTGATCATCATGCATTGTCTCTTTTCACACCCAAGGTGTCTTTATTCTGACTAGCTAAACCGATCTACATTCACTTTGAGCTATCTTTATTAATGATCCACTCATCCCATATTAAGGTTGTTGACTTGGTCAAACTTGACCTTGTCCACATATTTTAGAATTTGTTCAGACATGAGGATGCTTGATCTAGTTATTAACATGAACCCTTTTCACATTAATAGGTATTTTATGCCTACTTAATATGCTTATGGGCTTCCTTTCCCATTTATTGATCTAACTAGATGTTAAGAGAAAAAAATAATATTCCCATTAGCTGCATGATAATTTAGGAATATTACAGTCTTCCCATCCCAAAGGTTTTTTTTCCTAAAGAAATGGAAAGGGTGCTGAAAAATCTCTCCTCCTCCTCTTGGGGCCTTGTCATCCAATAGTCTCCACCATTGCTTCAGATATTCTGCAACAATTCTATCTCCCAATGGTTCCTCCCAAGTGTGTAAGTTGGCCTTTGGTCGATAAACCAAATGGCTTTCATCATGAAAGAATGGAAGTTATATATGGAAAAATTCTTACTTTTCAATGGAATCATCAAGGTAGGAGTGATGAAAATCATGGGGGGTTTCATTCCCAATGAAATACTCCCATCTCCATGCTATCATCCAAATGAAATGAATCACCTCCCAGCTTGGTAATTCATAGAAAATATCCTCCCAAATGCTCATGAGAGGCATATCCAAAGTGCTTCAAATAATCACATGGCCCACCTCATAAATAAATTAGTGATCTACTATAGTGACCATATCATCTCCCATGCTCCTCTTGAAGCATGAAGTGCAAAAGGTGTGGGAAATTTCATTCTCGAAGGACACATCCAACCAATGTGTATCTCCTCTAATCATGTTCTCAACAAAGATAATAAAATCTTCAGCATAGGGAATCATAATTGAAATCATGCTAGCTGCCATGTGTAGTAAAGGAGAAGGACAATGGTCCCTCATGTGCAATCGGCGCAATTTTACTCCTAACTTCCATAGGATCTGACATAACAAGTGTTTCTCCCACCACTTTTTTTGCTGCCCTATTCTTCTTGCATGTTTGGAGAAGGTGTAGGATGTTTGGTGTTAATAAATAACACCATGAATAGTACATCATGTCCCAAAAATATTCTAGGGAATGGTAAACATCACCGTTTCCCATGGCCCCAAATAGTCCATGAGGTAAATAAGAACGAGTACCCCCCGCTCGAAGCAATGTACTGCACATGTGTGGTAATAAAATGAAAATATAAAGTAAATACATCAGAATGTTCAAAAATCATAATCCTTACCATACACTTTATTTGAATTAGTGAGATAACTCATGGATGAGCTCCCTCTCACACCCAATGAATAAGGAGGTGGTAATGATAACTCTTCCCAAGAGCTATGTTCCTCCTCAACCAGAAAATGATATATA
The DNA here is from genome assembly GCA_034641835.2 of Pinus albicaulis. Taxonomy (NCBI): domain Eukaryota; kingdom Viridiplantae; phylum Streptophyta; class Pinopsida; order Pinales; family Pinaceae; genus Pinus; species Pinus albicaulis. The sequence goes on from CM076572.1 coordinate 381,605,618, forward strand.
CACTTCCTCATGTGATAGTGCATCTCATTTTTGAATTTTTCCCACATGAATCCCTCCAATATAGTACGGTATGCTCCAATGAAACTAGTGGGATTAGAAAGCAAGATCTTAGAGGCTGCATATAGTATTTTTTCCTTGATCATGGACTCTCTAGTCAAATACATCTGATCATGAAATTAAATTACTCCATCAAAGTCCTATCCATCACTTTCCCGTCAAGAACCTTACATGTTAAGATATTATTGGAATATTCCATCAATAGTTGGGATTCCCAATATGGATCTAGGCTCCCCAACAATGAAAACGTTTTAGAAATATGAAATGAAGTACCTGTCATCTAATGGTTCTCCTGTTTGACATTCTCTATGCAAAAGTCACATGTTGGAGTGTTGTAACTCCCTTTTTGCTGCCTCTCTTAGAGTTGCTCTTTCCCAAGACAAATTTGAATTATATGGAAGTCAGCCTCCTTTTGAAAGGTCTCTTTCTTCCAAAACTTCCATAGTTTGGCCCATCCATACAAGAGTGGTAATACCCTCTTGTTATATTCAGAAATCTTCATTATATGTAGAAGTATCATCTACTGCTGCAAGGCTATGGAGTGGCCATTTCACACCATGCTTATGTCCCCATAGATTTCTAAATCCTCCTTTTCCAGCACAATTAGATGAGTATAAAATAGCAATGTCCCTATTAGAAAATTGCTTATCTCTCCTTGGAACCCATCAATGGTTCTCAACATTGTGGTAGCTCCTCCCAAGGCTCCTTTCTCATCCAAATATGTCACTTCTGCACATAGTTGAGAGAACACTTTATTCTTCTTCCAATCAAGGGGTCTCCCTGGTGGAATGCCTCCATGCAAAGAGACATCAAGGCATAGAGCAAGATGTATATGTGTGTGGACTAATTTTTCCTTGCCTGCACAAATCCTCCTGCCTCTTTTGTGCATCAATCTTCTGAAATAGAGACGGGTGTGTGCTCCTCATCATATGATGCTTGTCCTCCCCTTTATCTCCATCTCTCTTCAAGATATCACCACTTGACAATGATGGCACATGCTACACATGGATTGTGTTGTGATCTCCATATGTGAGATCCTTTAGAACTCCTTGTAAGAGTGCAAGAGTCTCTCTCCTTGGATAAAATTCTCCATGTTCCTCTTCATGAGGTACTGGATGTGCTCTTGATATGGCAACGTTGTTACATCCAACCTTATCTTCCTCCTTATCAATATGTGAGAATGCCTCATCAACAATGAGAGACCTTAGATCTTGGTCTTCCCTTGAAAGAGGAACCTCCATGTCTTTCTCTTGAGAAGAAAGCTCATCATGCAATGGGGACTTTGCCCATGGCAAGGTATACAAGTTTTCATCCCCTTCAATGGTTTTTTGAAATGGATTTGGGTTTATAGATCCTTCCAACCCATGCAAATTTTTTGTTTATTTTGGTTTGATTAGCTCCACAAAAGGTGTTTCATAAAACTTTTCATCACCTTTCCACTACTCTTCTAATGAACTTTGCATAACTAGATGTATTTTAATTCTTTAAGGAAAAGGATTCAAACAACCACCAAGCATAATCCTTACCTTCAAATTGCAGCATTGCTTCTGTAATGGCTTCATCTTCAAAAAATTTATGTTGCTGCACATAGGTGTCTAGCTCCTCCACCCAAACCCTAGCTGAACATTTAGGTGAGCCATCAAAAGTAGATAGAAATAATATACCTACACCATGCTTCTTGCTCCTTGTGCTTATTTCCTCCTTGATCTTTCAAAACCCTTGGAATTTCAAGTGATATTTGAACCTCTTAGATTGAGATTCATATTCTTGCAAATATTTACCAAGAGTATCCTTCTTTGGCACATCTCCTTTGTCATGAACATATGGCTGGTAGAGAATTTTAAATATGATGGTGTGGCTGAATAATAACACCCATAATATGAGGAAATATGGCTTTCCTCATGCAAAAATATTGTTGACGCATCTCCAAGTTTTTACCTCCTCATTTCTTTGATGTCTTTGTCGATACCATGCAGAGTTTGAAGAAGAAGTTTTGAGAACTTCTTCCCTCCAGACAATAAGAGTTTTCCTTGATCCCTTTTTAAAATCCTCTTCTTCCCATGAGAAGATTCCATAATGTTTGAAATACATAGGCTGAGCCAAGATTAGAGCTCTGATACCACTGTAATATTCCCAAATAAGAAAATCAGCAATACATGCACAAAAAATGTATTTTTAAAAAATTTATGCATTATCATATGAATGCATCCCATGGATCCATTAGATATAACATTATAACAACCAAATATGAAAGGAAATAAGAAAAAAATCATTATAACCTAGTTAAACATGCCTCCCATGCTCAAAACAACCCAAAAACACTAAAACCCCAAGACTATTGCAACACAGAAATTACTGCAGAAAGTGAAAACACAGTTTATTGAGGGTTATACTCAGAAATATTGAGAGAAAATAGATATGCTGACATATTAATCAATGAGGTCTAAAAACAGAGATCTAGTCTCTTTTACAGAAATCTAAGATGACTCGGCAAGGGTTTCTTGATAAACATGAAGTACAGGAAGAAAATGTTGTATATCTATGGATAAATCGCATAGAATGGTTGAAGAACTACATACATATGGCTGATCATGCAAATAAATGGTTGTATATTCTCCTACTAGCTTTCTGGGAAAAAGGTTGATCCTCCTCTTAGGAAACTAGCTCATAAAACAAGGGTTTAAACCCTCCCACTTCAACACCATGTAAAATAACGCAGATCCTCCAAGATACTACATTGTGGTTGTAGGTGACTTCTTGGCCAAGTGCCGGATAGTGGAAATGAAGTCTAGAAAGCTCCTCTCAGATTTCTTAAACAAGATCTCCAAGTAGGAGTTGGGAATTCCTGAATGAAAAAACCCTTGCACTAAAGAGTGCAACAACTTAAATATATAGCTGAAGTATGCAATAATTCTAAACAGACCCAATCATCAAATCATATCTTCAATCGTACCCCATATGGCTGCCATTCCCTCCATTATATAGATGATGAGATTCCTCACCATGGGTCCCACCCAATTATGAGGTTACTTCCATGCAAAGGCTCCTCCTCCAAAATTAGGTTGTCTCCATGAGTCCCACTCTTCTATTCACAATGGTGTTTGATTTAGTCAACCTTGACTTTATCTTCATGCATTGTCTCTTTTCACACCCAAGGTGTCATTATTCTGACTAGCTAAACTGATCTACATTCACTTTGAGTTGTCTTTATTGATGATCCACTCATCCCATATTAAGGTTGTTGACTTGGTCAAACTTGACCTTGTCCATATATTTTAGACTTTGTTCACACATGAGGATGCTTGATCTAGTTATTAACATGATCCCTTTTCACATTAAGAGGAATTTTATGCCTACTGAAGATGCTTATAGGCTTCCTTTCCCATTTACTCATCTAACTAGATGTTAATAGAAAAATTAATATTCCGATTAGCTGCATGCTAATTTAGGAATATTACAAAACAAGGGACCACCATATGGTGCTCTCTGTCAACTAGGAGACCTGGTGCGGTGCATTATATGTTACATTGTGCACTGATTAATACAATAAAACTATTTTTTGCGAAACAACATGTTTGTGGTGCGCCATAATGAAATAGCGCACCAGTGCCCTATTTTACATATGGCACACTTATTTAAAAAAAAAATATTATTAAAGATTACTTTCACGGTGCATTGGGAATATGCAATGCACCAGTGCGCTAGGTTATGCAGGGCGCACCAATAAAAAATAAAAATAAAAATAAAAATATTTTTTTCAAAAATTCACGCAAGGGCCAACATGGATTGGGATCGGACTATGCAAGTCATCCCATGGGTTAGATGTCAATCTTATCTTCATGATGAACCTCCGTATTTGGTTCGAAACGTTGATGGAAGAAAAAAACCCACTCAATGTGATGGATCTGGAAGAAATTTCATTACAAAATACAAACCCTATAAATCTAAAATGAAAAGACTTAATTTTGAAATCATAGAAATAGGGAGAAGAAATGGCAGAAACAAAAAGAATGAAGGCTTTAGGGTAAAAATGGATTTTTTTTTCCTTTTGTTTCTAAAAATTAAAAACAAATTGAAATTCTTTTCTTACTTTATAAAAAAACTGCAGAAAAAAGTAAAAAAAATAATCAAATTTAATCACGAGATCGTTTGAAATTCTATGCTATAGGGTTTGAATCACCAAAGGTTTGGAATTCTGATTGTCTGAATACTTTTGTTCAAACGTATTTCGTTGCTCCACAGTGGTCTCATGCTCTCTTTCTCCAGGTATGTCTCCTGCAAATCTCTGGCTGATTTTTTTTGCAAAAATAGTGAAATAATGAAAATTGTTTAGTATTTAAAGAATTGTATTATGAAATTAAATTTTTTGAAAAATATATTGCCGCCAATTTTTCAATTTATCATTTTTTTTTTCACCTAAATAAAATAAAGTTGTGGCTTTTTTATTTGTGGTTATTCGTCACTGGTGCATCCATTAGTAATATGACACTTGTGCATAGTAACTAAAACACACCAGTGCACAGTAACTAAGAGGCACCGGTGCCGTTATATGTACATTAGCACTGATTTGCAATTAAGGCACCGAAATTACTTTTAGGTGTGTACACCAAAATTTAGTGAACTCAAACCATAGAAATTGAGAACTAGAATTTTTTTTTGTTCTTGATGGAAATATGAAATTAGAATTAGAATTTTTTTTATTCTTGAGAATTAGAATTCGATAAATTCTTGATGGAAATAACTATTCTTCAAATGCATTTTATTTATTGCAGGAGGTCCCCACTAATAATGTGGAGAGAATGCAATGTGGGGCATGTGAAGATGCAATGCTACAGGGCCCAAGTGGGCAATTGTGGCATGTGAACTTGTGCTATGCTAAGATGTGGGTAGTTTTCACAAATGGTTGGGAAAGTTTTGTTTCTGAGCAATTTATTGAAGTTGGAGATATTTTAGTTTTTAGACATTTTGGAAATGTGTATTTTGCTGTGAAAATATTTGGGCCATTTATTTTCAAAACTACCCCTCTTCTTTTTTTAGAAAAAGAAACTTTAACCTTTCCACAACCTGCAACAAGAAAAGGTGCCAACAAGAGCCTTTGACATGCATATCTATTTCTTCTATTGAGGTCTCGAAGAAATTGATTATGGCTTGTCTACTTCGCTGAGGAATTTTCCTGAATTTTCTTTGGTTCTACTGAAGGGTGCAGTTACTAATAGATACAAGATTGTAAGCTCCCTCCAACCCTATTTAGATTGCAGAATATGGATAAAACTCCATAGAAATGCCTATCATTTGCATAAAATTCCTTGAAACATAGAATGGAGTGTTTTCTTGTTTGAAAGTTGTGTGTTATTATGATGAAATAAATTATTCTTTCTATTTTGTGCTAATATGGTGAATAAATGGAATAGTGCTCAAGTATATGACAACTGTCTTCAATCATATTCTCAAAATATATGAGTTCTTTGTTCAATGCATAGCTATAAGATTTAGTCATATCGTTGCTAGGAAAAATTCAACTGAAATACCAATACGGCAGAGTCAGTACTGTCTACTATCCCATGAACCCATAAATGCCACAAAAATTTTCAAAAGCCTTTTAATAAAATGCAAACTAGTACGAAAATGTTTTTATTTTTGTATTTTTGTATTTTTTGTCTATTGCATTCTTGACACCAGAATTCTTCTAAAATATGTTCATGGAATTCTATTCAATGGAATTAGTACATGTGAAATGGTACATGTGTTATTAATTCATCAATATTTATACTTTTTAAAATGGGATTTTATAAAGAAGAGGACTTAATTACCTTATACCTTTTAAGACTCTTTTTTTCGAAACATTATAATATGTATTTTGAATTAATGTTAAAATCAATATTTCACTTGATACTTTGCAATTATGTCGATCTCAATAAAAATGGCGTACTGTATAAAGTTCTTTTTTTTGTATGTAAGATCATAATAAAATAATGATAATTCTAAAGTACATGAATTTATTTACATTATTTTCTGAACTTTATTATGTTACAAAAATTCATATTATTCTATATTTATTATTTTACAATTATTTACAATTTTACAAATTTAAAATTTAAAAATTTTAATAAAATCATTTCACATTAATACAATTAAAATTTTACAAATATTTTACATACAATTACAATTAAAATTTTACAAATATTTTACATACAATTACAGTTAAAATTACAATTACAAATACAAATACAATTTTACAATTTTACATACAATTAAAATTAAAATTTCAATTACAATCACGACATAATATTTAATAAATATCATGGTCATTTAATATTAAATTAATGAATAAACATCACAATCATGATAACCATCATACAAACATAATATTCAACTAAAAATCACTTTCAAATTCACTATCATCATCATGATCATGATCATCTAACAAAACACAATTACCATTGTATAAAATCATCACAACACAAACATCAAGTATACATCTCATGTCAAATAAATCATTCTATCACATACACATCTATCTGCAAGTTTCACATTAAATGAACATATCTAACATGACCTAACAATATACACATCATGATGATCACTAACATGTAAATTAATTACAACTGCAACTTGAACATAAAATACATGGACCATATATATATATATATATATATATATATATATATATATATAACTGAATATTGTCAAAAATATACATCTGTAATATAAATTTCATCGATAAGCTAGTGGTACATTACCAATAGAAATACTAGTCGAGGCCTGCTTAGTCAATGGTTCAGCCTCAACGGTCGATGGTCCAACCTACTCATGATCATGAGTAATGTTGGATGCTATAGGCTGCTGACTGGATGTGGCCGATGGTCCAGCTTGCTCTCCATGCTAACTGCTACTAGATGCTAGTGGAAGCTACTCATCTGGCGCGACGTGAGGTGAATGATCATCAGATGATGATTCGTTGCTCACGGACTGTCAATCATGTGTTGCGTCTCGACCATGCCTATAATGTGCAATGGTGCTCCTCATCCGCGTAACTAAGGTCGTAGCTCCTATGACATGCCGCATCAGGCTGTACATGTCATGAAACATGCCTCGCCACATATGTAACAACCTACGATTGGCATGTTTGTCTCTCATATTAGTGGGCCTGATGCCTGCCTCAACAATCAATGCAGTGAGTTGGTCGCCCAACACCATACTGTATCTGCTACTAAGTTGACTGCGCCTAGATAAAGGTGGTACTGGCGCACCAGTAGGAGCAGGTCTCTCTGCACCGGCCTCCTGATGATCCTCAGAATTTTGCATACCCTGATCATCATTAGGATCCACACCTAGATCATGTGGTGGTGTCGTCATGTCCTCGCCATCAAAAGACCCAATGTCTGCAAAATATATACAAGTACACAATAATAATTAGAAAATTTCATTATGCAATTTAATAAAAACAAGTTAAAGAACATCTTAGAATAAATTTAAATAAAATATTAATATTACCTCTATCATCTGATAGCTCATCATCTGTGAAGAGGATGTTGGCACACCCTCACCAATCCAAACCAGCACAAGGACAGGGGACCACAATGAATGGATGCTCGTCAATACTAGCTAGCAACTCCAGTTCATCATGCGATATCCTCGCTGGAAACATAGTCTCGCCCCCCTTGGGCATCATCTTCCCCCACATATGCATCTGTGCCTCGAACATCGGCCTACGAGGCTACCAAAAAAAATTAGGCCTCATCTTTGGAAACCTCTCAAAAATTGAACAAAAAATCTCTGAATAAAAAGGGACGTTGATCCTCCCTTGTGCATGAGCACGACATCTATCTAAGGTTGTACATAACTGTCACCAAAAAAATGGCAAACCACCTGACAAGTCATGGCTCCTGTACTAAAGAATAAACATAATATAGAAGCGATAAAATAATGTGTTTCCTGTCACTGGTGTTGTGTGAAATGGTCGAAATCAGAAGTGAGAGGCACCTCACCTCCTAACAAAAATCTGAAGGAGACAGTATATTCATGCTAATGTATCTCTGGTAGTACACCAACTAACTCCCTACTGCATAGCCAACTGGAACCTCTGGGAATGAGGGAAAATCAACCCCTCTCCTCAATAGTTCTGTAATGAAATATATTTCCTCCTCAATGGGCGTGTACCACTAGTTAGGACCAACCTGGAAAGCCTACTGGTGGGCATTCCACCTGTGGATAAGATGTCTCAAAAACACACTGTTATCACTCTAATAAATATTAAGCTGAGATTTTTGATTTAAAGTCAAAGAACATTAGAGGTAACCACATACCAACTTTTAAACTCTAAGATCTAGCCTTCTTAGGGTTCAGAGAGGGCTCTCTCTATAATATTTAACTCTGTTTCAATTATATGATATTAGGCTAGTTATGATGTGAAAATTGGTTTTGGTTTGGTTTAGTTTGGTGAGAAAAAATCAATTAATGATATGGATAGTGAGAGATATGTTTTTCCATTGGGCTAAGGAGTCAAATTCCAAGAAGACAGGACTAGGATCAAGGTCAAAAAGTCAAATATTTTCAGGGCAAGATAGACAAGTCATTAAAGATCTAGGAAGGCTGATTGGTGAAGTGGTTTGATCGAGATAAAGAGCAATCAATGATTATTTGATCTGGATAAGGAATAATTAGATAGGGGTCATTCAAAAGAGGGATAAATTAAGGGTTCCCTACTCTGGAAATCAGTAGAAAACATAGAAACAATAACTAGTTAAAGACGCGGTACTTTAAACAAATTTTGTAATAATACTCCTAGTTTATCATTCAAATTTGGAACACATATATGGATGCATGTAAAACATAATAAGATTAAACAATGACAGTAGAAAGTACTTCACCTAAATGGATTATCACATGAATCCTGAAATATGATGCTAGGTGATTTGATCCGGTCTGCTACTTGAACTTGCTACAAAAATCCTTCAGGTACAACAAAAATGACTATAGAAATCTTCAGCAATTTATTCCACACTAATACTTCAAAATATGAAGTATACATACAAAAATGTTTACAAAATATCCTAGAATACTTCTATGAATTATCTAAGGAAAATAAAATATATTTTACAACAAAATAGTGACAGCTTCTTAACAACTTAGCAAGTTGTCCTATTTATCCAAATAAAATAGAAAATGTTGTTGTGGATTGGGTTTAGCTGATTGCTTTGTTGTCTTCAACGCTGGCACAATATCTTTTGATTTTTTTTTAAATATAATCTTTATCTCTGATACTCTTTAATCTCATATACACTTTAAACACTATGAAACCTCCTTACTACTGTAAAATCTGTTTTGACTGTAAAAAATCAGTAAATTGTTTTATCCTCTTTATTGCAATTTGACTTTTACAGTAAATTAGTGAGTGATTCCAAAGATTATTGATCAGGAGTTTTAATATTTTTCATCTTCCTAAAGTTTTCATCTACCTCATTATATCTAGAAAATGTTGGTTTTATAACAAATAAGTGTTTTATCTCATGCTAAAGATAAAACAAGTCTTCAAATCTTTTAAGTAAAACCTTTCATGTAGGAATTCCTTGTCCTTCTGTTTTGCCCACTTATTCTTTTGCATGATCTCTTATCTTCTTGTGGCATGAGTTGATCGTTAATAACCAAGATGTTTGGAAAACCTCTTTGCCTCAAGGTCTCAAATTTAACCATGAATTTGGTTATAGTTTTTCTTCTAACTGCTTCATTAAATTCTTCTTTGAAATTACTTTCCTTACTTCAACGATTGTCTCTATTCTATTAGTAATTTCTATCTCCTCAAGTTCTTGCTTGGTCTTGTTGTTAAGAAATTTAATTAATCCTAAGGCTTGTTCAGGTTTGGCACCTAGTTCATCCTTTATTTTCTAAGTTTTTTCTTGTGTTTCCTTGAATAAATCTCTTTGCTCATAAATCACCTATATTGATGGCCACACATCATTGACAGATTTAATGATTTTACTCCATAACTGATTCTTCACATAAGACATTGGCTCTTTCAAGGTTAAATCCTTTTCTAGATCCTTCAACTCAACATTTAACCTGTTAGCCCTTTGTTCATGAGTTTTAGCATTGATTTGGGATAGCTTCTTAGTGTCTTCAATATTTTCAATTAATTTCTTCAATCTATTGATCTCATTAGTTTGAAGTGACATTTCCTCCATGGCCTTAACTAGTTTACTAGCCTCATCTGTTGGCTGCACTCTTGATGTAGATGACTCTATAGCTTAATTAGTGGATGAGGTTACTGGCACTGCAGTAGCCGGTGATACTTTGGGTGCCAACTCTTATGCCAAAGTTAAAGGCACAACTTTAGTAACCATGGGAATTACTGTAAGAGTTTCCTGTGATTTTGTAATTTCTCTTTCATGGGCAAGCTTGTCCATTTGGATTTCCATTTCTTTTATTTGTGCCGTCAATTGTAAAATTATGTTCATCATATCATCTTTCTGGCTTTTTTCTTGCACTATTTCTTTGGCCTTTGGCTGTTCAGTTGGTGGAAGCTTGCGTTGTTTCCTCAGTGCTGCAATATCATCATTCTTTTTCTTCGCTAACTCTTATGCTGCTTTGACATTGGTAGGATCATATCCTACTTGAATAACCAACTCTTCTAAAGACTTAATCCTAAGATCTTTAGCATATGAGGAAGCCTTGTCAACCTTCATTTGATCTCTCATATTTATTATTGTATTCTGGAGCTTTTGGACACTCATGGCCTTGGTAGTTATGGTAGAATATAACATCTTAGAAGTTTTCCTGTGGAATTCATTTGATCTAGTGAATGGATACTTTTTGTTGGTACTTCCAGATCAACTTTTTTGTAATCTCCCACTATTTTGGGAGTCTTTATTGTTGTTTTAAGCACTGACATAGTAAAATTATTGTTTGAATAACCAAAAGCTGATAGAAGTCTGTTTTGAATAGTTGGTGTTTGTTTCAAATACTGAGAATAGATATCATTTTTTATTTCTTCATTATTTGTCTTTATTTACTTATATTTATCCTTGAAGTCAAGATCTTTATTTTCTGCTGGACGTGAGGAGGATGCCTCCATACTCTATTGCTTTCCTATTACCTAGGTGTTTGAATTATCAGGTTATTATTTATTTAGAACCTCTGAAGCTGGCTCATTTTTAATGACTGCAGCTGCATCTGTGTTTGTCTCTGGAACATCTGTATTTGTCTCTGGAACATCTGTATCTTCCACTTCTATGGTCTCTTTGCTTTTATCAAGTGAATTGAGCTTAGGATTTTTGTTACGCCTGATTTTAAACCTAGTCTCAATGGTTGTCTCAGCAGTGTAATTACCTTCTTCTCTAACTCTCTTAGTAGCTTTCTCTCCTTGATTTACAGCTTCCAAGGTGTGACTAGTATCACCCTGTCTTTCTTCTTCAATCAAGGTATTTTATAGCCACTCTATTTGATTAGCTTATTTCTCAATCTCTGGCCTTTTTTCATGAATATAAGGTGTCAGTTTGCACTTAACCATCATTTTGCTGAGAATTCCTTGAGGGTCATAATTCCATAAGAATCTAAATTCAAATTTGTACTCCAACAATTGTTTTGTTTCTTCTAATGCTGAATCTATGTGATTACAAATGAAGGGCCCTATCTAATTTTTCAACTTAAATTGGGTCTTCTTTTTGGCTGCCAGGAAGTTGATTGAATCTGAATTTATGATTTTCCTGATATACTCCAAGGCAAAAACTCTCATTGGAACATACTTAGGTAGTTTATAGGGTACAATATTGGACCCAAAAACTCTAATTTCTATATGGTTCCGATATAAGTACCAATCTCTAGTTCTAGTTTTCTCTCATAGTTGTAGAACTTTCTTTATTTCACCATTGATTATTGACTGTACTGTATTTGTTAACATGTTTATCAATGGATGAATAAAGTAATCTATAAAATCTGCATAACTAAACTCAATGGATTCTTTTATGATAAAAGATGTCCAAAATATTACTAAGAGTGGGTTCTCCTCTATATCAAGCTTCTGAAGTGTTATTGGAAACTTGTCTGCTTGAAAATATAAGAACCTATGGAAAATAAAGGATGTATACCTAAATACTCCTTTAGTTGGCAATTTGAGAAGCTGACCATGGATATTAGTAGCTATGTACTCAGCATAATTGAAAATGACATAAGGAGGATGTCCTAATGCAAAGGTAGATATAAAACCTAAAATTGACTCATCTGTAAAATACCCTAAGATAAAGCACAACATGGATATGACATGGCTAGACCCTTCAGGAAATTTTGAAGTAGAATAAGGAGGGTCAATTTGTGGAATTTCAACATGTAAAGGCATGAAAAATTGAAAGATTTGATATATTTTGGGAAATTCAAGACCAATGTAAAGCTTGGTGAGTGCTTCTATTGATAAGGGAACTACTTTGAGATTTGTTTTGAGCTGTAGCATCTGGTTTATTGACTCAACAGTAATTGTGAACAATACTTCTTTATTTTAATTTACGATTGCTCTTTGTTCAAGTGAATAATAGGTCTGACACATCCTAATAACATCTGGACCTTGATGAGTGAGTGGAACAATGTATTTGGGTAGGTTTGACTCCCAAATTTGGACTTCTTCAACTTGATCCAATGAATTTTCATAACTCCAGCAGTGGAGGTCTAACATATTAAGGTCTATTACTGGATCTGCTATTTTATAATCCACATCTTCTAAGGGTGTATGTTCAATGTCTACAATAGGAAGTTGCAAAGGATTTACAATAATTGCAGTCTTGGAAAATACTGCTCAATTTAATTTTGACATCTTTTGGACTTTCTAGATAATTAAAACTCTATATTTGGGCTTTTTTAAACTCTTCTGTAAGTTTAAATTGTTTACAGAAGTGTTTTTGACTCTAACAGATGTTCTTTAAACATAAATAGGCATAAACTTGGTTTTTTCTTGTGTTTCAACCTTCAATTTTGACTTTTAAAATGGATTTTTTATACTCTTTACAAGTACAAGAAATGAGAAACAAGTGTTTCCTCTGCTTTTTTAGAAAAAATGGACTAAAACTAGTTAAAATTGGGCACAGAACGGTTGGGGTTACCTACAAAGTATTTCTAGATAAAATAGGAGTTTTTTCTAGGTCTCCAAAGGTTAATATACTCAATTTTAATTTTAAAACTAGATGGGGTATCAGCATAGGGGTTTTTCAAGGTTTTGTGAATTTGTTCTTTTCAGGCAACTAAAAGGGTATTTCTTTGGGTAAATGGGCTTCTCTAAGCTTAATTTCTCAAAAATTCCTTTTCAAATGATAAATAGGTTGTTTTATTTGAAGAATACCTGTGTGTGCAGGTATTTGGGTCTTTAACTAGATTTCGAGGTGCCGGATAAGTTATGATGGCTTTTGAAGGTCTCTGGAAGTCGAACTGAAGCTTCCAGTAATCTTTGACAGCAACTATGGTGGATTTGTCTGCTTCTCTGGGCGTAAAAATTGTGTATCGTGTCTTCGTTTCTCAATCGAAAGGATAAATATGAAAATAACACAGAAAAAGGTTTTACCAGTGCAAAATGAAGGTTTATAATGTTTTTAGGTCCAAACAAGATGGCATTGAATGCATGTCATATTAGAGCGGAGGTGATTTTGGCTTCAGAGGAAAAAAACCGGTGGTGGTTATCGCATGGGTTTAATCAGTAAGTTGATTTCATTGGATTGAATGTGATCTATTGATATGCTGTGATGTGCAGGAGAGGAGGGTGCCAAACCACCCATTTCGCAAAGTTTGAAATGGTTAATGTTTGTGCAAGTTAAAATGTGATATCGTGCAGTGATCGTCGGATCTAGGAGGATAAGTGCGAAAGGTTGTGATTGAATGGGGAAACTGATCAGAAATGCGACCTGGGGCTCGAGCTTTTTATATGGCGGGGTTATTTTTAATATTAAAACATATGTTTTAATATAAAACTAATGTTTTCTTTGATTGGCGGGGTCTATAAGAGCATGGCGTATAAAACATTAACAAATGTTTTATGTCTATTTGAGCGGGATTTTAATATTTTTGTTTTTAACCTATAGGGAAAAGAGAGGGATTTATATTTAGGACGTGGGAAATATAAACCATAGGTTAATGTTTAAATAAGGGGTTTTTGGGATATTTTAAATAAAATGAGTTAATAAATATATGGGAAGGGTAATTTAAAGGGATTTAATACTTTATGTTAAAAAATTAATATGAAATGAAATGTAATGAAATGAAAATACATAAAAATAAACTAAGTAATGTGTAAAATAGGAATTTAAGCATAACATTATCCCATTTTGATATTTACACATAAACTTAGGATAAAATGTATTTTATGGTTTTTTTAGTGTTTTTGGATGAAAATGAAATTAATTAAGAGGGGATTTTACTTTTCTAAGAAAAAAGGTGTTTTACTTAGGAAAAGGGTGAATATGCCAAGGAAATGGATTTTATGAGGGGAATCCACTATCTTTAACCAATCATTTACCAAGCCTTGGGTCCGGTCCCAACAGAAGTTGGAGAAATGCTTTGAGCCTCTTTAGCTAAAGGTTTTAAATATTGGACCATTATGGGGGAGGGGAAATTAGTAATTTGCATGATGATGATTTATTACATGCCTTGCACAACTATTTTCTACCTACCCATCATTATTCTAACATTTTTTACTTCATTTTCATGGGTGCATTTAAGCTTGCAACCCTAAATCCATTTTTATTTTAAAGCATAAATCTATCTAAGTCTAACCTCATTTCATCCGAGGGCTCAGATAAAACTGTTGAGCTCTCATTTATTCTCTAACTATCTACTGATTTGTCAAGTTTAAATTGTTTGAAATATCTTTATTCTCTATTTAAACATGAAATTAAAAGCATCGAAAGATAATATTAAGTTATTTGTCAAATTCTTCTTGTAACAAATAATTTAATAAAATCCCACTATGATCTTTCCAAAAAAGTACATTGTCTAATATACAAAATCTTACTGCATTTAGCTTTAAAAATCTAGCTTTTGTTCTTGATAATCTAAGAGGAGCTTGTCAGTTTAGTAATACAAATATGATATCTGCATACCATGGTGAATCTGAAAAGGCTTCACTAATCTCTAGAGTTGCCATCTCTTCCTGATCATCTACTTGGGCAATAAAATTTATGTCTAGGGCATGAAAATTTGATTCATCCATGAGTTTGGCTAAAACTTGACCTTTTATAAGTTTAGTGGGTTTTATCTCTATGTCATATTCCAAAATTGTGGCAATCCACTTGCCTCTTCTTCCATCAGGACCATCCTGAGTTAGAATGTCTTTTATTACTGCATTTGGAATATAGGCAATGATGTGAGAATAAAGAATGTACACTATGAAATCTTTAATGGCCTTTACCAAAGCTAGGGCCTGTTTCTCCATGATATTATACTTCAAAGTGGAATCTATAAGTGTTCTACTAAAGAAATCTATGGGATTCTCTTAGCCCTGGTCATTTTTCTGTAGTAAAACTGCAGCAATGGTGTGCTCTATAGCAAATGAAAAAATGATGAAATCCATTTTAAATTCAGGACTTATAAGGACTGGAGTTTTTGTTAAAGCCTGTTTGATAGATTCAAATGATTGTTTGGCCTCAATATTCCATTTAAGAACTAAATATTTTTTAAGCATGTTGTTAAGGTCTCTGATTATTTCAGCTAAATTGGAGATGAATCTTCTTAAAATGCTAATTTTACCTTGAAAAGTTTGTAACTCTTTTATGTTCTTGGGACGACTAATGTTAATAATTGCTTCTATTATGGTAGGGTATATTCTAATTCCTTTTTTATATATTATGTGTCCTAGTAACTTGCCTTCTTTTAATCCAAATAAGGTTTTCTTAGGGTTTAAAGAAATGCCAAACTTTTTGCATTTAATAAAGACTTGTCCAAGATGATCCAAATGTTCATAATCAGTCTTAGAAAATAGAGTAATGTCATCTAAGTAAATCACTAAGAATTCATGAATTTCCTTTGCAAATGCTATATCCATAGCTCTCTGAAAGTTAGCCCCTGCATTCATTAAACAAAAAGGAATTTTAACATAAATAAAAGTGCCCCAAGGAGTAGTAAAAGTTGTTTTGTCTTGATCCTCTAGTTGGACTAAAATTTGGTTGTATCCTGAAAATCCATCTAAAAGTGAAATCCTAGAAGAACCATCTACCCTTTGTAAAATTTTATCCATTTTTTGTAAAGGATAATTATCTTTTACGTATAATTTTTTTAGATTCCTAAAATCAACACATAATCTTACTTCTTGTCTTTCTCCTGGTGGGAACTAGATTAGAAACCCAATCAGAATATCTGATTGGTGTAATTATCCGTGCATCATACATTATTTTTACCTCTTTTTTAATCGAAGGCATCAAAACAGGGTTTATCCTTCTTAAATTTTGTTTAAAAGGCTTTTGGTCTTCTTTTATAGGGATTTTATGCTGTATTATGTTTGTGTCATAGGATTTTAGGTCCTCATAACTTGTAATGTTCCTAACTAGCCCAAGCTAGTAGGAATATTCAATGTCATTTTATTTTTATGTTTTATGAATAAAATGTAAAGGAGGACAAATAAAAAACTCCTAAACATGTGAATAAATCAATGCCTAATGTGAACAGATATTAAATCAGGGCTTTCTCAATAAAATCCACTTGTATGTGAAAAAGGTTCAAGCTGTTTGAATGGGTCAATAGGACCAAATCATAATGCAGACCAGGTACAATGAACCTCCTAGATGATCAGCGCAGTCCCATGAGGAGGTCCTCCATGTGAAAAGGGCTAAATGAATGAAGGTGCTTTAGGGTTTTGCAAACCCTAATCTTACATAAAGAAGGAGAAGACTCAAGGAGGGGTTGTTGAGGAGTTTTAATTTTAGAAGTTGCTGAAGAAAATATATTTCCTGCGTTGTTTAGCCACAGAGAGAGAGGATTTCGTGTTTATGAATCCTCCCTCCTTCCTTGAGCAGCTCTTGGAGGAGATTGTGCTGCAGTGGTCCACTATCCGGCATTTTTGCCAAGCTCCATCTCTCTTGATAGTGTGATTCCTTTTTAGTGGTTTTACTGTTCAGAGGTTTGCAGCAAGTGGAATCAGATCTACTTAGATCTGAAGAGTTTTATTGCATATTTTCAGTGGAGGAGTCATCTAAATCACTAGAAGGAGTGTAATAGTTGATTAGAGTTCCAGATCCACATCTTGGCATTAGTCCAAAGTGTATCTTACCATCATATGTGTAGCTCCTTGAGGGAACTGCGTCCTTTTTGTAGGAGAAGTTGCAGTGGGGGTTTGGCTTCAGATTGGAGGAGAGATCTCTGGTGAAAAGGGATCCTTTCCCTTCACTGTGGTGATCCATAGATTGGCCAACCAATATATGTTTATTTCAGATCTGATCTATTTTGTAACATCTTATTCAAAAATTTCTAAATTTTACTGTAGATCCATGGTGTGGATCTCAGATCTATTCAACGTTCTTCACTTTCAGCTGATATCCCTAAGGGGAATGTACTTAAAAGCTATTTTTTCATATAGATCTCATTATGATCTGATTTTTTGTACTCTGATCTGTTTTAGATCTGTAATAAAATGTAATACTACTGCATATTCCTATAGATTTCATTTTCTGGTTCATCCTGCAGTTTCTTATGCTATAATGCTAGGTTTTGAAGCATTTATTCATGTATATATCTATATTTTCTCATGTAAAACCATTGAATAATATTTTAATATTTTTTTAATAATATCCCTGCATAAACTAACTAAACCCTTTAGAAAATCATGCCACTAAAGCTTCAGCCCAATCTGCATACTTGAGGTCATGGGGAATCAGGGTTTTTCTTCACTAGTCGGGAAGGAGGAACTGTTTAACATATAAAAACACATTTTATTTTTTCTGAAATTTTACATGGAGGTTCCATATAACCCTAGTTAACATGTACCAGATATTTTTCCCTTATTCATACATATATTTCCTATTACATCCATTTTACTGCATAAATCCTCATTTTTACCCACTATTGGATGAAGGGATTGAAAATTTTCCTTACTTTTGTAGTTCCATATCTCTATTTATTTATATTAAATGTGTTTAAAAACTTATTCTTCAAGGTAGGACCGTTATACAGTTTTCAGTTTGCTGCAGTCCCTTATTTTGGCAGTTTTCAAGGCAACTAGATGTGGGGGAACTGTTTAACCCACCTAGAGTGATTTGTTTGAAGCCTCCTCTTGGATTTAGGTATTAGATACTCTGATATAAGGAATCCAAGGCTTTTTTGAGCTTCTATAGCATACATTCCTGAAAAATGCATTTTCCAGGCATGTATTGCTGAGAAATCCCTCTTGGGGATATTATCCTTCAACAAAGTTCTATAGACAGAGTCTATACAAGGCCAGCTAGCCTCTGGATCTCACCCTCTTTTCAAAGGTGACATTTCTGGTAAATTCCCCTACATTCAATCTCTGGTTTAGATCAGATTGTTGATTGGTAATGTTTTCGAAAAAGGATTGTCATTCGTCGGATTCATGAGCAGTTCTTGCTTTGGAACATTACAGTGGTATCAGAGCATGATCTTTGGCTCAGCCTATGAGATCATATTTTCAAAACCAGTGGGAAGGGTAGAAAAGAGAATAGAAGCTGGAGAAGATGAGCTTTGTTTCATCATTTTTCAGATCCATGAAGAAACTCCCCAAGGAGGATGAGCAAGTAGAAGAGGAAGTACCCTGCACTTCCTATTCTGATCAAGAAGACAGAAGAAGAGGCAGGAGGAAGAAGGAATATATGCTCACAGAGCTTCTTCCTAAATCTATTCAGAGCATTCATGAATATCTTGAGCAAGAAATAAGGGAGATGTCTAAATAATCTCCAAAAGGGTTTGAATCTCAATCAAACTCTAGATCTTCACACAATGGGTGTGAGCCTGCATCCACACACTGTGATATACACCACAATCGTGAGCTCAGATCTACCATGAGACACATAGAACAAGAATAATAAGTGACTAAGAGGGAAACTCTTAGTGGTCTCTTGAAAGAAGATGAGTCTCAAGCCCTGAAACTCAAAAACTAGTTATGTTTTTCAGAGCATTGCAAGGCCAAGGTGAGCCAAGGTGAGTCATTCCATTGGGAGGTTGCCTAATTTTTTTGCAGAGATAAAGGGTAACAATGATGTTGGATCTAGATCTGATCTAGCACCTCAAGCATAAGAGAAGGGAGCTATTTCTACAACTAGAGGGATTCTTATGGCATGGCAGGGAAATCCCCAGGATCTCATCTATGGAGATCAAGGCACATCTCATGATCCACCTGTGCCATTGTTGAGAGAGTGTGAAACCTTGGAGACATAAGGAGGAGATAGGAAGGAGAGCCAATCTTATTTCTATCCATTGCATAAGGTTGATGCACCTAAGAGGGTGATTGGACTGTGCATTGGAAGCATGGAGGGTTTTCTCCATTCATGTGTTCAGTCACCACTTTATAATGTCTCATTTCCTGGAGACATTGCACCAAGGAGGCCACTTGATCAGCAAGAGAAGGTGAATGCTTCACATGTTGAGGCATTTCCCATTGAATTCAGAGGAGTGGATACCTTGGAGGGTCTTGATGCAATGCTGAGAGTCTTGGGTGGGCTCAAGGGGGAGAGAAGCAGTCTCTCAACATCATCCACACCCACTCTCATTTTAGTTTCTGCGTTGTGGTAGGAAAAGCAAGGAAAGGATAGCATCCTTCCTACATCTACATTTGGCATGGGAGCTATGCATCCACATGACTCTTGGGAAGAGTTATTACAGTCTTCTCTCTTCTCTTTGAGAATGGAAGGAGGCTCATCTATGAGCTGATCCCATTGCATGAGCAAAACTAGTGGTAAGGGTGTTGATTATTTTGATTTATCTCATGTATACATGTGTCCCTTAACCAAATATGTGCAGGATGTTGCTCCAAGGAGGAGCATTCTTACTTTGAGGCTGCATGGTCTACTTGAGGCCATGAGCAATGTTGATAACCACTTCCTTGGTGGACTTGGGGGAGATTTTTATTTTGGAGGACATGCTCACCATGCATCATACATCACTCATTTTCACCAAATATATGAGGAGAATGTCGCAGCAAACCGGTGGTTGAGAAACCACATCTTTTGTCATTCTCTATTGCAGTTTATGCTCAAACTACGATGGTTTCATATGAGGGATCATTTCCCCACTCACTTACTACATATGGCAGCCAGCATGACTTTCATTATGGCTCTTTATGATATTATTGATCACATTATTGTTAGGAGCATGATTGGGAGAGAGGCACATGGGTTGAATGTGTCCTTTGGGGGAGAAGATACCTATATTTTTTGCAGTACATGCTCTAATGGGAGCATGGGATATGATGTGACCACCATAGTTCATCATTTTTTATTTCTTGAGGTGAGCCATGTGATTGATAGGGTGCCATATGATGATGATGCCCTCTTGTCCATCACATATGAGGAGCATTGGGCCAGCTTGATTCACAATGTAGGAGGGAAGATCCTGGGAGATCTAAACCTCATCTTGCCACTTGAGGGCCACCTTGTTGTAGCCCAAGATCAACCTTCACTCTACACTTGCCATAAATGGAGAGGCGAACAGTGTGGGGTCAGCTATGGTGCTTACCACTTGTATATTTTCAGCCCACCATCTTTACTGGAGCTTGAGGTGGAAGAGGATGTCCAGAATTTTCCTTACTTGAAGGTAACTAGATTCTTATGGATGATAACATGGGTGTGGGAGACACTCATTGGGAGAAACTTTTCCCATGCTCTTCATCACTCCTACCTTAATGAGGCCATTGAGAAACAGGAATATCTCCACTTGCACCTTCCATTTTCTCATGATGTACACTTGCTATCTTACACTTGGAGGAAATCATTGGAAGACAGATTCATTGCGTATCATTTTCAGTCATGGTCGGGTCCATTAATGAGACCACAAGAAGAGGGAAGGAGAAGTTTGGTTTTACCTTGCAGTTTCTTGAGGACAAGTAACATTTTGAAGGGGGGGGGGGCTATAATATTCCTAACTAGCCCAAGCTAGTAGGAATATTCAATGTCATTTTATTTTTATGTTTTATGAATAAAATGTAAAGGAGGAAAAATAAAAAACTCCTAAACATGTGAATAAATCAATGCCCAATGTGAACAGAGATTAAATCAGGGCTTGCTCAATAAAATCCAATTTTATGTGAAAGAGGTTCAAGCTGTTTGAATGGGTCAACAAGACCAAATCATAATGCAGACCAAGTACAATGAACCTCCTAGATGATCAGCGCAGTCCCATGAAGAGGTCCTCCATGTGAAAAGGGCTAAACGAATGAAGGTGGTTTAGGGTTTTGCAAACCCTAATCTTACATAAAGAAGGAGAAGACTCAAGGAGGGGTTGTTGAGGAATTTTCATTTCAGAAGTTGCTAAAGCAACTCCATTTCTATGCGTTGTTTAGCCAGAGAAAGAGAGGATTTCCTGTTTAGGAATCCCCCCTCCTTCCTTGAGCAGCTCTTGGAGGAGATTGTGCTGCAGTGGTCCACTATCCGGCATTTTGGCCAAGCTCCATCTCCTTTGACAGTGTGATTCCTGTTTAGGGGTTTTACTGTTCATATATTTGCATCAAGTGGAATCATATCTACTTAGATCTGAAGAGTTCTATTGCATCCTTTCAATGGAGGAGTCATCTAAATCACTGGAAGGAGTGTAATAGCTGATTAGAGCTCTAGATCCATATCTTGGAATTAGGCCAAAGTGTATTTTACCATCATCTATATATTTCCTTGAGGAAACTGTGTCCCTTTTGCAGGAGAAGTTGCAGTGGGGGTTTGGCTTCAAATTGGAGGAGAGATATCCGGTGAAAAGGGATCCTTTCCCTTCACTGTGGTGATCCATAGATTGGCAAACCAATATATGTTATTTCAGATCTGATATATTTTGTAACATGTTCTTCAAAAAATTCTAAATTTTACTGCAGATCCATGGTGTGGATCTCAGATCTATTCAACGTTCTTCACTTTCAGCTGAGATCCCTAAGGGGAATGTACTTAAAAGCTATTTTTTCATATATATCTCATTATGATATGATTTTTTGTACTCTGATCTGTTTTATATCTGTAATAAAATGTAATACTACTGCATATTCCTATAGATTTCATTTTCTGGTTCATCCTGCAGTTTCTTATGCTATAATGCTAGGTTTTGAAGCATTTATTCATGTATATATCTATATTTTCTCATGTAAAACCATTGAATCATAATATAAGATTGATTTACTAATATCCTTGCATAAAATCACTAAACCTTTCAGAAAATCACGTTTCTGAAGCTTCAGTCCAATCTGCATACTTGAGGTCATGGGGAATCAGGGTTTTTCTTGACTAGTCGGGAAGGAGGAATTGTTTAACATAGAAAAATGCATTTTTGTTTGCTGAAATTTTTCATGGAGGTTCCATATAACCCTAGATAACATATCCCACGGCCGTTTCCCTTATTATTATGCAGATTTCCTATTACACCCATTTTAGTGCATAAATCCTCATTTTTACCCACTATTGGATGAAGGGATTGAAAATTTTCCTTGCTGATATAGTTTTAGATATGTATTTATGTCTTTTACATTTGTTTCAAAGCTTATTCTTCAAGTTAGGACCGTTATACAGTTTTCAGGTTGCTGCAATCCCTTATTTTGGCAGTTTTCAAGGCAAGTAGGCGTGGGAGAACTGTTTAACCCACTTAGAGTGATTTTTTTGAAGCCTCCTCTTGGATTTAAGTCTTATATACTATGATATAAGCAATACAAGGTATTTTCTAAGCTTATGTATCATACATTCCTAAAAAATTCTTTTTCCAGGCATGTATTGCTGAGAAATCCCTCTTGGGGATATTACCCTTCAACAAAGTTCTATAGACAGAGTCTGTACAGGGCTAGCTAGCCTCTGTATCTCACCCTATTTTCAAATGTGACATATATAGTAAATTCCCCTACATTCAATCTCCGTTTTAGATCAGATTGTTGATTGGTAATGTTTTCAAAAAAGGATTCTCATTTGCCAGATTCATGAGCAGTTCCTGATTTGGAACATTACATAACTCCAAGAAAAAACATCTTGAAATTCCTTGAAAAGAGAAATATATTTTTCTTTTTGTTGTTGAGGTAAGGCTTTGGAAAGTTTGATAATCTTAGGTTTTAATTTTGTGCCTATGTTACATTCCTCAATATCATATCTAAGTGGCTCCATTTTGGGTTTTCTAGCAACATCATTTGAGTCAAATAAATCTTCTAAAGGAGTTAAGCCTTTTGGTAAGAAATTATCTTTGAGATTTAATATATCAGATTCATCATCAATTATGTCAACAATGTCTACTTTCTCTAAGTTATCTATATTTGATTGACTAAATTTAGTGGGTCTAGCAAACTTTATTTGATTTATATCTATATTATTTAAATCAATTTCACTATCTAAATCATGATCTAACGTATAGTCTGTGTCTATTTTACAATTCTGAAATTCACATTCATTATTCATTAAATGGTAAATATGTTGATCTTGTGAGAAAATTTTCCAATATTTGATGTTACCTGGAATTATTGGTCTGTGTTTTACTTCTACAGTATACTTATGATTGGGCTGAAAGGGAAAATTACAGGTACTGGAAAAAGTTGCTAAGGAGTGTGCCTGTATGTTTTTCTTTCTTCGTATTGCAGAAAAATTACATTCCAACAGTTCATCTATCAAATCTAATATAGTTTCTCTATATTGGCATATTCTAGGATTATAAACAAAATATTCTCCTTTTATCTATTTTACAATAAACTCTGAATCTCCCATTATTGATATTCTTTTACCTCCTAAGTTTCTAATAATCTAGAGTCCTAAAATGAGGGTTTCATACTCAACCATATTGTTGGTACAATTGAAATTAACCCTGAAAGCATGGCCTTCTCCATGATTATTTTCCATATTAGTTATCCAAAATCCTGCTCTTGCTCCTAGTTTATTTACTGATCCATCAAAATCTAAATGCCATAAATATTCATGAAAGATATTTTCATTGTTTTGTGTTTTATTTTTGTCTTTTAGTTCAATTTTGATTTCATTATCGGTTTCAAACCTATATAAGATGAGTGAATCTAGGTTAGTAGGTGTAGTGTAAATTGGGTAATTTATTGATATTCCTGTACTACTCACCATATATTTCATCAATGTTTCCCTATAGAGTTTCTTTGGTTGGCCAAACACTGATATAGTTGCATATGACATGTCCAATTGCAGAGATCCCTGTAATTTTTCTCCCCATGAGTGAGATAATACATTCCATACTTGGGTGGGATATCAACTACTACAATTTCCATGAGTATAATTTTACAAGGATATTGAACTAATGTGCCACACAAACCTTAAATTAAACCTAGGCATTTCACTTTGCTTGAATCAAATGAAAAGAGATCTTTGTAAGGCCTTGTGATGTCTAAATTCAGGGTTTCCATTATTGCTTTGGGCATTAGATTGTGTGAAGCTCCTAAATCTAACATTGCATTGTGTAATATTTTTTCATGAATAGTTAGGCTAATGTAAAATGGTTGAACTGCTCCATCTTGGTGTTTTCCATTAACATGAGGACCAAAAATTAACTCCGGTTGATCATCATTCAAGTTTACTGAGTCTTCTCCATTATTCATGTTTAAGGTTTCAGTGATAGTTGTTTTATAAAAATGATGTTTTACCAATTTTTTCAAAGGAATTGGTATTTTTAACTTTGCAATTTCAGTTTGTATTTTGAATGAGGGTTGCGATTTACTAATTTGAATTAACTCTTCCATAGTAACTGTAGTTCGAGTGGGTTTGTCTTGATTTTCTACAGTTATCTTTTTATTTTTTGTTTTAGTTTCTTGTGTTTTACTGCTTCTAGATTTATTTTCAGGAATGGTTTGAGAAGCAATAGATGTTTTTTCATATTTTGAATTATTAGAAATTGTTTTTGCAGTGGTAGCTTTTGGATCTGGTAATTTTGGATCAGCAGTGAATGTTTTGGCTTCTAAGTTTGTTGTTTTAGCAGAATTAAGTGTTTTTACAGCAGCATATTTTTGTAAATATTTTTATGTTTGAACAACTTCATCTCTTATATCAAAAATCTTGGGATTGGGTGAAAGTTTGGAGCTGGAAACTTTTTGGGATGAATTATAGTTTTGCTTATTTTCCCTAGGGAGAATTCATAGAACTTTTGTAGTGGGGGGCTTCTACTATTTTCTTATTTTCAATTTGTGAATATTTCTTAGTATAAGGTTCATATTTTTTCTTACTCCTAAGGTTATATTTCTTATGTACTGTATTTATAGAAAAATCATAACCTTGTTTGTAGTCAAATGATTCACCTGAATTGAATTAAAGTTGTTGCATTTCAAATAAATCTTGGTTTTCGTGAGTGAGAAATATTGTGTTATCGTCATTTATACCCATTAGGTTTATGGTGTCTTCATCATCAACATTGTGTTGAGAACTTTCAGCATAGTTCTCTTGAAATGGAGGTCTTATTGTCTGATCAGGGGCTGATTCTTTAGATTTTCCTGTATTTGTATTTTTCCTAAAGTTGGGATTCCTAATTTGCGGTTGATTATCCCATTGAGGTCTCCTTTATATATTGTCTAATATATATAACATTATCTCTAAAGTCTTAGATAATTGACCTATTTTTCCATATGAACTATATGTTTCTTCCTTTATAGTTACTCTCCTCTCATTCCTTAATCTAGCTTTTCTAGCCAAAATATTTACCTCTACACTAACAGCATATATTTGCATTTTTTCTAAGGTTTCAAATTTTCTCTCCCTTAACTGATAAGCCATGTCTGTATCAAATCCATCAGGGAATTTGAGTAGGATAGAATTAGGAGTGGGTTTGAGATTGGCTGGGATTGAATTATAAATATTGTTGTATCTAGTGCAGTAGTCTTCGAATGTTTCATTAGGAACTCTTTTCATGGCATCAAATTCAGATAATATTTGGAGTGGATTTTTATTCTTTTCCCATTTATTCAAAAATAATCTATGAAAGACTTCTAAATCAGTTATACTACTAGGATTAAGACCTTTAAGCCATTTTTTAACTTCGCCTGTTAATGTTTGTGCAAAGAGTCTCATTTGTACATCAGAATCATCTATTTCATGAAGCTCAAAGTAATCTGTCATTTTATTAATATGTTGTTTGGTAGTGTACTGAGTAGTAGCATCAAATTGGGGTATCTTACTTTGGTAATCCTGAGGCATGTCATGTAACTGAGTTGGAAGAACTAAGGGGGCATACCTAGTAGCCATAGTTTGAATTTTAGCTTGGGTAGGACGTAGATTGAAAGTGCTTGGGGCTGAATTGGAAGTACTAGCTGATGCAATTAAAGAAGTTACTGATGAGACTGGAATATAAGATGGTGTACTAGAAAAAGTGGAGGACGAGATAAAGGATAAAGTTGGGGTGCTAGAAAATGAAACAGGAATATATGAATAACTATTTGGAAATGAGAATGATGTGTTTGAAATTGCAGAAGATAAACTAATGGATGATGTTGATGTAGGAGAATATGGAAATAGTATTATAGGTTGTAAAGGTTGTCTAGGGATAAATGGATCTGTAGATTGGATGGTAGTCGAAATTATAGATGATGTAATGGTATCTAAATAAGAAATAGAAGGCTTAGATGTATATGCTAATAATTCAGCTAATTCAATATCTTCATTTATTTCCCTAAGAATAGTAGCACTTATTTCTTCAAGTTTATCATGAGCTTTAAATATTTTTTATTCATAATTTGCTGAAATATTTTCATGTTTTTTTTAAGAAATGAAATAAAAATAGGGTCTAAAACAGTATTACTTAAATCAGTTTCTGATTTAATTTTGAACAAAGAATGTTAAAAATTCAAGTCAAACTTTATATCTTGTATACTCACTAACTCTTTTGGTAATGAATTGGATCTAACTAAAGAAACTTTAGCATCTAAATCTTCTACTTTTTTATTCTTTTTTCCAATTCTATCTAGATTGTCTACTATAACAACAGGTTTAGGATCCAAGTTTGACCTGGTATAGTAGATTTTCCTAGAAGCCAGAATTACAAGTTTTTATACTCACAACTTTAAAATAGTATTTAAGGTAAAAGGATGATGAAAATATTTCCTTAAAGCTATAATTTAAGACTAAGGATTGTTTAAGTCCCCAATATGGTCGCCAGTATGTTATCACTCTAATCATTCTTAAGTTGTGAGAATTTTGAACTAAAGTCAAAGAACATTAGAGGTAACCATAGAAAAGATTTTAAACTCTAAGATATAGCCTTCTTAGGGTTCAGAGAGGACTCTCTCTATAAGATTTAACTTTGTTTTAATTATATGATATTAGGCTAGTTATGATGTGCAAACTAGTTTTGGTTTGGTGAGAAAAAATCATTTAATGAGATGGATAGTGAGATATATGTTTGTCCATTGGGCTAAGGAGTCAAATGTCAAGAAGATAGGACTAGGTTCAAGGTCAAAAAGTCAAATATTTTCAGGGCAAGATAGACAAGTCATTGAAGATCAAGGAAGGCTGATTGGTGAAGTGGTTTGATCGGGATAAAGAGTAATCAAGGATTCTTTGATCTGGATAAGGAAGGAGTAGACATGGGTCATTCAAAAGAGGGAGAAATTAAGGGTTCCCTACTCTGGAAAT
Organism: Pinus albicaulis; assembly: GCA_034641835.2. NCBI lineage: Eukaryota > Viridiplantae > Streptophyta > Pinopsida > Pinales > Pinaceae > Pinus > Pinus albicaulis. The sequence goes on from CM076572.1 coordinate 381,633,388, forward strand.
CAACAGAAAACATAGAAACAATAACTAGTTAAAGATAGGGTGATTATAACAAATCTTGTAATAATACTCCTAGTTCATCATTTAAATTTGGAACACATATATGGATACATGTAAAACATAAGAAGATTAAAAAATGATAGTAGAAAGTACTGCACTTCAATGGATTATCACATGAATCCTAAAATATAATGGTAGGTGATTTGATCCAGTCTACTACTTGAACTTGCTACAAAAAGCCTTCAGGTACAGAAAAAATTACTATAGAAATCTTCAGCAATGTATTCCACACTAATACTTCAAAATATGAAGTATATATACAAAAATGTTTACAAAATATCATAAAATACTTCCAGGAATTATCTAAGGAAAACAAAATATCTTTTACAGCAAAATAGTGGAAGTTGCTTAGCAACTTAGCAAAGTTGTCCTATTTATCCAAATAAAATAGAAAATGTTGTTGTGGATTTGGTTTAGTTGGCTACTTTGTTGTCTTCAATGTTGTCACAAGATCTTTTGATTTGTTTTGAAATATAATATTTATCTCTGATACTCTCTAATCTCTTATACACTTTAACCACTGTTAAATTGCCTTACTATTGTGAAATCCGTTTAGACTGTAAAAAATCAGTAAACTATTTTATCCTCTTTACTGCAATTTGACTTTTACAATAAGCCAGTGAGTGATTCAAATATTCTTCATCGGGAATTTTAATCTTTTCCATCTTCCTAAAGTTTTCATCTGCCAGTATATCTAGAAAATGTTTGTTTTATAAAAAATAATTTTGTTATCTCATGTTGAAGATAAAACAAGTCTTCAAAAATTTTTAGTAAAACCTTCCCTGTAGGAATTCCTTGTCCTTATGTTTTGTGCACTTGTTATTTTGGATGATCTCTTATCTTCTTCTTATAGTCTTATTTTGGCATGAGTTTATCATTAATAACCAAGATGTTTGGCAAACCTCTTTGCCTCAAGGTCTCAAATTTAACCATGAATTTGGTTATAGCCATGTTCATGTTTTCACCTTTTTCTTCTAGCTGCTTCATTAAATTATTCTTTGAAATTACTTTCCTTATTTCAAGTATTGTCTCTATTCTATCAATAGTTTCTATCTCCTCAAGTTATTTCTTGTTCTTGTTGTTAAGAAATTTGATTAATTCTAAGGCCTGTTCAAGTTTGGCACCTAGTTCATCCTTTGTTTCGGGATTTCTGCTTGTGCTTCCTTCAATAAATATCTTTGCTCATAAATCAAATGTATTGATGGCCACACATAATTCATGGATTCAATGATTTTACTCCATAATTAATTCTTTACATAAGACATTTTCTCTTTCAAGGTTAAATCCTTTTGTATATTCTTCAACTTAATATTTAACCTATTAACCCTTTGTTCATGAGTTTTGGCATTGATTTGGGCCAGCTTATTAGTGTCTTCAAGATTTTCAATTAATTTCTTCTATTGATCTCATTGGTTTGAAGTGACATTTCCTCCATGGCCTTAACCAGTTTACTAGCCTCATCTGTTGGTTGCACTCCTCATGTAGATGACTTTGTAGCTGAAGTAGTGGATGAGGTTACTAGCACTGTAGCAGCTAGTGGTACTTTGGGTGCCAACTCATCTGTCAGAGTTGAAGGCACAACTATAATAACCATGGGAATTACTGTAGGAGTTTCCTATGATTTTGTAATTTCTCTTTCATGGAAAATCTTATCCATTTGGATTTCCATTTATTTTATCTGTGCTGTCAATTGTAAAATTATGTTCATCATATCATATTTCTAGCTTTGCTCTTGCAATATTTATCTGGCTTGTGGATGTTCAATTGGTGGAAGCTTGAGTTGTTTCCTCAGTGCTGCAATATCATCATTCTTTTTCTTCACTAACTCTCCTGCTACTTTGACATTGGCAGGATCATATCCTACTTGAATAACCAACTCTTCTAAAGACTTAATCCTCAGATCTTTAGCATATGAGGAAGCCTTGTCAACTTTCATTTGATCTCCCATATTTATTATTGTATTTTGGAGCTTGTGGACACTCATGGCCTTTTTAGTTATGGTATAATATAGCATCTCAGAATTTTTCCTATGAAATTCAATTTGATCTAGTGCATGGATACTTTCTGTTGGTACTTCAAGGTCAATTTTTTTGTAATCTGCCATTGTTTTGGGAGTCTTGACTGTTGGTTGAAGCACTGACATAATAAAATTCTTTTTTGAATAATCAAAAGTTGATAGAATTATGTTTTGAATACCTCGTGTTTGTTTCAAATACTGAGAATATATCTCATTTCTTATTTCTTCATTCTTTGTCTTTATCTGCTTCTATTTCTCCCTGATGTCAAGATCTTTATTTTCTGCTAGATGTGATGAGGATGCCTCCATACTCTATTGCTTACCTTAGTGTTTGAATTATCAGGATGTTTTTTATTTAGATTCTTTGTGGTTGGCTCATTTGTAATGACTGTAGCTGCATCTGTGTTTGTCTCTGGAACATCTTTAGTTGTCTCTAGAACATTTGTATCTTCCACTTCTATGGTCTCTTTTTTTTATCAACTGAATTGAGCTTAAGATTTTTGTTATACCTGATTTTAAACCTATTCTCAGTGGTTTTATCATCAATGTAATTACCTTATTCTCTTACTCTCTTAGTAGCATTCTCTCCTTGATTTACAACTTCCAAGTTGTGACTAGTATCACCCTCTCTTACTACTTCAATCAAGGTATTTTCTAGCCACTCTATTTGATTAGCATACTTCTCAATCTCTGGCCTTTTCTCATGAATATAAGGTGCCAGTTTTAACTTATCCCTCATTTTTTTGAGAATTCTATGAGGGTAATAATTCCATAAGAAGATAAATTCAAATTTGTACTCCAAAAATTGTTTTGTTGCTTCTAATGCTGCATCTCTGTGATTACAAATGAAGGGCCCTATCTGATTTTTCAACTTAAATTGGGTCTTCTTCTTGGCTATCAGGAAGTTGATTAAATCTAAATTTAGGATTTGCCTGATATACTCCAAGGCAAAAACTCTCATTGGCACATAGTTAGGTAGTTTATAGGGTAAAATATTGAACCCAAAAACTTCGATTTCTGTATGGTTCTGATGTAACTACCAATATCCAGTTCTAGTTTTCTCTGATATCTGTAGAACTTTCTTTATTTCATCACCAATTCTTGATTGTAATGTATTTTTTAACATTCGTACACTATGCATAACTAAAATCTGTTGACTCTTTTCTGGTCAAAGATGTCCAAAATATTACTGAGAGTGGGTTCTCTTCTATCTCAAGCTTTTGAAGTGTTATTGGAAACTTGTCTGCTTGGAAATATAAGAACATATGGAAAAGAAAGGATGTATAATTAAATACTCCTTTAGCTGGAAATTTGACAATCTGATCATGGATATTATCAGCTATGTACTCACCATAATTGAAAATGACAGAAGGAGGTTTTCCTGGTGAAAAAGTAGTTTATCAATGGTTGAATAAAGTAATTCGTACACTATGCATAACTAAAATCTGTTGACTCTTTTCTGGTCAAAGATGTCCAAAATATTACTGAGAGTGGGTTCTCTTCTATCTCAAGCTTTTGAAGTGTTATTGGAAACTTGTCTGCTTGGAAATATAAGAACATATGGAAAAGAAAGGATGTATAATTAAATACTCCTTTAGCTGGAAATTTGACAATCTGATCATGGATATTATCAGCTATGTACTCACCATAATTGAAAATGACAGAAGGAGGTTTTCCTGGTGAAAAAGTAGATAGAAAACCTAAGATTGACTCATCTGTATGCTCATATGTAAAATACCCTAGGATAAAGGACAACATGGATATGACATGCCTAGACCCTTCAAGAAATTTTGAAGTAGAGTAAGGAGGGTTGATTTTTGGAATTTCAACATGTAAAGGAATGAAAAATTGAAAGGTTTGAAATCTTTTTGGAAATTCAAGACCAATGTGAAGCTTGGTGAGTGCTCCTATTGATAAGGTAACTGATTTGGGATCTAGTTTGAGTTGTAGCATCTGGTTTATTGACTCAACAATAATTGTGAACAATACTTCTTTATTTGCATCTACCATTGCTCTTTGTTCAGGTGAATAATAGGTCTGACACATCCTAATAACCTCTGGACATTGATGAGTGAGTGGAACAACATATTTGGGTAGGTTAGACTCCCAAATTTGGACTTCTTCAACTTGATCCAATGACTTTTCATAACTCCAGCAGTGGAGGTCTAATATATTAAACTCTATTACTGGATCTACTATTTTATAATCCACATCTTCTAAGGGTGTATGTTCAATTTCTACAACAGGAGGTTGTAGAGGATTTGCAATAATTGTAGTCTTGGAAGAAACTGCTGGATTTGATTTTGACATCTTTTCAACTTTCTAGATAATTGAAACTCTGTATTTGGGTTTTTTTGGACTCTTCTGTAAGTTTAAATTGTATACAGAAGTGTTTTTGACTTTGACAGAGGTTCTTTAAACAGAAATAGGCATAAACTTGGCTTTTTCTTGGGTTTCAACCTTCAATTTTGACTTTTAAACTAGATCTTTTAGACTCTTTACAGGTACAAGAAATGAGAAACAAGGGTTTTCTTTTCTTTTTTAGAAAAATTGGACTAAAACCGGTTAAAATTGGACATAGAAGGGTTGGGGTTGCCTAAAAAGGATTTCTGGAAAAATAGGAGTTTTTTTCCAGGTCTGTAAAGGTTACTATACTCAATTTTAATTTAAAACCAGATATGGTATCGACACAGGGGGTTTTTCAAGGTTTTTTCAATGAATTTGTTCTTTTCAGGCAAGTAAAAGGGTATTTATTTGGGTAAATGGGCTTCCCTAAGCTTAATTTCTCATAAATTCCTTTTCAAATGATAAACAGGTCGTCTTATTTGAAGAATACCTATGTGTGAAGGTATTTGGGTATTTATCTGGGTTTCGAGATGTCGGACATGTTTTGATGGCTTTTGAAGGTCTCTAGAAGTCAAACTAAAGCTTCCATTAATTTTTGACAGCAACTGTGGTGGCTTTTTATGCTTCTCTAGGGGTAAAAATGGTGTATCGAGTCTTCATTTTCTCAGTCGGAAGGATAAAATTCACATAACGTAGAAAAAAGGTTTTAACAACGTAAAACGAAGGTTTATAATATTTTTAGGGTAAGTGAGTTATTCCCTTGATCCTAGTCCTGTCTGCTTGACATTTGACTCCTTAGCCCAATGGACAAACAAATCTCTCACTATCCATCTCATTAAGTGATTTTTTCTCACCAAACCAAACCAAACCAAAACCAATTTGCACATCATAACTAGCCTAATATCATATAATTAAAACAAATTTAAATCTTATAGAGAGAGCCCTCTCTGAACCCTAAGAAGGCTAGATCTTATAGTTTAAAATTTGGTTTGTGGTTACCTCTAATGTTCTTTGACGTTAAATAAAAAATCTCACAACTTAAGAATTATTAGAGTGATAACACACACCATGGCCCTTTAGGAAAGTAGCCTCCTCATAGAAATTGAGGAGGCCTACATGCCTTAGGAGCCCCTAGGTAGTTGCTGTAATAGGGAGAAGGTACGCATCTCTCTCCCTCTCTCATGCCTCCCACAAGCGAACCATTTCATACTCCTCTGCCTGTTGTTGTTGTCCTTCCCCCTCTTCTCTCATCTCACGTCTCTGAATGATTGAATATTAAATAAAATTTCTTTATTAAATGACACATGTATTTAGGAATATACATATATAATTTTTTTTGGAAAAAAAGAAAACAGTCGGTGTGCCACAAAAAACAAGCATGCACTGGTTCTGGTGCATCTTGTTCTTGTCACGCACCAAAGGTGGTGCACCAGATAATATTCAATGCGTCGGGGGCAGTACACCTAAAAATTTTCAACGCATCATTGACTATGTACGGTGTCAGGAGTGTGGTGTGCTGACTGAAATCTATGCTTCGGGGCATATAGTTCGGTCAGCGCACTGACCTCCTGACATCATTAAATAGTCAATGGTGTAGTATTTTACCAGGCTACACTGTTGACCCTGTCAAAATGTAGAATGTGGTGCACTGACAGAAATATCTACCCTGAGGTAGATATTTAAGTCAACGCACCGCATTGCCGCTATTCCGCACCGTCAACGGTGCAGTCGAGTAATCGATCGCACTGCACTTTTTTAAAAATTTTAAAATGACACGGTGTGCCTTCGGTACCACCCTCTAACCTGTCCGAATATCGTTAGCACTGTTTTTGGTGTGACCTGTAAATTTACAGGCAGCACCGCAAACCGGTGCGAGCCGAATGACTCGAGCACACTGCATGATAAATTTTTTGTTTTATTTTAAATGGTTAATTGTAAGGTAATTTTAAATTCTAATCGATAAAAAGCTTAATTATGGAGAAACGAGAAAAATACCTATACATTTGGCCATCGAGGAGGCATATTGGCTGTATAATTTGAAAAAGAAATTTTTCCCACCCTTTTGCAAAATTCAAGCTGGAGATTGGTGGGCAATGCACAAAAAAAATGCATGAAATTGGTGCAATGGGAGCACCGATGTCAGGGTGGCTCAGACAAGGATAAGTTTCACCAGTGCTTGAGAGCTCTGGAGCACTGAGAAAAGTGAAAAATGTTGTTTTTTATTGTAATTTTTTTTAATTTAACCTTATTCCGGTGCACAGGGTTTTATAGGCGCACCAGGGCCATTTCTTAATATTGCATGGGGAATTTTCTATTTTGGTGTGGATTTTATGACACACTGGTGTGGAATATTAGTAAAGCACTGATGCACCATAGTAATAAGATGCACCAAACTAGTTTGTATGCAACGAACGGTGTTTGGTGTGCCAATTTTTTGTGCACACTGGTTCTTTCTCTTGTTGAATGCACCGGTGCGGTTTAGGTTAATAAGCCAACTAGATGAAAAAAATATGCAAAAAACCCCACTCGCTAACCTCCTCTAGTAACCTGTGCTAGAAATATATGTCTGGCGTATTTTTATAAGGGGTTCCTCGAAAAAATCCGCTATAGGGTCTTTTCCTTGTAGTGTTGATAGGAGTGATACTGAGAATAACAATCCTTTTACCCACTCCTATATCTTGTTGATTGCTAAAACTACATAAAATTTCGGCACAAAACATAAGTTTGTAGACAAGCGAAGTTGAGGGATGCATCTCAGGTGATGCGACAAAATGAAGCATGTACGCCACTGAAGATTAGGAGAAATAGAAGAGAATCGAAAGTTGAGTTTGTCTTCAATTCTCTGTATCAAACAGAATTGTTCAATAAAGGAGGAAGAAAGCCCTCTATAATTTCCATCTGCAATCAGCACAAGCCTCAAGTGATGAATGTGAATAATTTCTCAATCAATTCTTCCTTGGAAATAAAAAAAATGTAGTGAGAAGAAGTATTGGGTGAAGAAAGAGGAACATAAGGAAAAGTGTTGTCTATCCATATGCAACCACGAGAAAACCAAAACAAGGGAAAGGATGAAGATGGAATGAAATGATCTTATCATGACTCAACCATTGAAGGTTTGGATGAAGAAGGAGGATTATCTACTCAATGAGATTAAATAATTCTTTTATCTTCATTGAAGGAAGAGAATGGCCTCAATGTAGGTCGACTAAGTCAGATGTAGAATTAACAAATCTCATATAGAGAGATGCATTTGAACATTGAAGGTATTAACAAGTCCCTTCCTGATTATAGTAATAAATTGTCTTTCTTCAAATGTAAAATCATAATAAGAGAAAGGAGAGACAAGCCGACATGATTTCAAGGGCAGTAAAAAACATAATTTATGTTGTGGAAGAAGAGGTGTTGAATCATATCTGTGAAAATAAAAAATTCCCATAGATAAGTTAGGTCCACAAGATCACTCCCCATGAAGATGCAAAGACACTAGAGACCATTTTCTCAGAGGGAGCTGCTTTAGTAGCAGTAGCATGCAATGATCATTTTCAGTCTCAGGAAGAAATATTTCTCAAAAAATTAAAGAAGAAACTATTAAAGAAGTATGATTTAAAGGGGAGAAACAATTAAGATTATTAGGATAAGTGAGCATAGACTATGAAGCAGTAGTAGCAGTGAAGAGAAAACTCAATGAATAACTAATGGTTTTCATTTGCATGCAACTCCAGTACCATGAGAAATTTTATTTGGTATCAGGTTCTATTTAAGTGATAAAAAATATTCTTTGACAAAAATATTATTCAGGTAGGAGCTAATGGAATTTAGAACCAGAGGTCTAATAAAAAGGAGTCAGTATATGTTGAGGGGGATGATATGACATATGTCCATTTTATAAATTAGTAGCAGTGACATGATAGATGTCTAGAGCCTCATCAAGAAGATATCAAACCTTGAAGAGAAGTTTGTAGGGTAGAATGGACATCCACAACCAAAGCCTCGACTATTGGCTAGAAAAAGGAGAAGAAGCAACTTATATCCCTTTTCCATTGATTTCGAACAAGGAGAGAAGCTTATAGGAGAAGTTGTGATGTCCCATATAGAGGAGAGAAAACCATTTGTGGCTCATGCAATGAAAAGTGTGGAAGAAACATGATAATTGAATATCAATGTAGAGAAGTGATGAGGTGTTTCCATCAATTCCAAATGGGGATATTGTTGGACAGTTGGCATTTCCAAATGGCTAGTGGGAGTGGGTGTGTTGGCATTAATGTCAACAACCATGGGAGATATATGTTGGATAATTGGCATTGTTTGATAGTTGGAAATTATGTTGGAATTTATGTCAACTATATTAGCATTGAGGTTTGCGGCAACATATGTTGGCATAAGTTTATGGGGAGTCTCGTGGTTGTTGTAGTATCTTGTAGAGAATCATCATACTAGCAAGATTACTAGAGAATCCATAAAATGATGACTATGGTGGCTCGTATTCCCATGCTTTCGAGGTCATTTTTCCTCAAAATATCAACTTATATACTCTTGGATATTTCAGGGTTAGATAGAGCTCAAAAAAATATTTCTGGTGGTATGAGAAAGTCTCAAAATGGGCTCATAGTATGAGATATAAAGCCAGTCAAAGCTGAGGCACCAAAAATTTAAATGTGGTCTTGGGTCAATGTGGTGACCAAGTTTGGCAGTAGCCATAGTTGGCAGAATTACTAATGGAACTTCTAAAGGAAGCTTTGGGTAGACGTGGGCACACAAAAAAGAAGCGGGAGGTGGTTTAATTGGATGAAGTGGAGCCAACCCAACGTAGTTACCCTAATAGATGCACCCCTAAAATCTGTAAAAGCCACAAAATTTAAAGCACCAAGATGCAATTGAGTGGGTTGACGAGGAGTTCTAGCAAAGAATCAGAATCCTTGTTGACTGTCTTAGGTGGAGCCCACCCTATGGAGTTATCCCGGTGGATGTACCCTGGAAGTTTGCAAAGGGTTGCACAAGTTTAAGTGTGTGGATGTTAGCTATCATGCCATGGAGGAAAGCATGAGTGAATGTAAAATGTGTCGAGTAGAACCCACACTACACATCATCACGTAAGGCTCATCCCAGAGGATTGCAAAGGGAAAAAAAATGGAAGTGCTGGGAGATAAGCTTCGGGCCACTCGATGACATTATGACGGGCCTTCAGATAGAAATCGTGTCAGGCTTGGTGGTTATGGGAAGCGGTTTCCCAAACCGTCGATTGCATAGAGCCATGGTGAAGAATTACCTCAGGACTAATTAACTTAATAAGTGGCATCGAGAGAAGAATTATTGAACCCGATGGTTTTTTCAAAATAAAATGGCCAGGGAACTTTAAAGTTTTATAAAGGAAATTGGCATAAAACCAAGGTCTTAGGACCCTTATCTCTCCTCTATGAGAGAGAACAGGTGGCAATATGTTAGTGGTTAGTGATGACATTAACACAAGCCAAATGGTATCATGAGATATGGAAAATATATTTTGTGTTTTTAGGTACTTGAATGACCCATTTTTGAGTAACATTTGTCACCACTTAGAGGACGAAATGTGGCATGCATGACTTCAACATGATGTCATCTCATTGGGTGGAGCCCAATGATGTTTTTATGTGCAGAAAGTGGAAGCACTGGGAGGTGGGAGTTGGGACACATCGACATTAAAAACCAAATAGTCAACAAAAAATGAGAGGCGAGCAGTCGAACCCCACCAAAATAACTCATCCCGTAAGGAAGACCCTAGTGGTTTATGAAGGGGCACAAAAAGAATGTGCGAAAAAGTAAGTGCCATAACATGTCTATTAGACAGTTCATGCTGGCAGGGCCTTTGATTGGCTAGTGAAAGTGTTGGGTGGACCCCATATGACAACTAATCCTACTAAGAGGATTCTAGAGGTTAGAGGAATGAACAATACCATTGGGTTAGAGAGCTACGGGCTAAGCGCCAACACATGGTTATGTGTGGGAAATGAGACCATGGGAGATAATAGGTTAACAAAGGAAAATAAGCCCTTAGGGATATAGCTCAAAAAGCGCCCAAGTCTAGGTCTTGTAGCATTTTTACATCTTTTTGCGACCATGGTACTTTAGGCCAAATACAAAGGAAAAAGGGGTGCTAGGAGGACTTGGAAAGTGCTAAGCACTAACATGAGAGGAGCTCTAATAAAAATGGGTTGCATAGTTATATTTGGCATCCTTAGTGCCTTGGACCAAGGTTGGCACTTGTGCCATATTTGGGGGACCTCTATAGGTTGGTTAACAGGCTTGAATGGATTAGAAGCTATGAATTGAGAATGGAAGACAATGGCAAATTCAAGGAAACAAGGACCATGATGTGTAGGATTGCCTAATGGCTCTGGTTCCAAGAAAATTTTCCATAGATGAGTATCTCTCACGCAAGGAGGAATTAGATGGAAATCAAAAGTGGAATGGAGAGATATGTTTTGTGTAGGCATATTTTAATGTAATAAATCCTTAATTCTATAGTTTTACTGAGATTTAATTCTCAATATGGGAGATTGCTTAGAAGCCCATTCCTTGAATTAATTATGTTGCAATGGCCTAGCAATTTTGGATGCAATAGTAGAATGGATAGCCATGTTGTGGGGACACTTGGGTAGTATGGATTACAATAGAGACACCATCGACTAGTGTGCATTAGAGGAACAAAAATAAGGATTTCAATTAAGAAACTATGGGAAAGTAACACTGTTATGTGAGTTAAACATTTCCCAGTCATACAAGAAACTCCATTTCCTAAAAGGTGATTTACTGGAAAGAGATGGCTAGGGTTTAGTCTTGTTCTGTTGCCACCCTCGCCGACGCTGCTGTTCGAGTGTCTGAACCTGATCTCTGCCCCGCTGCTGCTCCAAATGGAAAGTTTGATGGGGAGGCTATCGTTACAGACCCTTTCCCAGCGATGCCTCCGCATGGACTGAACGCCTCTTCACTAGAGGTCGATGTTCTTTCAAAGGGCACACGCTTTATTGAGCTCAAGGATGATGCAGACCTCACTATTGCCAAGATCCTCGGCGACTACCCTTCGGTGCCTGTAGAGGCCTCCCTTTATTTCAAAGGAGTCTCTCAGCCCAGAGGTCTTTTTGCAGTCCTCCAAAAGGCAGTTTCTACAGGTTTCAACATAAGCTCTGTTTCTGCCTCCGTTTGCAACCTCTGGCAGATGCATCCCTGGGATCGACACTTGTGGACTGCAGTGGAGTTTATGGGTGGTGACTACTTTCCTGCTTCCTCCTCCTTACCTCGGCTGGGCCAAGCATTGCTGGGTTTCCTGCGAACCTACTCCCTTTTTTCTCAGAGCTGCAATAACAAGATGGGATCAAATGACAGCTCTGCCCTTTTGCAGATCCAGCATTGGTCTACAGGAATTTCCTACCCTCAAGGCCTTTCTTTGCAGAGGCTTGGATTTGTACGCAAAAGAAGATCCGCCCCTCGTTGCTGCGCAGATTCTGCCATTAAAAAGCACCCTGCCACTTTTCAGATCCAACTCTGGATGCTCTCTGGAAAAACTCTTTTGCTTTGGGTTTCTTCTACAGATCTGATACAGAATCTGAAGCTCAATATGGAACGACAAACTGGGATTCCCTCAATACTCTAGAGACTTCTTTTCCAAGGTAAACATCTTGAGGATCTTCTTCCCCTCTCTGCTTACAACATTAACAGAAATGATTCAATAGTGTTCACCCTTCGTTTGAGAGGAGGGGCAGCGGGACAGTCTTCTTCAGCCCCTACCCTCTCTTACAAAAATGTTGTATTTTCTTAGAACCCCAAACCCCATGCAGCCCCCAAACCCTAGCCTTTTCTGGTTGACAAACTGGACGAAGTACCTTCTATTGAAATCCCATTGCCAACTCTCGCAGAAGATCTTAAAAAATTTGCAAACAGAGCCATCATTTGCCGGTTTAATGGACTCTGGCCGCGCACAAAGGATCTCTTTGACTGGGTCCACGAAAACTGGACTAGCAAATGCCGGGTTAGTTGATGCTCACGAGGATTCTTCATAGTATTGTTCGATCACTCCAAGCATTATGAATAGGCCTTACAAGAAGGCCCCTGGTTTTTTGGAAATGTTGGGCTCTTCTTAACCCCATGGTTCCCAGATTTCGACCCTGCTACAACTACCATCACTAAAACTCCTGTTTGGATCAGGCTTCCCAACTTTCCTGTCCATCTTTGGAATCTGGAAGTGTTCAGACACATGGGCGATACCTTGGGACACTTTCTCACTATAGATTATGAAAGGGCACTTCAGAGCCTCTACACATATGCTAGAATATGCGTGGAGGTTGACATTGGCAAAGGATTGCCTGATCAATTCATCATCAAGGTCAACGATTTTGTTTGGACTCAGATCTTAGACTACGAGAACACTGCTTTCCGCTGCCGTCACTGCCACCAAGCAGGGCATCTACAAAACTCCTGCCCCACTCTCGCAGAAAAAAAGACTAAAGGAAACCATACAAAGTCCAACTCCAAAAAGTGGACTCCCTGTTACCCGCCACCTGCTGCAGATTCTACCTCTTCGAGCTCTGATGATGATGGGAGTGACGCAGAATCAGATCGTGCTCCTCAGACTGAGAACTTGTCCACCGATTCTCCCGAGCATCCCCCTGATTCTACCGTTACTCAGAAGCGTAGTCATGAGTCCGCCTCCTCTGATTCAAATAAGGAGGCCCCTCTTTTGGAGAACTCCAGTCTTCAAATTGTCCCAGCACTTACTCATCAGGAGGGTTGGGTTAAAGTCAACAAAAAGAAAGGGAAGAAACTTCGTGTGGAAAACTCTACCAATTCTGGGTAGGAGTCGGCTCCTTCCTTCTTTCTAGTATCTTGTTGCTGCTCCTTGCTTGTCCTTTTCTCTCTCCGGTGACCGATGTCGATATTAAATCATTTCCGGTAGGCCGTGTTTTTGTTTCTCTTGATTGTACTTTCTTATGTACCATATTTTTGCTTAATAGAATTAGTCCAATTCAGAAAAGGAAAAAAAACACTGTTATGTGAGTTGTGTGGAGAGCTCCCTGTGTGAGTGCAATGTTGACATGAGGTTGGGTGAGCTTGTGCTACAAAGAAGAGGCCAAGAGTGCCTATGGAAAGGAAATAGGTCAAGAGTTCCTATGGAAAGGAAAGAGGTTGAGAGATATTGATAAAAAGAAGAAGATCGAGAGAAGATATACCTATGTGGATATATGTTGTCATAGAGTGGATATAGTGTAGAGAGGTTTGTGTATGAGTGACTCATGTTGAGTGGAACATAAGGTTGAATGTTGAAGGCTATAGAGGAGAAAAGAGAGTTAATATCATGCAGAGTGGCTAAAAATTACAATGAACATTAGTTTCCTTATTGAGTATGGATTGGAGCCTACATATAGGAAATTGGTGCTTCCATCTCTAGTGGGTGTCTAAGGAATGATTGGAGGTTAGTTCCTCCTGCAAGTCAATCCTTTCATATATCCAATGAGCTACAAGTTGGTTCTAGCAAAAAATCCATCATGTTGGTGCTTCACAAGGTGCTTTTGGTAAGCTAGTCAGGTGTCTACAAAAGGAGGAAGCTTGTGCTTCTTGATTGTGGGTGATAGAAAAACATCAAAGGGAGTTGGTGTTTCTTGTGAGTGGTGGATCACAAAACAAACTATGTAATAGAGTAAGTGATCTTATTTTTACATTAATAACGAAACAAGATTTAGTGGTTTTTCTCTCGGAAGAGTTTCCATGTTAAATCTTTGTGTCAAATGTGTGTGCTACTCTTGGTGTTTGTGTTCATGTAATTATTTATGTTGCTACACTTGATATATTTTTGATAGCTCACATGAATGGTTGCCATATTTGAATGATAAAATATGAATTTTCATAAAAATTTAATTTTAGCCTTATTATCGTTACACCCCCTCCCCTCTCTCAGTATTAACATTGTCTGCAATACAGTCGAGATATGAAATGGTGAAATTTGACAATGATGAGATATTTTTGATAGGGTATATGTTACAGTCAGTAATGTCTCCCTAGTTGAGAGGGAGTGTTAATTTTGGCAGCTCGAGGAAAATTTCCCTCGTTTGGATAATCTTCCTAATCAAGGAATAACCATACTATCCCTTGGAAGAATTTAATTTGGTTAAGGAAAATATATTTTAATATGGAAACCCTCATGTACAAAAAAGGGATGTCATCCCAAGAGGAAATTGGAAACCCTTAGATGACTATAAATACAAGTCAAGTGACCCCCATTTGGAGATCATCAATTATTTATTGTTTCTTTGGTTTGACTCAAATGGGTCTAAGGTAGTTCACGTAGATTAATTCGTATAGGTTCGAAATTGGAGGGTCCAAAGCTCACACATGTCATTAGGGCTTTTGGTTCTTAGCCACAGGGATGCTATAGGGTATTTTGAGTAGCAACCAAAGACATGCAAGATCATGAGTGCAGTTGGAGGATTTCAGTTGCACGCATATCTCTCTCTCTGTGTCATTGGAACTTAAGGTTTTATTTTGAAAGTTGAGTGCAATTGACCATAGATTCTGACAGTTGATTGTAGTTGATGATAGGCTTCTGAATCAAGGTTTTGATTGTTAACATTGTTGGGTTCATATCTTGGGCATTATTTAGATGATTTTGCTCAATATTCTTGTGATTGAAGATATGGATCAATATACTCTCTCTTTGCTGAATCATTCAATGACAATCTAATAAGAAGAAGAATTTGAAATGGTTTTCCCCCTTGTGGGGTTTTTCTTTAGTCTTCGACCAATCCTGGTGTCTCTATGTGTGAATGTTTTTCTTCTCTTGTTCCTTTATGTTCCACTGCATTGATGATGATATTCTTCTTTCTATACAATTGCACATTTTGTTGAATAATGTTGTAAAAATGAATAATGTTATGATTTTGTGGGTCAATTCAATGTGTAAATGATTAAATGCAATTATCTAAAGAAAACAAAAATATATCCCTACGAAAAATTTTAAAAAATGGTGAATTTTATCAATTTAATCATATTTATGTAAAAAATACATGAATTTTTAACAAAATAGTTGAATATTTTATTTTGGGAAAATGTGTATAAATTAGGCAATTGGCAAAAAATTTCCCCTAAAAAATGTGTTGATCAATTATGGGTGGCATATGTGTATGAGATACTTGGCATTAAAGTGAATGATCGAGTATTCTTGTAAGGAGTGAATCCTACTTCACATTTGAAATTTTCTAATGATCATTTTCGAAAAGTGGAACAACATAAAAAGAAAGGAGTTAAATAATTTTAACTACTCCTAGGGAAGCCAAAGAGTCCCAAGAAATAGTTGCACTTTGTAATTATAAATTCCCAAGAACTTTATGAGAAAAGGGTTCTTATTGCTATTATAAATTTGGAACTAATTCTCAAGATAACATTGAGAAGCCCAAGGGCCACTTTTGAGGAAGGATCAATTATGTGTTTGTTGAGTTACTCGAGAAGACGAATCTCAGTTGTGGTTCTAAAATTTTAAACAAATAAAAAATGGATGCAATTCTTCCATAAACTCCTGCACCTAATAACATACCCTGTATGAATCTCAAATTTGAAATGCAAGTTAATATTTATATAGTTGGCCAACCCCTACCTTTGCCATGATACCACTAGGGGACTTCTACAGACACTTGGATATGGATTAGGTGACGATAACTCTCCCTCATTGGCATAATGTTAGTAGGTCACTCCTCTTTATTATTGAGCATAGGGCCTATGATGAATTTGTATGCTTTCACAATTGGTTTGCACAACACCACGAAACCTTTTCACCACTATATAGTTCCTTAATGATTTCCCTTACTAGTTCCACATGTGCTTTTCCAATAATACATCATTCTCAACCCTTTTAGAATAATATGGATCTCAAGGGTTCTCTTCTCAATTTCAAAACAATTAATTAAGAGTAGTTGACTTAAAATATTGAAGCCAAAGTTTCACTCAATTAGAGATGTCTCCATATTTCATGTGTTATGACTCATGCACCTCTGTAAGATTAACTACCTCCTCTAATCCCCCATGAATGACTTTCAATCCCTACAAACACTCTTCCAACTCGTGATACAATTCCTAAGAAATTTTTCCCATAAAATCACAACATATTCATACCAACGAAAGCATTGTAAACACAATTAATATAATTAGTCGAGGGACTAATATGTGGATGCTATAAGGTTAAACCCATTGAACTTTTAAATCATTCCTCACCAATGAACTTGAAATAATTTGAATTTGAGAAATCGATTGACGTGTTTCTCATTGGTCACATTTTAAAATATAAGGGATCATTTCACATATGCAACATCCAGGATAAGGAAATATACATATACATTGATAAAGATGTACAACAAAGTAATACGCAGAAGAAAAAATTTATATGAATGCATATCAATATTTGAAAAGAACTAGGAATAAACCACAAAACGCTAGGAATAAACCATAAACCACAAAGCACTGTAGAGGAATCCTCTCCTTAAAAATATACCTTAAACATAATAATATTTTCAAATTTCTAATAAATAAATAAAAAATTTCTTTGAGGTTCAAAAAATAACATAAATGATAGGAAATTTATTCACAGTTCAAACGTATATGTATAGTTTAATCAAATACATTAATATATAAAGAATATAAGCAAGGGCATTAATATATAAAGAATTGAGACTAGGGAGATAAACATTATGTTTAACGTAAATTGATCATCAATAAATAAATAAAAAATGAACTAATATTTTAATTATTTTAATATATTATAGTTTAGGTTTGTGTAAATTAGTGAGTGATAAAATGAAATGGTCAGAGGCTTTGTAATATTGTTCATTTAAATTTTTAATTAATTTTGTATGTTATATTCATTTTAATATTGGATTTATTAAGTGTTTAGATGAATTAAATTTCTTTATTTTAAAATAAATTTACATTTTAAGAAATAACTTTGATCTCTTTAATGTTTAATGGATTCAGGAAAATAAATTTTAATTAGTTTAATTATTAATCTTTAAATAAATCACATTAAAAAAAACTATAATTTTTTTTAATGTTTATATTTATTTTATTAATTATTTTTAAATTAACTTAATCAAAATATTAAATATTACAACATCTTCTTCATAAATATTAAATTGAAAAACACTTTGAAACAAAACTATATAAATCACAATAATACTCTTAAAATCAATGAGGTAGCCTACAACATCTTCTTCATAAATATTAAATTGGAAAACACTTCGAAACAAAATTATATAAATCGCAATAATACTCTTAAAATCAATGAGGTAAGTCTACATTAGTAGTCAATTCCAAGCCCAACTATCATACATATATATAACCCAAAAAAAACCAACAATTTAAAAAATTATTAAAAAATATTATTAATAATAAAAAAATAACATTAGGCACACGGGGAAACGATACAAATATTACTAAATTGAATTACAAGCCCTAAAAAGTTAACACGACATTATATCAAATAAAAAATTAAAAAAACGTATGCTCGGTAAGCTCTTGTTATAATGAAATTTTAATGACATGGACGACCGAGCATTTAAAAAGAACTATTACAAATAAATTGAGTGTCTTTTTTAAACAGAAGTCAAACTTCATGGAACATCACAAGTTTAATATCCCACCTATCTACTTCAACAAATTAGTATTATATCATACTCGTTCATACTCTTATCCTAAATATTTTTCTGTACATCATATCAATGTTTGGGTCTTTAATTAATTAAGAAACTTTGAAAACAATAACCAAAAACACAATACATGCAGCAAAGGTCAATAATATATTAGAACACGCCATCCATTGCACCTAATAGCAGGATTGACTCTTCAGAGGCGTTGGTTACTTTTCAGCGACCAGTGAATAATATATTAGAACACTCAAATTCAGTGTACATCAAAAGGGCACTGAGTCAACAATCCTAAACAATTAGTAATCATTTTTAGAATGCTAAACAGCTCCAAGCTCCATGGATAGATAGGAAGGGTAGCATGATAGTGTCGAGTAAGGACATTTTTCTTTTCATTTCTTTTTAGCTATACCAACATTTTAAGCGGTTACTTAACGTTTTAAATATATTTTTTACAAAATAATTATATGATTTTGGGGTTTAAATGTATGTTATAATGTTTTTGGCCTTTGCCATGGAATTGAAAATTTCATAAAATTATATTTTTTAATATATATATAATGAGTATATTGATTTTATTAATTATATGTCTGGCCATAACAAATATCCAGTAAATGAGTTACGTTTTTGTTCTATCTCCCTCCTATCCTTTTGACTGACCTTTATGATTAGCAATTTTGGGGGACTTCTAATTTGTTAAAAAATCATTACATTTTTATATGTATAAAATATACACAAACTTCCAAACAAGAGGCAAAATTATAGAATGCACGCTTATGTGATTCATGATTTATGTATAATCTCTTTTAGATAAATCACATGATTGTTTTAAGGTTGGCGTGTTTCGAATCAATTCATATGGTTCATCATTAGGAAAAGGATGGATAATGTCATCAAGAACACATATATTTATTTGTGTTCTTGATTACACTATTCATCTTTGTCCTAATGATGAACCATAATGAGTGGTTTGAAACACGTCGACCTTAAAAAAATGTAACTTAAAGGACATATGTAGAAGAAATAAGAGAAGAAATAAGGGTTGAAATGTTGATTGTGCTATCGTGCTGCCCCTTTTTTTGTTGATTTGTCTCCTTGTGTCTTTTGTCTTTAAATAACCATGTATCTCCATTTAATAAGACCTCCAACAACCTCATAACCACCTTTCACCATCACTTGTTATATCCTTTTGGTTATGGGTTTTTATCAATCCTTAACTGGCTCGTAAATTTTTGCTGACAGGTGTCAAAATTTAGTTAAAATAGGTGCTACCAGAAATTCTGGTAAACACCTGTAACTGTGCAAAAACTGGAATGCTACCATAATTTCCAGTAGCGCTCTATTTATTTTTCAAAAATATACAGAAAATGATGAAAAGCCTTTCCAAACTTATATTCCTTGACATCTAAGTTGTTCAAAATCGGGATTGATAAGAAAAAATGTATTTGTATCAAAAAAAAATTTTACCTTCCTTCAATGTGGGCTGCAATTTCAACAAGCTTATCCAAGTTTGTCTTGTTGTCCACAGCTGATCCGGATCTGGTTGTTCTTGTGGCTTCTTCCTTGACAGTGGATTTCTCCTCCTTAGAACCTTTTTGTATCTTTCTTCTCTTTTAGGGCTCTGAGTGTTGCTTTGAAGGGGTTTTGTTTTTGTTTTTGTTTATGGAATTTTTTGTCTTTGACCCTTCAGATTTATCTTCTATATCAATGACCTCTGTCATTAATCTTGGATTGTGTAGAGCCTTGGAATTAAGCCTAAACTTGTTTTTGTCTATGGTATGCCTCTTTCTACTACCAACAATAGGTTTGGCTTCTTCTTTCTTCTTCTTACTGCTAATCTCATATCAATCATCCTTGGGGAGTTCTTCATCAGATTTTGTAGGCTGATACTCTTTCTGCATATTCTATTGAATATCTGCTTTCATAATTTCTAGTAGCATCTGAACTTTAGATTCTTCTACAGTTGCAGAACTTTCTCTTTGGGCTCTGATGTAGACATTAGGAAAAGGAGGAACATGGGACACCTATTTCATAGATTTGGGTTTACTTACTGAGGAGCTCTCTCATTTTTCCAACTTTCTCTCAGCCTTGACTGCAGAAACCTTTTCTTTCTTTCTCTTGGCCTTATATATTTTTTCCTTCTTGGCCTTCCTCTTGGTTCCTTTTTCAATTTGAGGGCGTGGTTGTGACACTGGGGTGCAGGTTTCCCTGCCCTGTAAAACAAAAAGTGATACCAAGTTTGCTTTCTCTTCCTTAACTCTTCTTCAATTAGAACCTTGATGAGAGCTTGATGATACAAGCTATATTCTAAAACAACAGTGTGAGTTTGGACCCTTCTTAACATATTTTTCATACTCTTCAGCAAGAAATATGGCATATTTAATGTCGTCATACCTGCAACATGAAAAAGAAACCTCATATGATAAACAAACACAACTGTATACCTCCTTTCACAAGTGAGGTATATCTTGATAAGTTTAACAACTTCTCTCCAGTCATTTTTAAGATAGCTTCTTGGAATTCCCTTGGCCCAATTTTGATATCTGTGTGCATCCTTGAAGAAACTATTGAGGTCTCCTCCTGTGATAACCTGACCTTTAAACCACCTCTCTCCTTCCTGTGGAAGATTAAATGCTTTAGCATTGGAGTCTTGTAAAACATGGAATGTAAGACCAGAAACACTGGCTTCTTGTCCATTAAAAGAGTTTGCAAACTCTTGAGCTACTCCTGAGTGAGAGCTCCCTAACATGGTGCACAGAGAATACCACCCTTTGTGGATAAACAAGCTTCTTAGCCTCGAATTTGCATCCACTAGGTCTGCACCCTGTGGCTCATTTCGTTTTATTTTCCCACCTATTTTAGTCATCTTCAAAAATTAATGACTCTGTCTCTTGAAACTAATAGATGGCAAAGTTCGAAGTGTTTCACATTATAGGTGTTACTAGTGTTTCCTCTTGCAATAATGTCTTAAATCTAGACTCCTCAAACTGAAACTCTATGCAATTCGATCTCCAACAACTAAACTCTCAAATAATAATACTCTTGCTTTTTTGGTGGTTTTAAAACAAGAACTATGGTTTATCACCCTATGGAAATCGATCTTCATTATGGAAATATTCCTTACCATAGTGTGCACCATGTGATAGACATTATCACCTTCATTTGGTTGCGTATATTCATATGGAATGCTACAGATGGCTTGAGGCAAGTGAATCTGTGATAGCCAGTCACCTCTGCTATCTTGCTGATTATTGGCCGAAATTTCCGACATCACTCTTGTGTGACCATACAAATGGTCATTGCATTAATTTTGATGACCACGATCTCCTTCAATTCAGAAAACACGTACCTTGACATGATATTAACTGACTTGGAGTGACAGACAGGACGAGATTCATGGTTGGGTGTATTACTGTGGGTTGACACCTAATCATTAACTTATACCATCTTGACTTAAACTAAACTGACCGCATGTGCTCCTATCATAAGATATAAAACACTTTTTTAAAATTATTTGAAACACATTTACACTACAACATGTGGCTTGACATAAGCGGATGCGTTTTTTCATTTATTTTTAAAAATAGAGGATGCTTCTAGAATTTCTAGCACCATTGGAATAAAATAAGAACAGATAGAAACAGGAATATAAAAAACTGTCCGAAAAGACTAAAAATAGTCGCTACCAGAAATTTTGGTAACGACCAATTTTTTATTTTTATTTTTAAAGTCTAATCCTAAAAACAAAAAAAATAAAATGGAATCGTGACTTAGCAAAGAACTATGCTAACATTGGCTCCACAGGGAATAGAGCTCTCCCTGCGAGGCTCTAAGAATATTTTTTACTTTCAGGGCCTTGTCATTGGGCTATGGAGTCTTATTATGAAACACATTGGAATTTACAGTGAAGTTAGGCCACCAATAGCCATAGTAAAATATCTTTTTAAGAAAGTGCCCATTGAATGGGCCTCCAAATATTTTTGTCCCATCAAGATGTTACAACTCAAAAGTATTGTTCTGCAAAAAATTTGAGATTCTGAAAGGAACAAGCCATAAAGCATCAAATTTGGAATGATTACTTATATCTTGATGTTGTGCATCCCATTTCAACACTATATCTCCAATCTGAAAATCCTATTTTTTAGTTCCTCTATCAAAAACATTCTTTACAGCTTACCGATATTTTCTCAAAAAATCATATTGTTTTTCTCATTTTTTCTACACTTCTATTATTTGATAAATTCTCTTGGTCATGTCATTTGGCTCAGCTTCATGATCTTGTAGAAATTTATCTATTGGAATGGCCAATTGAACTGGAAAAACAACATCAGTTCCATAAACCATTTGAAAATGTGATGTATTAATAGACTTTTGATAGTCACCCTGTCATCCCATAAAGAAAAATTCAATTTTGAATTCTAGGCTTTATTATTTTGCTCCAACAGTTTGGTGATAATTCTTACCAAACTTTTGTTTGATGATTCAGCTAAACCATTACCTTGGGGATAGTAAGCTATAGAGTGAGTGAGTTGAATGCCATAATCTTCACAGAAATTTACCAATGGAGTAGCTTTAAAAGCAACTGTATTATCTGCTATTAACCTTGATGGGCATCCAAATATGGTTATGATTCCCTCCAAAACATTAATGATGAATTTATGAGTAGCATTCATGGTAGGCATTTCATCAATCCATTTGTTGAAGTAATTAGTTGCAACAAGAATCCAACGATGATTTCCACTTGAAGGTGGATCAATTTCTCCATTGAAATCTAAACCCCAATGCTTAAAAGGTGTAGAAAAAACAATGGGCTTGAGAGGAAAAGACTTCAAATGTTTCTTATTGGTGAATTTTTGACATTTTTCACATGCTCTCACCTCAGCACATACATAAGAAAATAATCTAGGCCAAAAATAGCCAGCTCTCAAAATTTTGTACGCAGTAGTTCTCTAATAGTGATGTCCTCCACACACACTACTATGCGTGTCAAAGATAACTTTCTTGGAATAATCTGGGTAAATGCATCTCAACAAAACTCCTCTAAGATCTTTCCAATATAAAAAATTATCTTTAATGCAGAATTTAGCAGTTTTCAATTTCAAATATTTTATTATGCTTTTATCATAATTTGGAAGAGGTTTAAAATGTTGCAGAAAATAGATGATATCCTTTTACTAGCTACATTCATAAAGCTTACATCCACTGCCATGATGTCAATAGGTTTAGAAATCTTCCCTTCAAATTTTTCATCCATGAAATTCAAGCCCAAAACTTTACAATTTTCTTTAGCCAGTAGTTTGGCTAATCCTCGACCTTTGATTATTTTAGTAGGCTTTATCTCTAAATCAACCTCAATAAATTTAGTCATCTACTTACTTCTTTTTCCATCAATATTAGGCTGAACTAATATCTCTCTAACAACATATGAAGGTACATAGGTAATAACTTGAGCATGCAGAATATAAACTCTAAATTATTTCAGATCTTTTATCAATGCATAGGCGTGATTTTCCAACATTTCATACTTCAATTCTGCATCTCTAAGAGCTCTGCTGAAAAATGATATGGTAGCTTCCTTATTTTCTGAATATTTTTGTAAGAAAACAACAACAATATTATCTTGGTAGGTGAATGAAAAGATCAAGAAAGGCTTTGAGTATTCAGGGCTTACCAGCTGAGGTGTTTCATTGATAGATTTTTTGATCATCTCAGATGAGTTTCTGGATTTAATGGTCCATTTGACTTCTTTTTCCTTCTTCAATAAGCAAGTAATATGCTTCACCACTTCAGCAAAATTTGGAATGAACCTTCTTAAGAAATTGATCTTACCAAGGAAAGATTGAATCTCTTTCTTGGATCTTGAAAGTGTTAAATATTGAATTGAAATCACTCTTTTAGGATCAATTTTCACTCAATATTTAGAAACTATGTGACCCAACATATTACCTTGAGAGAAAAATGAGACTTCTTTGGATTTAATGATATACCATATTTTCTGCATTTAAGAAATACTTGTCTCAAGTGTTGAAGGTGTTCTTGATTTGAAGTTGAATAAACAATAATATCGTCTAAATAGATGACCAAGAAATTGTCATTTTCTCCAATGAATGCGAAGTCCATAGCACGTTGAAAAGTAGCTCCAACATTCATTAGCCCAAGTGGCATCTTTGCATACATGAATGTTCCCTAATAAGTAGTGAATTTTTTCTTCTCTTGGTCTTCTGGCCAAACTGAAACTTGATTGTACTTAGAGAAAACATCTAACATGGAAATTTTGTCTGAACTAGTTTCCTTTTGAAGAATATGCTCCATCTTTGGCAATGGAAAAGTATCTTTCTTGGATCATTTGTTAAGATTTTTGAAATCTACACATAGTCTGACTTCACCACTCTTCCTTATTATTGGAACTAGATTGGCAACCCAATCTGAGTATCTCAATGGAATGATGATTTTGGCATCCAAAAGTTTCTTCACCTCCTTCTCCATAACTGGTAACAATAGTGAATTGATTTGTCTTAATTTCTGCTGGAAAGGCTTAGTACCATCTTTCAATGGTATCCTATTCTTAATGATAGTTGTATCATATGTCTTAATATCTTCATATTTCCAGGAAAACACATCAAAAAATTCACAAAACAACTTATGGTATTCATTCTTTACTTTTTCTGATAAATCTTTTGACAACTTCACATACCTCAGTTCTTTTTCTGTGCCAAATTGAAATCTTCCAATTCTACTTTTGTTTCAACCAATTGTGATTTTACTAAGACATCATTGTGATCAAAGAATTTCTCAAGTGGCATTAACCCATTGGGAATGTGATTGGTAGGCAGCTGAATGATAGGATGATCAACAAACTGTTTTTGAAGATTTTTGGTGTCTTGCAAATCAACATCATCCTTCATGAGATCTTCACATTGATCAATTATTTGGAAAAAAAACTATTCAACATCTTCAATAAATCTTATAATCTCCTGATCATCATAAAAACTTTCCAATGCTTGACATTATCAGGAATGCTAGGTCTGAACCTAACTTCCACTTAATATTTGAGCTTCATAGGTATTGGAATCTTGAATGAACTTATTGAAATAGAAAGTGAGTCAACCAAAATATTACTTTCTCTTGGAACAAAAGAAATGTTAAAATCCAGGAAGGAGTCTTCTACAATACTCCATACTGCATTCTGGTAATCTCTGAGTGTTAGATGCTTAGCTTGATAAAGATTTCTGATTTGCTGAATAATAAGTTCAGCATCTCCAAAAACTGAAATTTCTAAAATATTCATATCTTTTGTTATTTTTAAACCAATTAGCAAAGCTTCATACTCAACCACATTTTTAGTTGCTTCAAATTCAAGTTTGAAAGAAGAACTGGAGCTCTCTTTCAAAAGATAAATGAGAAATTTTCCTGCACCAGCTCCTTCTTTAGAACATGAGCCATCAAAACAAATTTTCCATAGTTGTGAACCTTCATGACTGATCCATTTTTCATCAGGCTTCAAAATATGAATTTTTTTTGTAGATAGTACAACATCATCCATGTGTAAAATTCTTGGACCAACATCAGTTGTTCTAGAATTAATTGGATGATTAGTGGGGTCTTTGCTGTCACTAATGATATATGCCATTTGAGCTTCTCTATAAAGTCTTCTTTGTTCTCCTCCAAAAATATGGACAATAGCATAAGTGAGATCAATTTGCAAAGTTCCTCCCAACCTTCTAATCCATGATCTAGAGGGTAACATGCCAAACTAAGGAGGAATGTCAGCTACAACAATATCCATGACCATCCCTCTCATGGGTAACTGAAATAGGCCTACTACAAAGTCTTTGATGACACCAAGGCATTGAAATTTCTAGGAATCAAAGGATTAGAGATCTTGGTACTCTCTAGTTACTTGAAGACCTAGTTCATCCATGAATACCTTGGGCATTAAATTATGTGAAGAAATTATGAAATATCTTATCATGAATATTCAGAGATAGGTAGAAGGGAGGGGTAGAGTCATCTCTGTCTTCTACCAATGGACCTAAAATAACAGTGGGCTTGTCATCTTGAAGGTTAACAAAATTAGAAGCTACTTTGGTAGGTGGCGGTTGAAGAGCTTTCATAAAGGTATTTTTTAAATCATCATTATTCATGAGCTCTACAAGAGGAACAATAATCTTTATCTTTTATATTTCATTCTCAAAATTTAAAATAGGTGGTAGCTTGTGAGAAATTTTTACCTCAAGTGAAGGAGTATTAATTGCTACCAGAAATTCCTGTCTTCTTGGTTTGGCAACTTGTTTTTCTACTGGAATTTCAACTACATCCTTATTATTCCTGGGTTGTGCAACAAGATTTGGATTATCATCAATATTCTTTGATCTAAGATTATATTTTCTTTGATGATCAACTTCAATCATGGAATGATTAGGGACCACTTCATTATTCTATTTATATGACATTAAATCTTCATACTCTGCTTGTGTAATCTGGATCAACCCTTATTTATCTCTCAAATAGTTGATATTAGCATCTTTTTCCAACCTTTCAGCTTCCTCTTCATATTCAAATATATTATTTTTCAAAGGAGGCTGCACTTTTTGATCATCAACATCTCTCCTTTCTCACTGCAAAATTTGAGGAGCAATAGGTCTTCTAAATTGTTGTTTATTATGCTGATCAAATGAAACATTTCTAGTACTAGCTGGTCTTGCTTCCATCTTGAGCTTGGACATCTTAGTAGTCAATGACTTCACCATCTTAGTCATCTCATATAACTTAGGATCTATGTCTGACGTTCCTGAAGTAGAAACTTCAACTTTTTGCTTTATTTTTCCTCTACTAATCCCTCCTCTGAGCATATCAGTTGCTAACACATTATATTCCACCTCCACTGCATTCTCCTACATTTGTGTTAGTGTTGTAGATCTTCTTTCTCTCATTAATAAACAAAAATCAGGATCAAAGACACCAACATAAGTGATTTTAGTTGAAGCTTCAATAGGCTTTATTTCAGTAGGTATTTTGCTATACATCTTATTGAATCTCTTAGAAAAATCAAAAATTGATTCTGCTTTTGTTTTTATTGCACCAAGTTCAGTGATATAATATAGAAAATATTTCTTATCACCCAATTTCCTTAAAAATGTATCATCTAGGGTTTCAATTCCAGTGATGCTACCAACTATCAAAGATCTGAACTATTTCCTAACATCACCCTCAAAAATATGAAAAAAACTCTCATCGAGACATCTTCACGCTCAATATTCAGATTGTCAGCATAGGCATAAAAATTAGCAAGGTGTTCTTTAGTTGTTACCTCTCCCTCACCACTAAACTTAGGCATGTATTTGAGATAATATCCTATAGGTAATGCATTCATAGGTTGAGGTAAAACCAAAGGGGCATACCTTGCAAAAAAAAATTCATCCATTCAATTAGGGGGTGGGTTTGGACTTGCCATAGTGTGAGTCGTTGGGATTTTTGGAACAAAAATTGGTGGATTGTGAAAAACAGATGATGAAGCACCAAATTGTGATGTAGAGACTATTTGTTGGCTGGAAAACAAGGGAGGTGCATGATTTTCTACAAAATTAGGGGATAAAGTTTGTAGGACCTCTTTACGGACAACCTTTGAGAAAACAGTAGTAGAGGCAACAAACTTTAGTTTACTCTCTTTCGTGATTATCTTTCCAAGGTTGGAAACTGGGATTATAATAGGGGATTATGGGTTAGCCCTGGTTCTTGTCCTTCTAGGATCCATAACTTCAATGATGGAGTTGCCAGGGGTAAAGGAATATAAAAAGATAGATGGAATTGTACACCTCAGAACTATACTTATAACTTTGTAATTCGCCCAGGGATAAACTTCAATTTGCCTCCTCGACAACAGCGACAAAGATGTTAGTGCAAGGAGTCACTCCTTGACTGCATACAGAGTAAGACTTACACATCATATTTCATTTGAAATTTTGAAGGGTTTGTTTGAGTGGTGGGATGGCTTCTCAAATATTTTGAAATGATTTTTTAGATTCTTTAAAAATTTCATGCATTTTACAAGATGTGGAAAGTATAAATTGTATGGGTAAATTGGTAGTATAGGGAATAGAGTTTAGAAAATGGAAGAAGATAGATAGCTGGTACCTATTCTAGGAAATATTCCTATCCTAAATCAGTCACACATTTATGATGATGGCTCTTTACGCAAAATTTATTTATGCAAAGTAAGCAATATTCAGAAAATAGAATGCATGTATAAATTATTCCACAAATCCTTTATGAAATATTCACTGACATGTTCTATAACACACATATAATTTGTATAATACTGAAAGCAGATAATTTACTCTTAAATCCTTTAACAATTTCTAACTCACACCTTACTAGTTTTTGCAATTCATATTTTAGAAGAAAATAACAAAGAAAGAAGACACACCAGACATTATATGGTGCTTGAGTCACAAAATCCTCCACTATGAAGTAAAAAGGGGTTTTTATTATATTTAGTTTTTAGGTAGACCAACATCCAACCTGGAAATTGTATTTACAAATGGTATATATATAAAGATAGGAACCAACTCCATCTCTTCTAAAAATAAGGAAACATTACTCCTAACATTACATAGGTGTCAAAATAAATTAGAGACACATCCCATCGAAATCTAACTTAAAGGACAGATGTAGAGGAAAGAAGAGAATAAATCTAGGCTGAAATGTTGAGTGTGTTGTCATGTTGCCCATTTTTCTATTGAGTTGTCTCCTTGTGTCTTTAGGACACAAATAACCATGTATCTCTATTTAATAAGACCTCCAAAGACCTTATAACCACCTTTCACCATCACTTGTTATATCCTTTTGTTTATGGGTTCTTATCCATCCTTAATTGGATCAGAAAATTTTGCTGACAGGTGTCAAAATTCAGTTAAAACATGGGCTATCAGAAATTCTGGTAAAAACCTATAACTACGCAAAAACTAGAATTCTATCAAAATTTATGGTAGTGCTCTGTTTCTTTTTCAAAAATATACAAAAAATTTTGAAAATCCTATGCAGAATTATATTCCTTGACATCTAAGCTAGTGTTCAAAATTGTGATTAGGAAAATGAGGAACTGGGGGCACCATTTTCATAGATTTGGGTTTACTTGCTGAGGAGATCTCTCCATTTTCCAACTTTCTCTCAGCATTGATAGTAGAAACCTTTTCTTTCTTTCTCTTGGCCTTATAGATGTTTTCCTTCTTGGCCTTCTTCTTAGTTCTTTTTGCAGGTTGAGGGTGTGGTTGTGAAACTTGAGGTGTAGGTGCAGGCTGGTCTTCCCTGTAAAATAAAAATTGATCCCAAGTTTGATTTCTCTTCCTTAACTCTTATTAAACTAGAACCTTGATGAGAGCTTGATGATACAAGCTATATTATGAAATAGAAGTGTGAGTTTGGACCCTTGCTGATATCTTTGTTAGACATGCCAACAATAATTATGGTAGATTTAATGTCTTCATACCTGCAACATGAAAAAGATACCTCATATGATAAAGAAACACAATTGTATAGCTCCTTTCACAAGTGAGGTATATCTTGAAAGTCTAATAGCTTTTGTCGAGTCATTTTTAAGATAGCTTCTTGGAATTCCCTTTTCCCAATTTGGGTCTATGTGTGCATCCCTGAGGAAACTATAAAGGTCTCCTCCTGTGATAACCTGACCTTTAAGCCACCTCTCTCCTTTCCGTGGAAGATTAAATGCTTCAGCAATGGAGCCTTCTGAAACCTACAATGTAAGACCATAAACTGTGGCTTCTTGTCCATTAAAAGAGTTTGTAAACTCTTGAGCTACTCCTAAGTGAGAGATCCCTAACCTGGTGCTCAAATAATACTAGCTTGCCTGGATAAAATAACTTCTTACCCTCAAATTTTCATCCACTAGGTCTATATCCTATGGCTCAATTCATTTTATTTTCCCACCCATTTTAGTCATATTCAGAAATTAATGACTCTATCTCTTGAAACTAATAATTGGTAGAGCTGGAAGAGTTTCAACTTACATGTGTTACTTGCGTTTCCTTTCGAAATCCTATCTAAAATCTAGAATCCTCCTCAAACTGTAGCTCTATGCAATTCGATCTCTAATAGATAAACTCTCAAATAATAATACTGTTTCTTTTTTGGTGGTTTTAAAATAGAAACTATGGTTCATCACCCTATGCAAATCGATCTTCATTATGGAAAATATTCCTAAATGTAGGGTGCACCATGTGATAGCCATTATTACCTTCAATTGGTTGCGTAACTTCGTATGGAATGCTATAGATGGATTTAGGCAAGCAAATCTGTGAATGACAGTCACCTTCGATGTCTTGTTGATTATTGGCCGAAATTTCTGGCAGCACTGCTGTGGGACCAACCAAACTGTCATTGCATTAAATTTGATGACCATGATCTACTCCGTTCGGAAAACGCGTACCTTGACATGATATTAACTGACTTGGAGTGGTAGACAGGACAAGCTTAATTATTGGGTGTATTATTGCGGGTTGACACCTAAGTGTTAATGTATACAGTGACTTGAATTAAAGTAAAATTACCTCATATGATTCCTATCATAAGATATAAAACATTTAAAAAAAATACTTGAAACGTATTTACACTAAACACGTGGCTTGACAAAAGCAGATGTGATTTTTCATTTATTTCTAAAAACATAGTATGCTTCTGGAATTTCTAGTACCATCAGAATGAAAGAAAAATAGACAGAAGTGGGAATATAACAGACTTTTCAAAAAGACTAAAATAGGTGCTAACGAAAATTTCGGTAGCGACAAAAGTTTTTTTGAAATTTTCAAACTCTAATTCTAAAAAAAAGAAAGAAATGGACTCATGACTTGGAAAAGAACTGTGCTAACATGCACTACTACATGTTGTTTCAACTCCTTGAACTAGTTACACTTGAGATGTTACTCATAAGTTGAAGTTGTTCTTACAACTCCACAATTTGTCTTTGCAAGAATTTTGTTTCATCTTCTTTTCTAACTAATTTTTCTTTCAAGATTTGTATATCTTATAGTGCATTGACATGCAAATCCATTTGTTCTTACATCTGCAGATTCATTGTCATAAGATCCATTTGTATCTCCTCCATTTGATTTTACACTTAAGAGACCCTGTCTTTGCAAGTACATCTTGTATGTATTGGATTATTACTTACACCCAACTCTTTTTCTTTTCCAATTTACATGTTGGTTGTAAGAATTTTGTTGCTTTCCAGGTTTGTTGACCAAACCCCCACCTCCAATATCCAAGAAGGTTAAATATTTCCTTCAAGTTGTATTTTCCACATTAGGGATCTTAAGTTTCTATCTCCTTTGAAGTCATAGCATTAATGGTGGTTGGAGGTGGCAATCCATATGCCCTTCAAACATCGGTGGGGAATCATGCCAAGGATTTTCACACAAGAAAAAATTGATTTATCCCATCTGCAGTAGGGATGACCAGATTATCTCCTCACCACATAGAAACCACTTAATGCACAGAGGTCTTCGCTAAGCCAGAGACATATTATCTATGCATGGAGCTATGGCACACTAGGTTGTCTATTTGATACTTTATAGAGAGCCTGTCATTTCCTATTCCTTGTCTATTAGCTATACGTCCTAAGATGGAAGTTCAATGTAGAAGTCTGCAGAGTTCAATGATACTGTGGTGACTTGACATCACCCCTTATCATCATTATCCCACATGCTTCCGATATAAATGCAACATTACAATTCATAATTTATTCCCTCAAGTAAACCATCATCATTGTGATAAACTAGCCTGCAATTCCCATGTCCTGTGTCATGCATCTAGTTTCAAGATTTTGTGAAGATTATGTTCTTTTGGTGTTTTCATGTTGAGAGTTTTCCATGACATCCATCAACCCCCCTTCACATATTTTATTACTATTCCTTCCTTGATTCTTGAGTAATGTACTTTGAGCATGTGTATTGACACCAACTAAGTATAAATTGAACATATATATTTTGTTAAGATATAACATGAAACTCCCTTTTTTGGTTTAATTTAGAGAAGAGTATCTCACCCAAATTCTCCATTAACCTCCAATTTCCTTGCCTCGAGGTGATAGGCATGGTTGGCACAATTATCAACATCTGAATTATGTTATTTGAGAATATGAAAGTGTTTGGTCTCAACCTAGTCTCCTAAATTGAGTTCATTTAATTGTCAACCAGGGTTGGTAAACTGCTGAAGTGAAGTGCACCGTATGTGCCTAGGTGTTGTCTCTTAATGCATTGTCTTTAGTGTTTTATGATGTTTTTGGTCTTTTGTGATGATTTATGATGTTTTTGATCTTTTGGTAGTTTTATGTTCACAAGGAAAATGACTGGAAAGCTAGTGGAAAGAAGCTAATGATTTAAAACAGAGTGAAGCCTAATTGGTTGATGATAAGTGACAAATGCAAAGGAAAATACTAAAACAGAATCAAACCTAAAATATGACTAAGCAGAATACCAAGCTTGATAATGACTTCTAGAAAATGAATCAAAACATAAACCTAACTTGTCCAATTATTTTATCAAAGGTATTTTGAAAGAGATTGAGAAATGGTCAACTAAGTATACAAATTCTCCTAACTAAACAACTAAACAATCAACTTATAATGAGACAACATTTTATCCATGATTAAAGATTTGTGGAAACATGTTTGGAGAAAAATATTGTTGACATCATAAGATCTTCTACTCTAAGACTAGTTCCTAACTTTATTCTGCAATTTCGTTTGACACCTCTACACTTCACTCAAAGGTTATAGATTTTTTTAGAATAGTATTTTGAGGAAAGGTTTGTTTGTGAGGTGATAAAGGAAGTTACAAAAGTACCTCAGGCCTTGGAATGATACTGTCTTATGTTCATATGGTTATGAATCAACTATAGATTTGGAACAAGAAGAGGTTTTGTAAATAATGAAGGCTGTTTGGTTAAGTTTAACAACTGAAGTAATCTAATATGCAGTGGATGACAACTAAATGTGGAGTGCAAATGCAATGAGTTAAGCTAAAAATGAACTTAAGATGTCACTAGCCTAAAACAGTGCTGAACTAACAAGTCATTATCAAACTCAAAACAAAATAACAGAGCATGAGTTAAATGCAATTAGACTCTGGAGTATCCTAACTAAGTTATCATGCATTAATCTATGGGATTATACATCCTGTTTTTCCATCATGATTGGTATTTTGGAAGAGTTTCTTAGAACAATCCTAACTGTACAATTCAGTGCAAATGCAAACATAAAGACTGAAAGCAATTTAAAAACTAAGATATCACAGCTGTCTCCTACCCATCATTATGATATTTTGGAAGAGTGTTTTAAGAGCAAGGTTAGCTATGTTACTTAGTGAAAACAAAAAATTGAAACATTCATTATCACAGTCATGCCTTAGACATCATAAGGATTTTTTGGAAGAGTGTTTAGAACAAGTGTAACTGTGATAGTGAACAAAAGAAATTACAATTAAATCCTACAACACTATAGCCATTTCCCATTCATTATCATGATCTTTTGGAAGATTTTCTTCTTTTGGAAGAGTTTTTAGAATGAGTATAACTATAGTGGCTAATGAAATTAACTATTAACTCAAACTTCAAAAACGTAAAGGCAACTAAGATACTTATCTAAATTACGCAAGTAAAACTGTGCAGGAGGCAGGGGCCCGCTACCACCAGACGGAATCTAACTCCAAATCAAATCAACGCTTTCAAAACAATACTATCTTCTTCATTAAAGGAGAAATAACTTGAACAGAGCAATCTGCGTCTTCAGAAATGTAGCACAAAATCTAAGCAAAATCTAGAGCAAAATCTAGCCTATCTCTCAGTTTCCCAAGTGTTTTTATAACAAATTTACATAACAAGACTTGCAACAATTCGAGGATCATTGTCTTTCCTTATCAAAATCATACTAGGACTCTTAAAGTGGCAGCGTAAAAAGGAAAAGGACATCTGGACTAAGACAGTCCTATTAGAAATCTACTTCCTTAAATGAGTTCCCACGTATCAAAACGATATCCAGAATTCGGTTTTTCCTTCATGGTGAGAAACGAACAATGTAGACATGACGTGGAATATACCCATATGTGGTTTTTCTTGAGAGGCCACCTGGAACATGCCTAAACATGAAGACAGCTGCAGAATTTCCGGTTAGCTACAGAATGTCTGCATTCTGCAGCTAGTTCCGGTCAAAATGCATTACAATGACAAAAATCACAAAACCTAGCAAGTAAGTCATGTTAATCATTCTAAAAGTGATTTTAACTAAATTCATTGATCAATTTGGTCTGGGATAACAATGGAAAAAGGAAAATGAGGTAAAGTAAGATGAAAGAAAGCATAATCTTGAGGCTCAACATACCCCCACTGCTGACTTCTTGCATGTCCTCATGCAACTTATTCCATAAACTCAGAGGCTTCTGCAAGAACATCTAATCCTCTCCTTCTTCTTTGCCTGGAAGCTAAATATATTCTGGGTTTTCTGATGACATGTTTGAACCTTAAGTTGGTAAGTGCCCTGATTAGCTTCTCGTTCCTCTTTTTCAACTTTTCATTAGCCTTTTCCACTTTGTCCATATGTAGAGATAAGGTTGAGTTCATATTGGTTTTGAGTTTGACTTGTCCCTTCAGAATATCATTCTCATTTTTGATGTGTCTATTAAGTATTTCCAGCTCATACCTATCCCTTCTTAACACATCTATTTCGAACAGTGGAGGACTATGGGTTCTATCCCTACTCTCTGAAGCTTTCCTTTCCAAAGTTTCAACATAGTCATAAACTTCTTGCTGAGCAGGGTCAATTTCAGGGGTTCCTTCATTAAAATCCTCTTCAACATCTTCTTCAATAGATGTTTCCTCATCTTCTATATTTATCACCCCTGTTTGTTTGATCTGAGTTTTCCTTAGTTTCCCCCTGAGTCTATGGCTTCTTTTTGGCTGGGAAGATCCCTCTCCTTTTTCTGTGGCATATTTTCTGATTACCTTCTCTTTCTTAAGTTGTCTCTTAATTTGAGTCAACTTCTCTGAGATTATTTCCTCACTACTTTCC
Organism: Pinus albicaulis; assembly: GCA_034641835.2. Lineage (NCBI taxonomy): Eukaryota > Viridiplantae > Streptophyta > Pinopsida > Pinales > Pinaceae > Pinus > Pinus albicaulis. The sequence continues at coordinate 381,668,540 of CM076572.1, forward strand.
TGGACTGTTTTGTCAATTTCAATTTTAGAAGCTCTCCATTTTCTGCTTCTCCTTGTAGGCTGTTGTTCAGGTGAGGGCTCTTTTGGCTCTTCAAAATTATTTCTTATCAAGAAATTATCCCAAGTATCATTTGTTTTGGCTAAATGGTGTTCAATTAAAATCTTAACCAAGCCATGATGATATAGAGTTGTCTCTAAGAATTGAACCCTTCTTTGAACACAAGAAGCCATCTTTTTCAAACTTTGAAGCAAGAAATAGGGAAAATTTAACTCTTCCTCCAGAAAATGCATTATCAGTCTAATGTGGTAAACATAAAATGTGCCATATCTACCTTCACATGTAATAAATTTTTGTAGAATAAGCAAGATATTTCTCCATTTATTTTTCAGTGCAGAACTTGGGATTCCTTTCTTAAACACAGTGACATCCATACCTGGTGATTTTAGAATTTTCTTCCATGATTCATTATGGAATTCTCTATTTTTGAACCATCTCTCTCCATTTCTAAGCAATCCCATTTCTTTTGTAATGAAAACCTCAGTGACAGTGAATTTGACATCTCCCACTTCAACCTTAGCTCCTCTAAATGACCTTGCAAATGTTTTAGTGACTTCTTTGTGGAAGCCATTAAATTTCTCAAGAAATTGTAGCCATCCTACTTGTTGCAACATTTCTTTACATTGAGGGTAGCCTTCCAGGTATTTTGTACCCACTGATTCAGTTCTTACAATGAAACCCATAATTCTTTCTTCAATCTTCAGATTAATACTTCTTTCTGCCCACGGAAACAATAACTTCCACCTTTGAATTGATATACCTCTGGTTAATAGTGACAATGGCTTCAAACTTCGGACTAATATGCCTCTGGTTGACAGTGACAATGGCTTCAAACTTTGGACTGATATGCCTCTGGTTGACAGTGACAATGGCTTCAAATTCCTCACTGATATATCTCTGTCTCTCGGTGATAATGGCTTCAAATTCCACACTGCGATACCTCTGTCTCTTGGTGACAAATGGCTTCAAATTCCACACTGCTATACCTCTGTGTTTATAGTGATAATTATCAATCTCTACTCACGGTGATAGGGCTTTGATATTCAAACTGATATACCCTTTGCTCTGCTCACGGTGATAGGGATATCTCTGTTTTGTGGAATGAAGGGCTGGCTACAGAATGGAGTGATGGAAGTAGTTACGGAATGAGTTAATGGAGTGAGGTGGAGAAAACGAATTAATGAGTGAAAATACTGCGGAGATTTTTACAACGGAAAAGAAGATCATCATTGAACGATTTGGTTGGGTGACGTGAAGAAATCAAACACTTCAGCCTTTTTAACCGCTTAAATGATGTCGGGTATAGAATTTGAAATGAGAGATTTTAATCCAAAGTTTGTGGAGGGTATATTGGTCATGATCAATAAAAATAATCAAAACAACTTTTTCGAATGATTCATAACTAAAACTATGCTAAACTTTATTAAATGCCATTATAATCAAAACTTGTTACCTCTGCTTTTCATTTGCTTTTTGTGGTCTTTGTCTTCTTTGTTTTCCTTTGGAAGAGTCTTCATAAACCTTCTTGATTCTTCTTGTTCATAGATATAATGGATCATCTTGTTGCAATTCAAATGTCTGCTGATTAGTGCCTTCAGGATTTGTAGCTGCAGAATGACTGTCTGGCTGCGAAAAGTCTGATCAGCTGCAGAATGTTTGTTAAGCTACAGAATGTACCTGTAGAGCATTTTAAGCATGGAATGGAGTAGTTTGGGATATAAGTGAAATGTTATATGGTATGAATGGAGATGGATGATGAGTCATGATATGTATGAAGTGGATGATGAAATGGAATGGATTCAATTTATGAAATGAAGTGGAAGAATATAAGAAATGGCTTGCCATCCATGACATGTGTTGTTCATTTGCAGTAAGACATCAAACTTTAAATTTTGACATGGAAATGAGGTGGATGGAGTATGGAATGAGATGAATGATATATGAAATGAAGTGAAGTATGAATGAATGAATGAAATGGAGTATGGATAGATAAGTGAATGGAATGAAATGAAATGAGATGGATCATAAGTACAATGGATCTGAACTTATGATTTTGTAACAGCTGCTTGCAAAAACAAAATGGAAAAGTTAGAGTGTCAGAGAGACTCTGATTTTCACCCTATCTTTTCTGTATAAACATGCCAATCAATGATTGGTTTTCATGTTTATACTTTTATTTTTTATTTTATTTTTTATTTATTTATTTTTATTTTATTTATTTTTATTTTTTTATTTTTTTCAAAGAGAAATGCTTTAGAAAATTTAATCAAGTTGATGAAGAAGAGAGATTCTTCTTCATTAACTTCACATCACTACTTTCTTGGAACTTCTTGACAAATTCTTCTCTTGAGAGTGGTTTGTGATATATCTTTAATCTATGACCATTCACAAGAAAAGTGACCTCTTCTTCATCTATTGTCTTGATTTTTACTGCTCCATTGTCAAAAATTTCAAAAATTTCATATGGCCCAAGCCAATGTGTTTGAAATTTACCTTGAAAATCCTTGAATTTTGAATCAAACAAGAGAGCCCAGTCACCTTCTTTGAATTTCTTCTCTTTGATGTACTTGTCATGCCATCTAGTCCTTTGCTGTTGGACTAGACTTGTTTTCTGAACCGCATCTTGTCTGATCTCATCCAATTCATTAATCTGCTCCAATCTATGCTTTTGTGCCTCCGTTAAATCAAGTCCTAGCTGAACTGCCATTTTGAAAGTTTGAATCTGGAACTCTATGGGAAACAAAAATTTCTTTCCATAAACAAGCTCATAAGGAGTATGGCCTGTTGTGTTTCTCCATGTAGTTCTATAGGCCCACAAGGCTTCAGGAAGCCTATCTACCCAATCTCTTCTATGTAAATGAACAGTCTTTGTTAGGATTCCTTCAATGACCTTATTAGTAGATTCCACTTGACCATTTTCTTGTGGATGATAAGGAGTATATTTTCTATGCCTGATTTTGTACCTCTCCATCATTTGCTCCACTAGCCTTGATGTAAATTGAGCTCTTTGATCTGTAACAATTTCCCTTGGAACACCAAAACGAGTAAAAATATCCTCAAAAATAAAAGTAACTACAGATGCTTCATTAGCAACAAGTAATGGCTTGGCTTCTACCCATTTAGTAACATAATCAGTGCAAACTAATATATACCTCTTCTATCTTGATGGAGGACTAATAGGTCCTACAAAATCCAAATCCCATTTTTCAAAAGGTTCAATATGTACTTGAGGTTGTAATGGCATCTCACCTGAGGGAGAAGGTTTCCCTACCCTTTGGCAACTGTCACACCTTTTGACATACTCTTTAGCATTTTTAAACAAGGATGGCCAATAATATCCTAGATTAAAGATCTTATAGGTTGTCTTCTTATCAGCAAAGTGTCCGCCACAAGGTTCATCATGACATGCTTTGAGAATCTCAGGCATCTCATCTTCACGAACACACCTTCTAATGATCAAATCTGGACCTGTCTTGTACAATTCATTAGCAACCCATGAATATTTTGCACTGTCATAAATGATTTTTCTTTTATCCCTTGCATTCATTATTGAAGGAAATTTTCCTGAAACTAAATAATTAGCAATATCAGCAAACCATGGAGTTTGAGTAGAAATTGGAAAAAGATATTCATCAGGAAATTGATCTTCAACTGGAGTGTCATCTTTGATATTTTGGAGTCTAGATAGGAAATCAGCTACTGTGTTTTGTTTTCCAGGCCTATCTAGAATGGTAATGTTGAATTCTTGTAAGAGCAATAACCATCTTATGATTATACCATTAGTAATTGATTTGTTCATTAAGTATCTAATTGCAGAATGATCAGTGTGAACAAAAGTTTCATAGCCTGTTATATAATGTCTAAATTTGTTTATGGCATGAACAACAGCTAAAAACTCTTTTTCAGTTACAGTATAGTTTAACTCTGCAGGAGTCAAATTTTTACTGGTATAATAGATGGCATAAGGAATCAAATATTTTTGTCCCAATACTGCTCCTAGAGCTGTATCGGAAGCATCTTTCGAGATATGAAAAGGTAACTTCCAGTTAGGTCCCCTTAATATAGGTGCTTCAGAAATTTTGGTTTTCAGGGTTTCAAAAGCTAACTGGAAATCAGAAGTCCATTTGAATTCACAGTCTTTGGTAAGCAAATTGAAGAGTGGAGATGCTATCTTGGTGAAGTTTTCTATAAATCTCCGATAATATCCTGTAAATCCTAGAAAACTTCTAACATCTCTTTGACAACTTGGAATAGATAAGTTAGAGATGACTTCAAATTTTGAATCATCAACTCTATTCCCATCCCCTGAAATGTGATGCCCTAAAACAATACCTTTAGTAAACATCATAAAACATTTTTCATGACTAAGTGAAGGGTTTGCTTCTTGACATCTCTTTAAAACTTTTTCCAAGTTTTCTAAAGCTTCTTCAAAAGTGTTTCCATAAACTATGAAATCATCCATGTATACCTCTACACAATCATGTATTAGATCTGAAAAAATTCCTAATACTGCCCTTTGGAATGTTGCAGGTGCATTACATAATCCAAATGGAAATACTTGGTAAGCATAGGTACCCCAAGGACAGGTAAATGTGGTTTTGTCTTGATCTTCAAGTGCTACTTGGATTTGGTTGTAACCACTAAACCCATCTAAGAATGAGAAGTACTTTTTGCCAGCTAATGTATCTAACACTTGATCTATGAAAGGTAAGGGCAAATGGTCTTTAAGAGTAGCTTTGTTTAGTTCTCGGTAGTCAACACATACCCTCCATTTTCCATTTTTCTTTGGCACAATTACCAAAGGAGAAACCCACTGACTATCTAAAATAGGATAGATGAAATTAACATTTAACAATTTTTGCAATTATTCTTTAACAATTTCCCTAAGATTTGGATTCATCCGTCTTTGAGGTTGTCTGATTGGTTTGCAATTTTCCTCTATATAGATGTGATGAGTGCAATTCCCTGGGGCTTATTCCTTTCATGTCAGTGTATTCCCATGCATATGCAGAAGAATGTCTCTGTAATACTTTGACTAACTCTTCTTGTTGATATTTTTCTAGGTTCTTGTTTATGTTCAAAGTTTTGCCTGGAAAAATCTCACTTGTAGAGCTGCCAAATTTGTCCATAGAATGAAGAGACATCTGCCTTGATGACAAAAACTCAATATTGGATCTCTTTTGAAATGATTCATGTTTGTGTTCTGGAGAGGATTCAAAGTTTTCTAGAGTATTCAGAATTTGATTATCTTCACTAATTTCTGAAATTGTGAAGAGAGGTTGTAAATCTTCTTCATCCTCTATCCATTGAGTGTCATCTAAATCTGTAATTGTCCTAGATGGAGGATATAAAGTGAATTTCTTAGTTGAACTACCATCAGAGATGTACATATCACCGGATCTACAACTAATAAAAGCATCAACTGTAGCCAACCAAGGTCTTCCTAATATAACAGGATGTCCTCCTAGATTATTCTTAGGAGTTAGGATCATGAAATCCACAGGGTACTCCCAAGAATCTAGGGACACCGGAATGTCTTCTATTACCCCATCTGGTTTGATCACAGATCTGTCTGCTAATTGTAATAATGTGGGTGTAAAGAGAAGATTAGGAAGTTTCAGTTTATCCATGATTTGTCTACTAATGATATTGATTGCTGCTCCTAAATCAATGAGTGTGTTTTGGATTTCAATTCCATTGATGTGAATTTTAACAACTGGATTTCCTGGGTCAAGATACTTTGGAATAACAATCTTGCCCATCATAATGTCTGCTATTTTTCCTGCCAGTTGAATTTTCTTTGTTTCTCTTATTATTTTTCTTGTTTTCTTCATACTCAACTCCTTTATTGTTTTGGCTAAAATTGGAATTTCCTTGATGGCTTGTAATAATGGAATTTTAATGCAAACATTTCTCAACTCATCTAGGAAATCATAATTAGGCACCATGATTTGTTTTTCTACACCTCTATCAATTTGTAATCTTTCCGGAAAGGGAGGTATAGAAGTAGATGTAGATGGTTTCTCTAATACAGGAGTTGAATTTATTGGATCTTTTTGTTTTAATTTTTCAGTGTTTGGGTCTTGAAAGGATGTGTCTTCCTCAAGACTTTTATTCACCCGTAGAGAGTCTTCCTCAGAGTTATCTTGTTCTTGTATGATCACAGAAGGTTTCCTCTTTTCAAGTATTCTTCCAGACCGAAGTTGAACATCACTAAGGTCTAAAGGAGTAATTAAATAAGTTGGAAACTGTTGGCCTTCTATCATGTATGTGTTCTGAGGATTTTTATTATTGGGGTTTGGTATGGGTTGAGTAGGCAATTGATTTGATTTTTGAGGGAATGGTAATGAAAGTGGTTGATTTTGATGTGGTTGGTTCTGATGATGTTGTTGAGGATTTTGTTGAAAATTTTGTTGAAGATTTTGAGGAAAATTTTGTTGAGGATTTTGAGGATAAAAATGTGGGTATGGTGGATAGGATGGTGGATACTGATAGTATGGGGAGTATCTTCCATATGGACTTTGTGATCCTTGTGCCCAAGCTGGAGATTGATTTTGAAATTGAGGCCAACGTTGCTGCCAAGAATTCCAAGGTGGAGGTTGATTATACATTTGATCATGGAATCCTTGTGTCTGAGGTCCTTGCCAAGGCCTTCTAGATACAAAATTGAGAGACTTTGTGGAATCTGTAGGATTTTCCTCCTAAAAAACAGCCTTGAGACCAGGAAGAGAAGGACAATTCTTGGTCTCATGTTTTTCAGAACAAATGACACAGGTTTCTACAACTTTTACATCCAAAGGACACTCTCTCAAGGCATGTTTCTTTCTACATTTGGGACAAAAGATTGCCAAGGCCTCAGATTCAGCTTTTTGCTTGTTTTGTATCTTAAGGGTGTCTATTTGTTCACTAAGACTCCCTAAGATGTCAAATTTAAAATCATCAAGCATGTGTCCTATTTCTGATCTACTTACTGTCCTAGAAGCAGACTTACTTGCCCTTGCAAGAGCAGGATCTCTTGGACCTTTTACAGTTTTAGATTTCCCTCTTGAAAGATTGATACATAACTCAGATATTTCAGGTAATGTAAGTTGTGATATATCCCCTTTTCCCATCATATTAAGGATATCCAACCATTCATCCCTAATTGTTTTCAACAAAAGAGCTTTTAAAGTGTCTTGATCTAGGTTTTCCATTTTTTCTCTTTTGATGTTGTGATTAAATCTCTCCAACAAATCTTCCAAATTTTCATCTTCTTTTTGTAACATCTTAAACACTTCTTCCTTATGATTAACCGGCATAAAATAATCCAAATACCTCTCTAGAAATGCTTGTTTCATGTCTTCCCATGTTCTAATAGAACTGTTGATTAGACTCATAAACCACTTCAATGCTGCTCCTTTCAAGGTTGAAGGGAATAATTTCAGTTTTTGAGCATCTTGTAAGTAGTCATAAGTTCTACACAGAACTTCAAATTCAAATAATAAGGTTTCAGGATCTTCAGTTTTAAGTCCATAGAAGTTTGGAAGGACAGAGGGTGAAATTTTTTTCATGGTTGTATTGGTTTCTTCATCAATTATAGGGAACCCAAAAGAGCTTCCTATTTCTCTTCTACCTCTTCCTCCATCTGCACCTCTACCTCCTTCTCCTCTACCTCCTTCTCATCTACCTCTACCTCTACCTCCAAATAGTGTGTGTTCTCCATTAAAGACTCCTCCTCCTCCTTCTTCTGCCATGGTTGACTCTCCTGTGGAAGTGGAAAGGTTTGTGTCCCTAACAGGAGTTTTTAAATATTCTTCTATGGCAGGTTCAGTGGATGAAGTGGAGGGTTTATCTAATGGAATAGCTAGCCTTAGATCTTCTAGAAGTCCAGGATCAGTAAAGGATGGAATGTGGGTCTGAGTTGAAGGTGTACTAGCTCTGGATCTAGGTGAAACAAGTGGTGTTCTAGGAATCAAACTTCTGTTTCTGCTGCTTATGAATCTTCCCCTTGAATCTCTCTCCCTGCGCATATAATTTTTTTTGGATGCTAAGAAACAAAGGTTACCTAGTTTTCACTTCCTCGGCAACGACACCAAAATTTTTGGTCTCAACCTAGTCTCCTAAATTGAGTTCATTTAATTGTCAACCAGGGTTGGTAAACTGCTGAAGTGAAGTGCACCGTATGTGCCTAGGTGTTTGTCTCTTAATGCATTGTGTTTAGTGTTTTATGATGTTTTCGGTCTTTTGTGATGATTTATGATGTTTTTTATCTTTTGGTAGTTTTATGTTCACAAGGAAAATGATTGGAAAGCTAGTGGAAAGAAGCTAATGATTGAAAACAGAGTGAAGCCTAATTGGTTGATGATAAGTGACAAATGCAAAGGCAAATACTAAAACAGAATCAAACCTAAACTATGACTAAGAAGAATACCAAGCTTGATAATGACTTCTAGAAAATGAATCAAAACATAAACCTAACTTGTCCAATTCTTTTATCAAAGGTATTTTGAAAGATATTGAGCAATGGTCAGTTAAGTATACAAATTCTCCTAACTAAACAACTAAACAATCAGCTTATAATGAGACAAAATTTTATCCATGATTAAAGATTTGTGGGAACATTTTTGGAGAAAAATATTGTTGACATCATAAGATCTTCTACTCTAAGACTAGTTCCTAACTTTATTCTGCAATTTCGTTTGACACCTCTACACTTCACTCAAAGGTTATAGATTTTTTTAGAATAGTCTTTTGAGGAAAGGTTTGTTTGTGAGATGATAAAGGAAGTTGCAAAAGTACCTTAGGCCTTGGAATGATACTGTCTTCTGTTCATATGGTTATGAATCAACTATAGATTTGGAACAAGAAGAGGTTTTGTAAATAATGAAGGCTGTTTGGTTAAGTTTAACAACTGAAGTAAGCTAATATGCAGTGGATGACAACTAAATGTGGAGTGAAAATGCAATGAGTTAAGCTAAAACTGAACTTAAGATGTCACTAGCATAAAACAGTGCTGAACTAACAAGTCATTATCAAACTCAAAACAAAATAACAGAGCATGAGTTAAATGCAATTAGACTTCGGAGTATCCTAACTAAGTTATCATGCATTAATCTATGGGATTATACAGCCTGTTTGTCCATCATGATTGGTATTTTGGAAGAGTTTCTTAGAACAATCATGACTGTACAATTCAGTGCAAATGCAAACATAAAGACTGAAAGCAATTTAAAAACTAAGATATCACAGCTGTCTCCTACCCATCATTATGATATTTTGGAAGAGTGTTTTAAGAGCAAGGTCAGATATGTTACTTAGTGAAAACAAACAACTGAAACATTCATTATCATAGTCATGCCTTAGACATCATAAGGATTTTTTGGAAGAGTTTCTTCTTTTGGAAGAGTGTTTAGAACAAGTGTAACTGTGATAGTGAACAAAAGAAATTACAGTTAAATCCTACAACACTATAGCCATTTCCCATTCATTATCATGATCTTTTGGAAGAGTTTCTTCTTTTGGAAGAGTTTTTATAACAAGTATAACTATAGTGACTAATGAAATTAACTATGAACTCAAACTTCAAAAACGTAAAGGCAACTAAGATACTTATCTAAATTACGCAAGTAAAACCGTGCAGGAGGCAGGGGCCCGCTACCACCAGACAGAATCTAACTCTAAATCAAATCAACGCTTTCAAAACAATACTGTCTTATTCATTAAAGGAGAAATAACTTGAACAGAGCAATCTGCGTCTTCAGAAATGTAGCACAAAATCTAAGCAAAATCTAGAGCAAAATCTAGCCTATCTCTCGGTTTCCCAAGTGTTTTTATAACAAATTTACATAACAATAATTGCAACAATTTGAGGATCATTGTCTTTCCTTATCGAAATCATACTAGGACTCTTAAAGTGGCAGTGTAAAAAGGAAAAGGACATTTGGACTAAGACAGTCCTATTAGAAATCTGCTTCCTTAAATGAGTTCCCACGTACCAAAACCATATCCAGAATTCAGTTTTTCCTTCATGGTGAGCAACGAACAATTTAGACATGACGTGAAATATACCCATATGTGGTTTTTCTTGAGAGGCCACCTGGAACATGCCTAAACGTGAAGAAAGCTGCAGAATTTCCGGTTAACTACGGAATGTCTGCATTCTGCAGCTAGTTCTGGTCAAAATGCATTACAATGACAAAAATCACAAAAATTAGCAAGTCAGTCATGTTAATCATTCTAAAAGTAATTTTAACTAAATTCATTGATCAATTGGGTCTGGGATAACAATGGACAAAGGAAAATGAGGTAAATTAAGATGAAAGAAATCACAATCTTGAGGCTCAACAGAAAGTACTGTCTAATTGGAATGTTTTCAATAATATTTCTTATTATGTGAAAAAGGATCTCTAGATGACTATCCCTATGTGAGGTTTGATTGCATAAATAACATAAATTTTGTATAATGAGAAACAAATCCCTTGGGATGTTGATGTTAGGAACTTGTGTCATGGTAGCTTATATTGATCCTTGCAATAAGCCATGCATTTTGACCTAGTTATTTGTCATTTTCTCTAATCCTCATGCATACTTCTTGACATGAGTTCCTTTGAGCCTATACAATTCGCCTGCCCCTCCTGCCACCCATAAATTTTTCTTTGAGGCTCCATCAAAATAGAGAATCCAGTTATTTTCCTTCTTCCTCCATTCTTGCAATTCCTATTTTGTGAGGCATAATTTCCACTTTGTTCCTCATTGTTTGTGTTAAGCTTCTAACGATACCTCTTGTTTTCTTGGAACTATCCATTTGGTACTAACTCATGTTCCAAAGAGTCAATATTTTGGCTAGATTTTTTGTAGTGTTTACCTCCACACTATGCACATATTAATAAATATTAAATGGTTGTTGATATAGGGGGTTTATTGTAATTTTTTAATATTGCATAATTTTTGGAAAGCGAAATTTTCCAGAAAATAAAATTTCAGAGAGCTTCCCAAAATATTTTTAGTATCATATTTCCTAAAAGAAAGTCGTTGTAGAACTTGGCCCAACAGGAGAAAAAAATCTAAGGGTCTTTAGGCTAGTGAACTTTGCTATATATAGGAGAGAGGAATTCACCCAAAAATAATTTCGTATATGGGCAGTGCATAAAATGGTGCAATATCAATTCTTAGTGTTGCTTGCAGTTTGGCCATCTCGAAGGTCCCTAAATTCCTCTCTTCCTAATATTCTTAGTTGTCAGGATTCTTTTGTGTGCTAGAAGCTAAGAGAAGGTGTTAAATTTTGGGTTTTCATTAGGTTATCATATATTTTTCTATAGAATTTATCTTGGAGGTATTTGGGTTGAGAATAACATTTTTTCTCATATCTTGCTTTGAAAATGTATGATGATATTTTCCATCCAACTCAGTCTTCCTCTTGCTAGCTCTAAGGAGCACATCCAATCAACTTATTTCTAAATATTGTGACCAAGTGAGTGATATTCCTTGGTATCTCATTTGATTTCAACCCCTTCCAAGTTCCCTGCTCATCCCATAAAGAGATATCCACTAATGTAGACCTCCCTTGGATTGCAAGTATTTACCTAAAAGATGAAAGCTCCTACACACTATCCAATTATTTTCTATCCATTATAGGGTCTATCCATACATTGATTTTTGATCCATTGCCAAGAATCGAATACAAATCCTTTCTGATTAGGGGGGTCACCATTGAAAGGAATTTCCAAATCATTGACCCCCTTTGAGTGAGTTGAATGTGACGAAGGGTTCATTCATGATCAGGTAGAAGGTATATTTTTTTAGGATCAATTTCCACCAGTATTCTTATCTTTTTAAAAAATTCCATGCCATAGTTTCCCCTATTGCATGATTCATAATGATCAGATCTTTAATTCCTATTCCACCATGAATTTTAGGAACTCTAACAGTGATCCACTTAATCAAGTCAAATTTATTTGTTCTTGTTTTACCCCCTTCCGATACGAATCATTGAATTTATTTGGCCAATGTATTTACGATGTTTTGTGGTGCTAGAACAACTAAAAATGGATCGAAATGGAGATATGAGAGGGAAACCTTTATTAATACAATTTTCCCAGCCATATTGAACCATATTGTTGCCTATATACTGAATTTGTTCTTAAATTTAAAGAGAACTCCCACCCAATATTTTGATTCATGAGTGTTCAAAAATATTGGGATTCTGAATTATTTAAACTCTTTCTAGGACTCCATTGATTGGAAACCGAAAGTCTCCTCAATTTGCATCAACTTGGTTATTGATATGTTCTTCAAGTATATTTTTGACTTATCTAAATTTGTTTTTCCTCTAGTTGATAATAGGAATTTATCCAACATCCCTTTGAATTGTGTTGCAATGACAGATGATGCACCACCCAAGAGGAGTATATCATCTCCAAATTGAGAATGATTTATAATTCTGAATCCTCTAACATATCTAGTTTCAGGAAGGTGTTCAACAAATCTTTCATGCTCCAATATGTGACTGAGTGTATCAATGATTATGATGTATAAGAAAGGAAATAAGGTGCATCCTTTCCTTAACCCTTGTGAGGCTTTAAAGAACCCAACAAATTGTACATTTATCAGTGGAGAAATCCACATAGAAGCTATACACAAGCTAATACAATGTATAAATAAGCCATCAAACTCAAGTTTCGCCATTGTTTGATAGAGGGAGGAGTGCCTAAGTCGGTAAAATTTGTTTTCCATGTCCAACTTGATGATCATCCCATTATCTCTATGGATCTTATTAGAGTCTATCACTTCTTGGACCAAAACAATGTCTTCTTGTTGTCTAAATATTTTAGATACGAATTGTGCAAAAATTGTCCCTGTCTGAAATTTCAGATGGACACTCCACCCATCATCAGGGACCAAAAAGAAATCATCAACGACAAAAACAATTTCATATAAAATTTTCCTTTGAGGAAAAAATCCACCTTGTTTTTCGAAGATGATATATGGTAGGATTCTTATGAGTTAGTTAGCTAAAATTTTGAGTATTAACTTATGAGAGACATTGCAGAAGGAGATAGGAAAAATTGAGAAAAAAAAGATGGATTTAATTCTTTTCGAATAAGTGCTAGGAAGGAAGTATTAAACCCTCCTCCTATGAATTTTTTCTTAGGGAATATCCCACAATATTGTACAAATCATGTTTAATCACATCCCGAAAAAAATGATAAAAATGGGCTCAAAATCCATATAGCCTTGGGGAATTTTTTGGACTTATGGAACACCACATTTATAATGTCATCTTCCCTAAGGGGTTTTGTTAGCCATTGATTTATTTTAGCTGAGATTAATTTGGGTACATAATATAAAAATAACACATCAGCCTTCATTTAAGAAGGATTAATCTAACTATACAAATCCCAATTTGACAAACATCCTTCTCTTTGATTTGTTGAAAATATTTGACCTATGTTTCTTTGAATTTTATCCCTATACGAATTTTTCATTCTCCACATTTGGCCTGGTTGTGGAAGAAGTTAATATTTATGTCCCATACTTGCAACCATATCCTTCTTGAATCAAGCCTCCACATTTCTTCTTCTTCATTCAATTTTAGACTGCAATTACTCCATCCTTTTCTCATAGTATTGGATCATTTATTTTCTTTTTGTTCCTAATACTTTGACTCGGATTTTCATTTGATCCTTTAATTTTTATTCTTTTGGTCCCAGATCTTAATAAGGCTACTAGAGACCCATTTTCTCCATATTGTTTCCACTAACTCAAGGAATCCCAATTTCTGAAGCCACAATGGATTGAATTGAAAGGGTATTGGCCCGTTGTTTGTGTTCCTAGTTAGCTCCATCACAATGGGCATGTGGTCCAATCCAATATAGGGGAGAATATGACATCGAATGACCATCTTCTGAGATAGAAAGGAGTCTAAAATAAATAATTTGTCTAAGAAACCATTTATATTCCTTGGCCTTGATCTTCGATTATTCTAGGTGTACTTGTGCGTGATTGGCTTTATATTTAGTAACTTTAATTCCTGTATCAGTTCCTCCATATTATCTTCGAATTGGTCTCTTTTTTGGGATCCTCCATATTTCCGCCACTTGGGGAGGTTGGTTTTAAAATATTGCCCCATTATAAAACTATAGATATAGATGGTATCTGCTAAGTCCAATAAATACCAACATTCTTACCTTTCTCTAAATTAAAATGGCATATAAATATTTATAATTGAGCATACATGATTGGAGAGGAGGTGCAACATTTTATCGCTAACAGTGGAGATTTGATAAATGATTCAACAACTAAAATTTTGATGGATTCCACGTAGTGCACAAACCCCCTGATGCTCCTCTTAAGCTAAATAGTGCTATTTAACTACATTTCCATAGCTTAAATTTTACTTGAAGGAGCTCTTGGTCCTCCATTTTTTCCTCCTGGACTAAAGCCACTACTCGTCTTTCTTTTTTAATTAGTAATTTAACATCTCCCATTCTTATTTTCAGATCCCAAGCCACTAAAATTATAGGATATTACCTTCATCATTTTCTACGAGTGTAGGTTTCCCGTTGTGATGGGGCAACATTGCTTCCTTTCTTGGTGCTTCTGGTTCCTTTGGGAACTAGAGTTCCTTGGAGACACAGTTCCTTCTCCTTTTCCATTTTATCCATGCACACTTATTGATTTGTTTTCCTTCCATATTTCCTATGTTACCTCACTTTCTATCTTTCCTTTTCTTCTTCTGAATTTTCATTAGTGAAGTTGGAAAACATGGATCTTGCTTTAGTATCCCTTAGTGATGGAAATTAATCTTCCTCTTTGAATGGTTATTCTTGTTTTATATGTTATTGCTATTTTTCTGAGTTCAACACATGTTCATTGAGTTTCTCCAACCTTTCATATTCCCATGGATCTATATTTTTGGTAGGAGGTAATTTTTGTGGAATTTCTCCTTCCTCCACCTCCATGTTTAGTTCTTTGAAACTATTTCCTCTACTTCCATCTCTTCTTTCTCTATTTGTTCCTTCACTAGCATCTTGTCCTAATTTCCTTAGGGAGAGTAGTCCTTTCCCTTTCATTCCAAATTGGGCATGTTTCTTTGGATGATTGTTCTACTGTCAAGATGGACCTTGTCTTCTTTTGGCATGTTTCCATTATTCCTTGGCTTCACCTTGGGAGGTTTCTTCTCTTTATTTTTCTTACAGTTGCACCTAAAAATACCATACGGAATAATTTACATTTAAATGGAAGTTGGTCATAATCTAACTCTTGTATATTTGACCAACTATTTAGATTCATATTTATTGTCGCTAATAGGCCTTTGTTCAAATACAACTTTACACAAATTAGAGCACTGGAAAACATACACTCCTATGGTTGGACCCAAGAAATATACTTTCTCTAGGTGTTTCCAATGTTCATAAAATTGGTTTCATTCTAGTAGTGCATGGGTGGAAGGGGAGCTTAACCAAAACTGAAACAACCAATGGGAAATCACTACATATATTGAAGTTTGGGCTCAAAAAATTTATATATAGAACTTAGGGCCCTGTTATAAGTCAATTTGGGCACCATTCCCAATGACCTGGTTAACTGGGCATCATCTCCAGGACCAATGATCAAGGGTCTATCATTCCCTATCATTTCAGTTGCTACATGCCCTAAGACAAGAAACAAGACAAATCAAGTAAAACTTTCGTCAAGCAAAGGTTTCCATGGTTTAAAGCTTAATATTTAACATATGAGAGCTCACCAATGCAGGCTCTAAGGGGCCTAAGTGCATTGCATATGGAGGTAGCCCCATGCAAGTTTGCTTTGCAAATCACTTCCCGACATTCACAGGTGCGTTGGTCACATTGGGAGTGAAATTCTCATTGTTCCGAAATATCCACTTGGCTAGTACCTTCTAGAAGAGTTCACATGTGTCAAGCTTCGAATCCAAGTGTCCATTTGACATCTACATGAATGGAAACATGTATTGCCTATTTTTGGAAATTTATTGATTTCAAAACAACCTGTAGTTCATCTATAAATTGAGCACAGATCTAAGTGCTTGAAGAGGAAGAATTTGAGTAGAGAAATGATGGAGAATTTTCAATTTAGAGCTAGATTTGTGAAGCTGCTGTTGGAGAGATTTATACTATGATGAGGCTTGGGTATGTTTCTAGAAGGTCACTTCAAATTAGTCACTAGGTTGTAACCTCTCCTTCTATCATCAATCAAGAGTACTACTTATTTTTCCCTATATGCATCTGTATTGGCTTTGATTTTCCATATTGCAAGATCTTAGTTGATGTGTATGGTTTATGCTTTATTGATTTAGTTAACTATCTTGAATAGATATCTATATTATTTCATATTCTGTTGTTTTAGTGTTATTTCTTGTAGGAAACATTCATCCCACAAACCGCTTGAATTTGAAGCTCCAATGGAAGCGACAGAAGGAGCCATTTGGAAGCGACTGAACAAGTAAGCCTCCAATCCTCTCTATGTATCTATTCTAAGTTAGGAGAAATAGTCGTATAGTATTTCACCTGTTGTTATAGACTAGCACCTGTCTAGGGAAGCATGATTTATTCGTAATTCACAATTCTGGCCCAACAAATTGGTGAATCCACTAAGGAGAATTTCTCTTAGTTCTAGGTTACTTAGCCTATGATTTGATTTTTTTATCCACCCAGTGGTTGTTACACACAAAGATAAAAAAAATTCAATTCTTAATTTGCAAAATAAGTGTGTTAACAGTGGTTTTTTTCCTTATATATTGCGCCCAACGCACTGTTGGTCAAGACACAGTGCTTTGCAAAGCAGTCTCTCCCATTCAGGGGTGCATTACAGAGCATTGTCTCCCATTCAAGGGTGTGTTGTAGAGCACTTTCTCCCATTAAGGGGTGCGTTGCAGAGCACTGTCTCCCACTCAGAGGTGCTTTGCAAAGCACTATCTCCCACTCAGGGGTGATTTGCAGAGCACTGTCTCCCATTCAGGGGTGCTTTGCAATGCATTTTCTCCCCTTGGAGATTATGTTGCCTCCTGAAACCATCCAAATTACTTTGAATTTGTCTTTGCAAATTGATTCAGTTTGTTTTCTGCTATGTTTTGAAAATTTTGATCCTCAATTGACCAGTGACTCTATATACTTCTTCCTCCTTTGACTGAAAATTTGTTCAATGTTTGTTTAAAAAAAAAAAATTCTTTATCATTGACAAGTTGATTTCAAAGTAATTTTTATGGTCTCATTAAGAATCATTTTCTTTCGAAATAGGAAATTGTCGTAAAATCTTAATTTCCTTGATAGGAGAAATTGTTGTTGAAGTCCTCATTTTTCCTTCAAAAGAGAAATTGTTGTTTGTATTCTTCGTTTCTCGAAAGTAAAAAGCATTTGAATTGTTGATTTAGTGCACCTAGTTTCTTTTCTGCATTCATAACATTAAAGGAAATCAAAAAGAAAAATTTGCATTTGCATGTAGGATTTTGTGTGTTTTGAAAAAGGAACATTAGGAAATACGCATTTAGTTTGTGCTCATTGATTTGTTTTTTTCGTTGATTTGTTTTCTCGCAAATTATTTTCTCTCTTCCCTTAGTAGTTAGGTTTTTCATTGAAAAAGTTGAAAGTGAAAGATTGTTTATCATTCTTAGCTTGCATTTTAGGAATTTCCTACACATCATCGCGGTGAACCTTTGAAAGCCAAATTGTAAGCAAGATCAACATAAAATTAACCTCAATTTACCTAACAAATCATTGGAACCATAACGATAACATTTATAAGGTCTAGGCTAGAGATGTGTTCCAGTGTCGTAAAACATACCAGCTGTCGTTAACTTGTATGTGATACATTCCGAGTGTGATACCTCACTCCACATATCTAAGTATATCGTAGCTCATCCACGTACTTTCGGTTATATCGAGCGGTGTTACAGTATGATAAGTATAAACGGGTGCTCTCACTGTGCTGTTTCGCGTCAGACAACACTAATATGGACTTGGGCCTCTATGTACCTTCGGGCATATTTGGGAGGAAAAATTTTAGGTGTTATCCATCCATAGTGACCCGAGTCAGTCGCCTTGAAATTGTGATACACCGAACACAATATTCGGGGAGATTACCTGCCCGTACTTCTTGCTTCGCTAGGAGGTATTCTGCAGTTCATAGTTTCTTGGTAAACCCTTTTGCCTAGCATTACCCTCTTTCTGTTTTTTTTTTTTTGGTTAAAATAAATCATTAATCGCGGAAGAAAAAAATCCTATCCCCCGTCGTTCACGTAGATTAAATTCAAAACCACCTTTACCACCAGAAGTTACTTTTGGTAGGCAAAGGAAATCACGATCTGCCGAATCATGTACAATTCGTACCTCTGGTGAAAAATCATATTTTAATCCAGAGCTGGCACAAATTTTTTCTACAAATCTCGGTTTGTCTACTGTTGTTGAGACAGATTCCTCATAGCTACCCATGGTCACAATCCATCCAATCTGTGAGACCATACCTCCCGAACCCGACATTGTTTAACTGGAAGTTGATCCAGATCCCATTGTGCTTTAGGGGGAAACTGTTATTGGTCAAACTGGACATCATCCCTAGGACCAATGAAATAGGGTATGTGATCCCCTTATATTTCAGTTGATATATTCCCTAAGTGGAGAAAATCTTGATCCCGAAATTGAACAACAGGAAGTTGTTCTTGTATTGGTCACACCAAAATATATTGGAGTCATTGAGTCTCCCATATCGTGTAGTCAATCACTTGAAATATACTTCATTCCAGATGACGAAATTCTTCCACCTGGTTTGATTTCGATTGAATAAATATCACAAGATGAGACACCTTTAACTCCAACTCAATTTCGGTAGGAGCTTTACCTATACGATTATTTTCCTCAATCACCTTCCTCTACTTTTGTTGATCATGTTTCACTTTGAGTTCCCATAGATTATATAGGGTATACATTGGGTCATTTGACCATGGCTGAGATAACATCCCAGATTGAACCATCTATTTCAACTGCGACAACATCTACGGTTGCTTCATCTTCGATATTTTGTACATTAAATTCACCCATGTCATCATCTAGAATCCTATCTGGTTCCTCTTTTATGAGTATTGAATGGCTTGATCCTTTATTCACATCTTTAGTGCAATATCAAGCTGGTTCCATCAGTTATTCCCTTTGGTGGCTAGTGATTTCACATAAAATACCCTCTGAAATTCCAAAATTCAATGAGAACCCTGGAGAAGACCCGTCAACGCATGTTATAACTTATCATTTATGGTTCTCATCAAACTCCTTAAATGATGATTATGTTAGACTACGTCTTTTCCAGAGCAAACTCACTACTCCAACTGCACAATGAGGATGGTTCTTTTTACTGTGTCAACCTCGTTAAAAAATGAAGCAAATTACGAGGATAGTTATTTTTTCTTGTGTCAACCTCGTTAAAAAATGAAACAAGTACTTTTGAGGATAGTTCTTTTTTCTTGTGTCAACCTCGTTAAAAAATGAAACAAGTGCCTTTGAGGATAGTTTTTTTTTCTTGTGTCAACCTCGTTAAAAAATGAAACAAGTGCCTTTCAAGAAAGTTATTTTACTATGTCAACCTCGTTAAAAAATAAATAGGTCATGAGCATAGTTCTTTTCCTGTGTCAAGCTCGCTAAAAAATGAAACAAATCCTCTCCTAATTATGGCGAGTCTTCCATCTGATCTTGTAAATGAAATTTCATTCCATCCAACTATTAGTAACCAATAATCTACTTAGGTGAATGAAATGAAGTTTGGGGGGAATCTTCTCTTGCAGGGGGAAATCGACATGTGCTCTTGCAGGGGGTATTCAAAACACTCTTACTAATATCATGCAATCGACCGCCGAAGTTCAGGGGCAAAATCAGGTTCAGAGCTCCAAAATGCGAATGGTAACTAGTGAATGGTAAAAATGAATATTAAAACTCTTTTTATTTAGTCATTTAATTGTTTTCAATGAATATGTATTGCTATGAATATGGTTTTATTATATTTTTATCATGAAACAGGTATTTTTAATCCATTTGATGTTGCTCTCAAAGATATTTTACAATTTATGAACATATTAGTCATGCAAATTTATTTTAAGAATGACTTGGCCACAAAGCATACTTTTTCTCCTTATTTTTCTAGCTTTGTTAAAAATAAAAAAGGATTTGAAGCGCACTTTTATCTATTTTTTGAGGTTCTATAACAGTGAAAAAGGAACCCTTCGAGTCTTCTTTCAGCTCTTTTTAGACTCTGATAATGTGAAAATATTGCCGAGCACTTGTCTTCTCGAGCTCGTTAAAGTAAATGAATTGATATCTACTCAGTATAAGTTTAACCCTTTTCCGGACTAGGATGGATTATTTATGAAAAAGGAATACCTTGGTTAAACATTACCAAAGAGGTTCTTTCATATATTATTTTACACATTTTTGGACCTGAGAGACAAATTTATGAAAAGTACTTTTGGAGTTCTCTTTCGTCCTCCTTTTCAGACTCCATAAATATCAAAAAGGATCGGGCTATCACTATCGTTAAGCTCGTTAAAACATAAAATAGCGACGGGCTTTTTGATCATGGCAATAATCGAGTTTCATTCATAGCTAGACTCATTAAATTATTAAATAGCGATACTTTATTCACCCGAAGGGTTGAATTATAGATCAAGAAAATGTTATCCTCCTCAAGCTTGTTAAAAAATAAAGAGGTATTGGTCGAAAAATGACCGGGGAAAATTTGGGAAAAGTAAGCCAAGTTTCTTTTTGGTAGCAAGTCACTCTTGAACATGACACTTCTTTCACTCCATGTTTGTGACTGTTTGGGTTGGGTAATCATCTTGACGGTTCATTCACACCTATGGTTCATCATACCTTCACTTCGGTTTTGGGTCAATGTTGCCAACTCATCACAGTGTTGCCGATATGTTCAAGAGAAGTCATCCAGTGATTAAAAATTCATCCTTTTGCAATACTCGTAAACCTTCATTTTCATGACCATCATCCCTAAAAATTGCTATATTAAGTCATACCCTTGTCTCTGAAATCAGTAACTCCTATTTTGCAATAAGGTGACTTCCTGTCGACAACAAATCAATATCCAGGAAGTTCACTTAGAAACATCAGATTCTAGTACCATGAGGCTTGTTACAGCATCGACAAGATCCTCGCTTTCAGAATTTTGACCAAAATATTTTGTTTAGCGTTCGACATCAAATCATCTATTCATGCCTAACAAAATGTACTGCAGTACCTTGAGGGCGATTGACATTAATGGTGGTTATCTCACGTTTGTTAACAACTCACATCATTGGCTGGTAATCAAACAATGTCTTTCCATGTTCGACTACAAATCATATATTCGCATGGCTAGACTTGTACCCAAATGATCAAGTGAACGAGATAAGAAGACCATGGATCTAGTTTCAGCCATTCGGCTGCGATTTTAGGATTTTTGTACACATCATCTGTACGGTGACCTTACATACAGATTGTCATCCAAACATGGGCCTATATCTGTAGTCATGTCTGCATCTGGGAAACATTCCAATGTAGACGACTTTCTGAATTATGTACATGTTATTAGATTGTTTATGTGATAAACATGGGAATGCCTACCCTCAACAATTATGATCAAAAGAGGATATATCATGATGTAATGTATTATAATATTGATGCAGGTGACCACTCCGCTTCGTTTCCAGACTCATCATAGTGTAAATCATGTCAATCAAATGTTCTTATCATTTGGATCTCATGCTTTAGGGGGAAATTGTTATAGGTCAATTTGGGCACCATTCCCAATGACCTGGTTAACTAGGCATCATCTCCAGGACCAATGATTAAGGTTCTATCGTTCCCTATAATTTTAGTTGCTACATTCCCTAAGACAAGAAACAAGACAAATCAAGCAAGACTTTCATCAAGCAAAGGTTTCCATGGTTTGAAGCTTAATTGTAATGTTCCTTTTTCAGGATTTTCTGCAATATGGTCCAGAAGGACATTGTATAAGGAAGGAAATGTAAAAATAAGATGAAAGGGGGCTTGGATCCCCTTGTTAACTCATTAAAAACTTCTCTTCCTGAAATTGAGCCCAAATAAATGACTCTAGATGGGTTATTTAGATATCCCCAAACTAGATCCCTTAAAGAATGCTCAAAGAGAGAGCCTATAGTAATACATGAACACAATCATAAAATTTACAATTCTGAATATACCATAAGAGGGGAATTTTATGTAGCCAACATTATATTATTATATTATCATTAATATACAAGAAAATCATGAGGGACAAGCCACTCAAGCTATGAGAACCAATCTCCAATGATCAAGCAATGAAATACATGAGTTGTTGCAAATGCAAAAAATGCCGGAAAGTAGTGACTGTGTAGTATCTATGAGAGTAGCAGCTAATGAATACACAAAAAATGGTAATGTGGCTGAAGGATACAAAGAAATGCCCAAAAATGGAAATATGGGCCCCAATACAAGATTTCTAGCCAATCCAGGAGGGATTGCTAGAAATGCCAGATAAAATACAATGTGACAATTAATTGCTAGGGTTAATATATCACTGCAAAACTAAATACATATGATGAGGATATAGCATATCTGAAATATATATTTCCCTCCTCCAATGATTCTCTTTATGAGAAGGCTGATCCCTCTACTCAAGAACAATCCTCCCAATGAGCTCTATGAACTCTCCCAACATTGTCTGCATGAAAATAATGTTGTTCCAGCCCTAGACTATGCTGTGAGAGATGGTGAATTATTGGCATGGTGATAAAGATCTGAAATGATGCTCAGGAGTCTCCTCTGCTGGTCCTCCAAAGAATATACAAGATCTCCACTGAAGAACAAGCCAAAGAATGACTCTATGAGTTCCTCTGTTGCTGCACCTAGCAACACAACATTTTCTGCCCAACAGGAAAACGCTGTACTGAAGGAGGTAGCTTTGGCCAAATGCTGGAATGAGGAAACGAATTTCAAACCCTCTCCCTCCTTGAGGATGAGGTAGGGATTCCCGACCGGGAACACCCTTGTGCTCAAGAAAACTACAACCTTGCTAAACAGCCCAAGTATGCAAGTCTTAGCAGACCTAACGAAAATGATAAGCTAATGCATAATGAAAATGAGATGCTATATCCTCCTTATAAAGAAAGCGAACTCCTCTCACCATGGGTCCCATCCACACTTTCCACCTAGCTCATGCAAGTGGAGCCTCCTCTAAAACTACACTGCCTTGTCATGGAGATTCCTCCTCTTGGACAGCACTGTGTGACTTAGTCAAATATGACTAAATCAAAGAGATCTCGATCATATTCACACCCTTAGGTGCTTAATCCAACTACTTATTCACCCTCCTTTCACACAAGAGTGTTATTTCTCCATCTAAGGGGGTTAAGGGGTCTCCTTACCCATTTTATTCAACAAAATAAAAATATGCAAACTATAATGTTCCTTTTAGCTTGAGGCTAAAATTTGGGAACATTACATTAATATTTAGCATATGAGAGCTCACCAACATAGGCTCTAAGGGGCCTAAGTGCATTACATATGTAGGTAGCCCCATGCAAGGCTACTCTATAAAGCACTTCCCAACATTCACAATTGCGTTGGTCACATTGGGAGCGAAATTCTCATTGTTCTGAAATCTCGACTTGGCCAGTGTCTTCTAGAAGAGTTCATATTTGTCAAGCTTCGAATCCAAGTGTCCATTTTACATCTACATGAATGGAAACATGTCTCACCTATTTTTGGAAATTTATTGATTGCAAAACAACCTAGAGTTCATCTACAAATTGAGCACAGATCTAAGTGCTTGAAGAGGAAGAATTTGAGTACAGAAATGCTAGAGAATTTTCAATTGAGAGATAGATTTGTGAAGCTACTGCTAGAGAGATTTATACTGTGATGAGGCTTGGGAACATTGCTAGAAGGTCACTTCAAATCAGTCACTAGGTTGTAACCTCTCCTTCTATCATCAATAAAGAGTACCGCTTATTTTTCCCTATATCCATTTGTATTGGCTTTGATTCCATATTGCAAGATCTTAGTTGATGTGTATGGTTTATGCTTTACTGATTTAGCTAACTAGCTTGAATATAGATCTATATTATTGCATATTCTAATGTTTCAGTGTTCTTTCTTGCAGGAAACATTTAGCCCACAAACTTCTTGAATTTGAAGTTGCAGTGAAAGCGACAGAAGGAGACATTTGGAAGCAACTGAACAAGTAAGTGTCCAATCCTCTCTGTGTATCTGTTCTGAGTTAGGAGAAATAGTCATATAGTCTTTCACCTGTTGTTCTAGACTAGCACCTGTCTAGGGAAGCGTGATTTATCTGTAGTTCACAATTCTGGCCCAACAGGCCCCATGAAGTAAGGCATACTTAGGAATATTAGATCCTGATGTGATTTATTTTTAAAGAAAAAATTAAAGAATCCCCTCCCACATAAGGAGGAATATATCTCACATTTTATTAATGGTTTCTGATTTTTCTCCACCCATTAACGAAAAAATCATGGAGATGGCCTAAGGCCTGTAAAATGGTGAAATAATCCTCATTCTTATAGTTGTAGTTCCCTCGAGCCAGCCTAAGGGGTGAGTACTTACACCTTTAGGATCTCCTCCAGTTCCTAAGTAAAGCGACATGGTTTGGTTTTTTATATGTGGGTCCAATTGAAAGCAGTTGATTGAATGCTTCAATATACCACACTTGACAAAGGGGGGAGCCTAACTATGTTAATTATTTGACACCCAAACCTACCTACATGAAGGTAGGTCATAGATCTGATTCCTCCAAAATTAATTGAAGCCTCTGTTAGTAAAAAACACTTGGATCTATAGATTTGTAAGTTGAAATTATCCTGACATCGATAGGTTACTTTCTTAAATCCATTATCTGTTGGAATTATGGATAGCCTATTGTCCTTGATGTCAACCTAGATGATGGCTTTATCATACTCTTAA
Source organism: Pinus albicaulis (assembly GCA_034641835.2). NCBI lineage: Eukaryota > Viridiplantae > Streptophyta > Pinopsida > Pinales > Pinaceae > Pinus > Pinus albicaulis. Next base: position 381,693,544 of record CM076572.1, read on the forward strand.
TGATTGGCAGAAAAAAATATAGGAGTATGCACTGGTGGGCTTAAACATGTTCATGATGATTTGATGTTTGCAGAAGAGTTACCGAAGGATTTTGAGGTGATGTAAAGGTTTGAAAAGATTTGGAGGTGCCTAGAAAAGTGATGAAGCATTATGGTAGAGTTTTGGGTAAAGAATCTAGGATTTTTCTCAAGTTAGACTATATTTTCTAGCTAGCTAACTAACATATATAAATGATTCAATATATTCATTGGTTTATCCACTGTGTTCCTACATTCATGTTCTCTAGGAGTTAGTCTTATCCCCACAATGATACCTATAGGTGAAGAAAAAAAAAGCCATGGTTCAATCCATCAAATTTCCCAAGGTAATTATGTTATTGAAGGGGGTTTAACGTCTATTTGATCCATTCATCAATACAAAAAAAAATTAGTGGTTCCTTCCCAAGGTAATTAACGTTCGAAAAGAATATAAATCCACAAGGTGATTAAATAGTGGGTGAATAAGAGAGGAGTTGAGTTTTTTAGGGATCTATCTAGATTAAAAATTGTTGTCTTATTTTTATTCTTATCTCTTTGTTCTAGCACATGTTCGAAGGAGGATATTGTGGAAATATACAATTGTATGGAATATCCATACTTGAAAAAATGTGCGTAAGAATAATGAGCAGTCTAGATAAGTCATGGATGATGTGATCTTATTCAAAAGGCACACCTCACCAGAGTGCAAGAATTTTTAGCTGAGGATTATGTGTGGGATTTATTGTTGTTGTGTTTCATAATTATTCTAGCATAAGTGAGTGAATTTTGAATCTCTTGTTACCAATTAAATCTATAGATATGATTGAATGCTCGACTGCATATTGAATTGGCTCATACACACATAGGCTAAAATGATAGTGCACATAGCTAAATTTGAAGCATGTGATGGTACAAATATTCCTTCTGTACATTGCTAAATGTCTAGTAGAGCCACACTTGTAGTATTTGTTAGTCATCCATAATTTTGACTTTATCCAAAGATGACTAAATGTAACAAACCCATATTTCTAGAACAAAATTGTAAGAACATGATAAGTTCTAGAATTCTCACTGCCTTCATCATTTCAAGTCCATTAGTGCACTGAAATATTCATCTATTTTCCTAAAAATATTATCTTGTTGTTCCTTAAGTACTATTCCTATTCCTTATTCAGAATCCTTGAGAAACACTACTGAACAAAAAGAGAATGTATGTAGGCCATTTTTTTATTCCATCATTTACTAATCCTATTTCACTCATTTTTGCCCCTTTTCATCCTTCATTTTCCTCTAAACACCTTTAAAATCCCTTTTAAACTCATAAATAATCCTTGTTATGGTTTAAAAACCCCCATTTTACCTATCAGAACCCACCAAAACTATTAGAATCCCCTCTTTTTGGTCTAAAAGGAGAGTCTTTCACAACTAAGGGTTTAAGCCCCCGAGGGCTTAAAAAACTTTCCCCATTTTCCCCATGTGTCCGAGCGCTATGACCAAGTTCCCAAACCCTTGTTGAATTGGCTTTTCTTCTTTAAATCCACATTTCCTTTGAAAAAAATTTACCTGTCGATGCGATTAGCACCCTATCCTTAGCCCCTGGTCACATTTTCCCCCACGGGACCATGACCCAGTGCCCAGTTATTAGCCCCTCCATCGCATCGCCCTTTTACTCGCTTCTTCTCCCCTTTCCTTTGTTCCACCGCCGATGCGATAAGGGCCCTTACCCTGGCCCTTGGTCACTTATCCTTCCATGGGACCATGTCCTTGCACTTATTCCTAAGCCCCCATCACATCATCTTTTCCATATAGAACCCTCGTTTCCTTTGCAAACTTCTCCTCTCCGATAACGATACCCCAATAAGATCCAATCCGTATATCTCTATGATCTTACAGTAATCATTAACCCCCACCCCTTACCTTTTTGGTTTATCCATCCACCCTCTGCACCGATCTCTGTCATTGAGCTACATGATCCAACGGTCCTCATTCATCCCGACAACCCAAATCTTCCCGACCCACCATCAATTACGCAAAACCCTCCTCCAAACACCTCTTGCCACCTATCCTCCACTAATTTCACCCCACTGTGCACTTCTCTCCATCACTCTCCCTCGTAACCGTTGGATCTTCCCCCCCAAATCCAACGGTCTACGATCAATATCACGTGATTTTTGCATCTGTGGTTTAACGTTCCAAAGCAACATGAAATAGGCATTATTGCAAAGGCTACACGGCACATTATAATTGGATCTCGATCCCTTCAGGAAAAAATACTAACCACCCAACTAAAATGGAAAAACCACCAGTGGTTTTCCAAAACCACTTTTGCTCAAATTTTGTGCCAACACTGTTTTTAAGCCCATTTCTTCGTGGTTTTCTCCATAAAACCCTTCTGTGCATTCATTTTCTCCTCACTTCTCCTTCCGCTTCCACCCGAACTTTGTAAAGAAGTTTATCCAACACTCGTAGGTTTTATTAAATATTTTTGTCCTGTGCAGGTTTAATGGAAGTTTAAGGATAAAAACTCTTCCCACTGTCTGTGACGGGACAAGGTCGAAGATCATCATTCGGGGAAGACTGTTAAATGAAGAAAAGATATTTCCAAGGCATAAATCTGGGTCTTTTAATCAAATATTGCATGAATATTTGTTATTCAAATCAAACCCCCACGCATAAAGGTCCTATGTCTACAACAGCGAAAGGAAAAGCACAGTGGAAGAAACAAAGGGTTAAAGACCGAGAAGCAAAGAAAGGGGATTAAAAACTAGTCCAAGTCAGCAGGAAAAGTGTAAAGCAATGAAGACAGAGAAGATTGAAGATAAAGGATTGCACACAAATACAAAATATTAGAAATTTTAAACCCGTAGTCTCAAGGTTAAATGCGGTTTAAAGGTGAATATAGTGAACAAAAGGATAATTACAGGCCCAAGAAACAGAGGATTAAAAGGTAAAAAGAAATCAGATGAAGTGTTAAAGGACAACAAAGAAGATTAATTTAAAAAGGTAGATCAAGTTTAAAAAGGCCTTAAAACATAGTTTTATGATTAAATCAAGAAGTCTTAGGCTTAAGGATAGCCTCGAATACATCAAAGGAGAATTTATTCACCTAATAACTCACAATTGACACCTTTCACTTACTTTATACCTCAAAGGGAAAATTGTCCATTATTACACAAAAGATATTTTATAAACTGTCAGACAGTTATTGTAAAAGATAGAAAAGAGCCTCAAATTCAATCTTTTCATATATTTTATCTTCAGGAAGTAAAGACAGATTTAATATACAGAGAAGTAGTTGAGAAAAATTCCTACCTTATACCTTGCATGGATTTTAAGGAAAGGAGTGAATTTACTGTGCCACTAATAACATTTTGAACCCTAGATAGTTCCACCTCCTCATTTGTAGCATAAATAATTCATTTGAACTCATTGTATAGGGGCATTTGATAATTCTTTGAAGTAATATGTAGTTCTACTGAGATTAAAGAGAAATTGATGTACTGGAACCTGTGGATGTTTTGAACTATTTTTGGATGAAGAAAGCTCTATCATTGGATCCCTGAGCTTGGCTGTTGGTGAAGTATTATAAACTGTTTCATTTTTTTCCTATTTTCATTCTATTTTCATCATCTCTTGCTTGTAGTAGAGTAAAATTTTTAGGCTAAGAAATTTCTCTTGGAAGCACCTTAGACCTGTTTACTCTTCATTGTCTTTATGTTTTTCATCTGCTGAATGTTTGATTGAGTAGTTTAACTGATTTTCAACCCTTAAGCTTGTTTATTCAAGAATAGTTCAATACATTGGCCTCAAGAATGATTTATGGTTCTCCCTGGTTCCTTGCTGCCTCTTAAAAACTGTTTTTGAAGTCTCCCTTCAGAGTACCATTGTCCAAAGTCTACCAAAGAGGTTTGTTTTGATCATACCCTTTGTAATTTGTCAAATAATTGTTTTGAAAGTCTTTATAGTTGTAATCACATATTTTTAGGATTTCCCTCTTCTATGAATGCAGTTATTTGTGAATCTTGAATGTTTTCTTATCCTTGAGAGTGAAATCTTTGATGAAATAGAGCGTTCCTCAACTCTTAGATTTCATTATGAAAGTTTGTCTTGAAATTGTTATTTGTTGAAGTGTAAAATTGTAGAATTCATGGTTAGCCCTGTCTATAAAATACTTGTTCGTGTTCAAATGATGCTTTAAGACCCTTTGTTGAAGAGTACATATAATTAAGGATTCTTAGCTGCCATTAGTTCTACTTTTCATTCTAGAAAACTTGATGTTCATTTCATTTCACCTAAAAACTTTGTAGATCCAACAGCCAAGTTAGATTTGCCCTTTGATACCCCTAATTCATCTACAAAATTGTTACAAACTTCCATTTGACTCCATTGCCCAATGACTTATAGATTTCCCTTTTCTATCTATGTTGCCTAGGTCATCATGTCCCTCAAAACAATCAAACAAACTCAAGCTTAATAACTAGCCTAAAATCAACCCTTTACAAGAAAACAAGTTATATCTTTGCAAAAATATTGAGAGATCCCTCTCTAAGACTAGGAGGGCTAGATCCTAGAGCTCTAAGGACTGGTTTACATGTTGCCTTGTCATTTGGTTTACCAATTGGCCAAATCACATGATCCCAACATTCTGGTGATCACGGTGGGACCTCTGAATTCATAGTTGCCTAGAAAGCTCTTATAGAGTCATTAGTCCTTCAAAAAACCATAGAAATTTAGAAAAACTCAAAAACATTTCAGATTGGCTTTCAAAATAAACCATTGGTGGTGGACCATAAAACATTTTACCTTCAGAAAAGCTAAAAATTTCCACCTGGCGACTCCACTAGCCCCAGTAGGCCTATTACCTTACTAGTATTCTAGATTTCTTTGAAACTATGTTAACTAGTCTTGAGGAAGTTTAGAAACCTAGTCCTCTATTATAGAAATCACTGTGAGAGGAAAAAATTTGAGAAAACAGTCCTGAAAAACCTCTTCCTCTCTAAATTTTGAAAAACTGAAATCTGGCTTCACATAGGGCCCATACTAGATCCCATCTAGATCCTAATCCCCCTACCTTATTTGATAATCCAGAGAGGATTTTGTGGAAAACTTCTAGACCTGGAAAACTAACTATTGATAGAACCATCACAAGAATAAGACCTGTCCCTGAGAACTTCACAGTCTTAAAAGATCCTCACTTTGACTTACCTCACACAAATAACCTCTATAGAAATAAGTCTCAAAGTGATTTAAACCAAGCTGATTTTGAAACCATAGATTTTCAATAGAGCTTTAGCAGAGAATCCTCACCTTCTACTCCACTTGATTCTCAGCTTCTCCATCATTTCAGATCCTTCCATAACAAATCTGCTTATCATCAATTTTCTGGCCCAAGTGTTTCTTCCACTCCTATCCACACATCCCCTGTTCAAAACACTCCATTTCATCCCACTTTCCCTCTTGCTAATCCACCTATTGTAAATCTCCCATTATTTCCAATCATGGCAGCATGGTATGCTCCACTAGTGTTACTACAATCTATGGCTCCTTTACCAAATGATTACCAGTCCAAAATTCCCCATTTCACTGCAAATGAACCTACTACTGCCCAACAGCATGTAGATAAAATGAATGATGCCTTTGATTACATGGAAATAGAAGAAAAAACCATTAAGATGAGAATTTTTGCTCAAATTTTAGGAGAAGTCAAGAAATGGTATAAGAACTTAGCTCCTCACAGCATAAATGATGTCCCTTGTATATATCAAACATTCATAAAAAAATGGGAAATTAGAAAAAACCCCCTCCAAATCCTTTCAGATTATACTAACCTCAAAAGGAATACTGGGGAAAGTGTTCATGATTAGTGCACTAGATTCAATAGTGTGTATAATGCACTTCCTCCAGACATGAAACCTCTATTAGGCTTAGCCTTGGATAAATTCCCAGAAGGATTTGACCCTGAAATGGCCTACCAGCTAAGAGAAAGAGGCCCCTCAACTTTAGAAGATATGTAGAGGGGAGCCATGAGTGTGGAGGAAAATCGGATTGAAAAAAGAGCTAGGTTGAGGGCAGAGAAAAGAGTTACATACAAGGATGATACAATGACATCAACCTCAGCATCAGATACTAAAAATGATAACTTAGTGAAGGTAATGGAGAGGATACTTGAAAAGATAAATCTGAATGATATAGTGCCTCCTAGAGAAAACCAAAATAGAAATAGAAACCAAAATCTTAAAAGAGACCCTAATCAAGATAGGCAAATAGATAATGACCAACATATTAGGCCTCCCTTTCAACAAAACTATGTTGATCAAGAAGAAGAAAGGGAATTTGAAAGGTTGGAAGAAAATCATGTAAACTTGATAGGGTCTAACAGTGAGACATATGCTTTTCTCACTGAAGAAGAACAAGGATTCTTCTCTTCAGAACAAACTGAATACAATAATGAGGATTTTGAAGATTACATATTGGGGTTTTAAAATACTATCATGGAGATACATAAGAAATACAATATTAGAAGCAAAGGTAGCCCAGAGAATTCCAATGAAAAAAACACTAGTACTGTTGTTAAGAAAACATCATAAAATCAGCCTAAGAAAACAACAAGTAACACTAAAACTTTAGCCAAGAAAACTGACCAAAATAAAGATAAAAACTTTCAGCAAAGTGTTGAACATGTTGAAAATGGCAACAAGAAACAGTGAAGGAGGCCTCCTGAAACATCTTTCCTGATCCTAGTTGGAAAGTGATCACCAAAACTAGGTGGGGACCACACAGGTGATTTTTGTCGCAAAGTCTATTTTTAGACTATGTCTATTTTTAGACATATGGAGCATATTCTATAAGTTGCGGGATGCTATTTATGGATGGTTGGTCAAGTTGGAAAAATAGATGGGTTTCTATTTTTAGACATATTGGGTGGAATCTATTTTTAGATTGTCAGTCTAAAAATAGATATGTCGAATATTATTTACTCTTAATAATATTTGGACTCTAAACATTATCTTATTCTCTTGGAGCACTTCAGTTTGATGCCTGGATGTGGCACATGCAGCTGACAGAAGGAAATATGCTTTTCCTAGGGTTTAAGTGAAGCTATTGCATGATGACTTTAGTTAGAACTCATGTGACAGAGTTTGGTGGAGTTGATTGAGGAAGTTAGTGGAGTTGTATTCAGTTTAACTAATCTAAACATAGTTGAGCTTTTTGTATCCAAGTTAACTAATAGATACAATTAGTGAGAGTGGGGTGAATTAATTATTAATTAATTCACTAATTATAAACTCATAAATCAACTAAAGAATACATCAGTTAACTTCAGTGCATGGACAGTTTCAGTGGAGACCAGTGCAGAAATAGGTGAAAGAGTAGGTTAACTATCAGTTGTGACTATACTATTGCTATTTGCAACACACAGATGGGTGGAATAACCCATGAGGATTGTGCAGTTCAGGCTAGGTGGTTTATCTATATAAAGAGGCCCTCTCAACCACCAAGTCACTAACCTTTGCTTTTCTCCTCAAAGCTTTGCATGCATCTTTTACCTCAATGCATGTAGATTATTGGCTCGCGCACATTGCAATTGTCTCGCCGTCGCAAAATTTTCTAACAAAAGAGCTGATTTTAAATCGATGATATCTCCCTCATCCGAGCTCTGATTTGACCGATTTTTTTTTTCAATTTGGGTATTTTTTCGCAAGGAATCCAAATATGCTATTTTTTTCTGAAAATATTTCACCAAAAATTTCAGATATTCTCTTCAAACTCGCGCGCCCAAAAATTCTTGCTCTCATTCCATGTAGAAAATCTATAACACAGCTCGTGGTTTCTCCGTTTTTATTTTCCTGAGTTTATCCTAAAACTCAACTGCCTCAAGGCTTTGAAATTGCTCCAATGATCAATATCGCTCCGATACCATGTAGAAATTTTCTGAATAAATCACTTATTCAATGGAGATTAACCTGATCACACATGAATTTTGAATTGCATGCATAACACATAATCTCTTCTACAATTAATTGTCACATGCGGAAAGAATAGAAGCGATAGCACATCAAATCATCACACACATTAACACAGTATGTATGGGGAAAGCTTATAGCTGAAAACCCCGCAGCTATAGTATATTATAAATGGAGAGAACATGCAGCAAATACATAGTACAACCTCCTCACAAGTACTCAGTACTATCTCCCAAAGCTACACAAAAACTAGCTTGGTTTTGAACAAGTCACAGGTTCAAAACACACCCACTACTTCTCTGCCTCTATTGCACAATCAAGGCTGGTCTAAATAGAGATCCAAGTTCGAATCTCACTGGCTCCAACTGCGCAATTTTCATTGGTAATTTCCTCCAAGTGTGGTGCAAATCTCATGCACAACTAATGTCGCAACTGATAGCTAACTCAACCCTTTCATCTACCTCTTTCACTTGTCGCCACCGAACTGTCCATGCACTGAGTTAAACTGATGTGTTCTTTAGTTGAATAATGAGTTAATAATTAGTGAATTAAATAATATTTAATTCACACAACTCATCTCTAGTGTATTAGCTAGTTAAACTAAATACAACTAGTTCAACTAGTTAACCAAAACACCATCTCCATTAACTGTCGCATCAACTCCACCGAACTCCGCCACTTGAGCTCTAACTGAAGTCAACCATGCATTAGCTCACTTAACCCATAGGAAAAGCGTAAATCCTTCTGGCAGCTGCATGCCCCACCTCCGAGGGTCAAACTGAAGTGCTCCAAGAGAGTAAACTGAAGTTTAGAGTCCAAATATTATTAAGGGTAAATAATATTTGACTTCCCTATTTTAAGGAGAGGCAGTCTAAAAATAGACTTCGACCTATAGGTCCAAAAAATAGATGTCCATATATTTTTCCCAACATGACCAATACTCCAAGAATAACATACTGCAATCCCTGGACCATGCTCCATATGTCTAAAAATAGACATAGTCTAAAAATAGATTTTTCGACAAAAATCACATGTGTGGTCCCCACCTAGTTTAGGTGATCTCTTTCCAACTAGGATCAAGAAAGATGTTTCAGGAGGCCTCCTTCACTGTTTCTTGTTGCCATTTTCAACACTCCCTCTCAACAAGAAAGGACTGTCATTGCATGCGACATGCAACTCCGTGCATTCGCCCTGCAACCTCCACAAGCACCATGCAACTCCATGCATCTGCTCTACAACTCCTCTGAAACTGAATAGGCTCCAAACAACTCAATCAGTCTTGATGCATCTAGCATCTATCATCAAAGTCTTTGACTTCTGCTTGGCCAACTGCACATGTCATCAGGAACTACTGCGTTGTTGAACTCTTGCAACCATGCACTCTTGCACTTGCTGTCAACTCTGATCCGCGCTCCAGTATCCGACACTGTCACTTTGATCTGCCTGCATCACTCCAACTGATCTTGCTACTGCTGCACTGTGGGCACCTCATAGCCAGGTTCAATCCATGAGATCCACACCATCTCATTAATCTGCCCAGAAATCTCCTCATGGGATTACTCATGCATGTCGCCCCATCTCTCACCTGGTGGTATAGTTGCATGCACTCCCTCTGCCCATCTGGCACGAAATTTCTCTGCATGAGTGGTTGCTCCCACTCCATGATCCTCATCCTGAGGTTCACTCTTACCTGCATGCAAATCCAGCTCCCTCTCAAGCTTCAATTGCATGGCTTTCTTGCACTTCCCAACAGTAGGAAGCTCCGTAGAAATCCCATCTACATCAAATCTATAAAGATTCTTCCGCATCTCCAGTTGTGGCTGCTCCACAACCTTCTAAGACTGCTTCTCACGTTGCATGTTGAGAGGCTCCCTCTCAACCACCAAGTCACTAAACTCTGCTTTTCTCCTCAAAGCTTTTCATGCATCTTGTACCTCAGTGCATGTAGATTCTTGGCTCGCGCACATTGCAATTGTCCCGCTGTCGCAAAATTTTCTAACAAAAGAGCTGATTTTAAATCGATGATATCTCCCTCATCCGAGCTCCAATTCGACTGATTTGTTTTTTCAATTTGGGTGTCTTTTTGCAAGGAATCCAAATATTCTATTTTTTTGGGAAAATATTTCACCAAAAATTTCAGATATTCCCTACAAACTCGCGCACCCAAAGATTCTCGCTCTCATTCCATGTAGAAAATCTATAACACAGCTCTGATACCATGTAGAAATTTGCTGAATAAATCACTTATTCAATGGAGATTAACCTGATCACACATGAATTTCAAATTGCATGCATAACACATAATCTCTTCTACAATTAATTGTCACATGCGGAAAGAATAGAAGCGATAGCACATCAAATCATCACACACATTAACACAGTATGTATGGGGGAAGCTTATAGCTGAAAACCCCCAGCTATAGTATATTATAAATGGAGAGAACATGCAGTAAATACATAGTACAAACTCCTCACAAGTACTCAGTACTATCTCCCAAAGCTACACAAAAACTAGCTTGGTTTTGAACAAGTCACAGGTTCAAAACACACCCACTACTTCTCTGCCTCTATTGCGCAATCAAGGCTGGTCTAAATAGAGATCCAGGTTCGAATCTCACTGGCTCCAACTCAACATGCATCTCGAGACCTTTCTCCACCAAGTCACTGAAAATATTTGCATCTCCCGTCATGTGAAAGGAAGCGCCACTATCAATATACCACCCCAATCCCAATGCACTAGACAACATGCATGCGATCAATGAGAAGTCCAGCTCAAATTGCGAGGCAAGAGCCTCACCAGCTGCAGATCCAGCAGCCTGCTTGTTCTTCTTCTTCTTTGGGCAATTCGTGGCGTAATGTCCATGATCGTGACAGTGAAAACACTTCACTTTGGACATGTCATGCTCTTTACCATCCGCACCGGATTGAGAAGCCTTCTCCTTGCCCTTCCCCTTCCTTGCTTTGGTAGCCAAAGCGCGGTCTTCTTCATCAGATACCTTTGATGAAGATCCATCCCTGGTAGTCCTCCTGATCTCCTCTTGCATGAGATCCGACCACAATCGCTCCCATCCCGGAAACTTCTCCCGACCATTGACACTATCCTGATAGGAATTCCAAGCCTTCGGAAGACCAAGGAGAGCCAGGTCCACCATATCCTCATCTTCGACAGTCACCCCCACACTTCCTAGCTCATCTCTGCACTGAGTGAACTTCGTGAGGTATTTTGCGATGCTGTCGCCTTTCTCCATCTTGATGTTTCTTAGTCTATCCTTGAGCGCCAGCTTCCTTTGGTCGCTCTTGCTTTGGTACAGATCCCTCAAAGCTTTCCACATCAAATATGGAGAAGCCTTTCCATGCAGGCTGGATACAACGTGATCCTTTACGCCCTCCAACAGGATCCTTCGACACTTTGCTTGTTTCTTTCGCCATGCTTCGACTTCATCAGGATCATTAGAAGTAGGCTTTGGAATCTCCTTCTCCACAAATTCCAACAGCCCATTATCATCTAATACAGCCTCCATGCGGTCCTTCCATGCAACATATTGGACTTCTCATTGATCGCATGCATATTGTCTAGTGCAATGGTATCGGAGCGATATTGATCATTGGAGAAATTGCAAAGCATTGAAGTGGTTGAGTTTTAGGATAAACTCAAGAGACATAAAGATGGAGAAAGCCGGAAATATACATGCATATTGTATATAATTTTCTACATGGAATGAGAGCGAGAATTTTTGGGTGCGTGAGTTTTTAGGGAATATCTGAAATTTTTGGTGAAATATTTTCAGAAACAAATAGCATATTGCGAAAAAATACCCAAATTGAAAAAAAAAAATTTGTCGAATTGGAGCTCGGATGTGGGAGATATCATCGATTTAAAATCAACTCTTTTGTTAGAAAATTTTGCGACGACGGGACAATTGCAATGTGCGCGAGCCAAGAATCTGCATGCAAAGCTTTGAGGTGCAAAGCAGAGGTTAGTGACTTGGTGGTTGAGAGGGATCCTCTCAACATGCAGCGTGAGAAGCAGTCTCAAAAGGTTGTGGAGCAGCCACAACTGGAGATGCAGAAGAATCTTTATAGATTTGAAGTAGATGGGATTTCTATGGAGCTTCCTACTGTTGGGAAGTGCAAGAAAGATGTGCAATTGAAGCTTGAGAGGGAGCAGGATTTGCATGCAGGTAAGAGTGAACCTAGATATGTGGAGTAGCCACAAGATGAGGATCATGGAGTGGAAGAGACCACTCATGCAGAGAAATTTTGTGCCAGACGGGCAGAGGGAGTGCATGTAGCTATACCACCAGGTGAGAGGTGGGGCGACATGCATGATTAAGCCCATGAGGAGATTTCTGGGCAAGATTCATGAGATGGTGTGGATCTCATGGATTGAACCTGGCTACGAGGTGCCCACAGCGCAACAGTAGCAAGATCAGTTGGAGTGATGCAGGCAGATCAAAGTGACAGTGTCGGATACTGGAGCGCGGATCAGAGTTGATAGCAAGTGCAGAGTGCATGGGTGCAAGAGTTCAACAGCGCAGTGGTTCCTGATGACATGTGCAATTGGCCAAGCAGAAGTCGAAGACTTTGATGATAGATGCATCAGATTGATTGAGTTGTTTGGAGCCTATTCAGTTTCAGAGGAGTTGCAGAGCAGATGCATGGAGTTGCATGGCACTTGTGAAGGTTGCAGGGCGAATGCATGGAGTTGCATGTCGCATGCAAAGACAATCCTTTCTTGTTGAGAGGGAGTGTTGAAGATGGAAACAAGAAACAGTGAAGGAGGCATCCTGAAAAATCTTTCCTAATCCTAGTTGGAAAGTGATCACCTAAACTAGGTGGAGGCCACACAGGTGATTTTTGTTGCAAAGTCTTTTTTTAGACTATGTCTATTTTTAGACATATGGAGCATATTCTATAAGTTGTGGGATGCTATTTATGGATGGTTGGTCAAGTTAGAAAAATAGATGGATTTCTATTTTTAGACATATTGGGCGGAATCTATTTTTAGATTTCCAGTCTAAAAATAGATATGTCGAATATTATTAGCTCTTAATAATATTTGGACTATAAACATTATCTTATTCTCTTGAAGCACTTCAGTTTGATGCCTAGATGTGGCACATGCAGCTGACAGAAGGAAATACGCTTTTCCTAGGGATTAAGTGAAGCTATTGCATGAAGACTTCAGTTAGAACTCATGTGACAGAGTTTGGTGGAGTTGATTGAGGAAGTTAGTGGAGTTGTATTCAGTTTAACTAATCTAAACATAGTTGAGCTTTTGTATCCAAGTTAACTAATAGATACAATTAGTGAGAGTGGTGTGAATTAATTATTAATTAATTCACTAATTATAAACTCATAAATCAACTAAAGAATACATCAGTTAACTTCAGTGCATGGACAGTTTCAGTGGAGACCAGTGCAGAAATAGGTGAAAGAGAAAATTAACTATCGGTTGTGACTATACTATTGCTATTTGCAACACACAGATGGGTGGAGTAACCCATGAGGATTGCGCAGTTCAGGCTGGGTGGTTTATCTATATAAAGAGGCCATCCCATAGCTTGAAAACGCAATTCAGGTTGGCTATCAAGTGGCTAAAGGTTGGAGCATGAGTTTTACTAGATCTAGCTTGATAGTGTGTAGCAAGGGAGGTAGTGCATGAGAGCTTGCAAAGAGCTTTGTACTATGATTGTTACATGATCTCCATGACATGTATAATATACAGATAGTTGGGGGTTTTCAGCTTTAATCTTTCCCATGAAATACTGTGTTTATATGTGTGAATTTTTATGGCTTTAATGTGTGCATGCAATTGATTTTATTTCCGCATGTGATGATCAATGGTAGAAGAGATTATGTATTATGCATGAAGCTAAAATAGTGTGTGATCAGGAGAATCTCGGTGGATAACATATCAGTTATTCAAATTTCTACATTGGACAGTTCAGTTATTCAAATTTCTACATGGTATCGGAGCTAGATCTCGACAAGCTGTAAGCTTCCCTAGTACTTCTGCTAGTGGCCCTAACAAATCTGTCTCAAATAATAGTTCAAATAAGGTTCAGCAAGTCAAAATTGTTGAAAGAGTTGTAAATGACAAAACAGATTAAATATGTCAAAAACAATAGTTCCTTTCAGCCTTGAAGGGGAAATTTCCAATATTAAAATCACCATACCCTTATCTGAAATATTAACTCAAGATGTATATAAAAAACAAGTTTTGAAAGATTTGAAAATGGGTAGTGACTCTGATACTTTAAACTTGGCAGATGATAAACCAAAATTATTGTTTGGTCCTGAAGTTGAAGGGAAATACCAAGAAGGCGTTGTCCCTCCCTTCTATGTTATCTTGAATATACATGAGAAAATATTTCACAATGCCATGCTAGACTCAGGTGCTTCTCACAATCTTATGCCCAAAGCAGTAATGGAAAGCCTAGGCTTAGAAATTACTAAACCATACAAAGACCTGTATTCTTCTGATTCCAACAGGGTCAAATGCTTAGGCTTAATTAAAGATTTGTGTGTTAACTTATCTTAAATTCCTACTAAGAGTCTAGTAATGGACATAGTGGTAGCTGACATCCCCCCTAAGTATGGCATTCTTTTATCTAGATCCTGGGGAGCCAATATTCAGGGTATCCTTCAAATGGAAATGTCTTATGCCACCATTCTAGTATTTAACCAAACTAGAAGATTATACAGGGAATCCCACATGAAATAAATGGTGAGAAACATAGGCATACCAAACAACCCCCCTATCTACTCCATCCATTTAGATTTGGATTCCTTTATCTTATATAATGAAGATGAAATCAGCCAAAAAGAAAAGGAAAACAAAGGAGAATTTAGTCTACCAGAACAATCAAATCTATCATCAATTCAAGAAAAGAACAGTCCAGATTTTTGCAACCTTGAATAGCAGAAAGAAAATGAAAATGAGATTGAAATACCTTGGAAAATAAACTTTGATGGCTCTTGTAGCAAAATAAGTGCAGGGGCTGGTGTATGGATACAAAACACAAACAAAGGATTTTCCTATAAACTGGATTTTCCATGCACAAATAACATTGCTAAATATGAAGCCCTCCTTATTGGCCTACACTTACTCAAAGATTTAGGAGCCAAAAGAATATTATTCCAAGGGGATTCTGAGCTAATTATCAAACATATTAAAGGGGAGTATTCAACCAAAAACCCAAAACTCAGAGAATATAGGAACACTGCTCTTGATCTCCTAAAAACCTTTGAAAAATATGAACTCTTTTTCATCCCAAGAGCCCAAAATCATCTAGAAAATGAACTTGCCTTTGCTGCTAGTAATTACCAAATACTAGAGACCAATGAACAATTTGATGTAAAGGTAAAAAAAAGACCTACAATACCTTATAATCAATATTATTGGCAGGCATTTGAAGGAGACAAACACATAGATGATTTTCTGGAATGAAAGAATGACTTTTCCATGCCAACACATATTTTAAGCCATAAGGAAGACGGTCTTAATGAAGAACAAAACCATGAAACAACACTATCTTTTTCTGGTGATATAAAACATTTTGAACATCCATTTACAGCATAAATAATTGACAGTATAGACCAAAAAGACCTGGAAGTTTTACAATGTAAAAATGATATAATTCCAAGAGGTCTTACACCATTAGAACATATTTTCGATTTCAATGATGTAGCCAAAGAACCAAGGATGGAGGCTATAGAAACAAACATAGAAGAACATAACATTGGCAGCCCAGCAGAACCCAAAATGATTAAGCTGTCCAGCACTCTCCCAACACATATTAAACAAAAATACATAGATCTGTTCAAAAAATTTAAAGATGTATTTGCGTGGGGATACAAGGATTTAAAGTCATATGATACTAGCATAATTCAACACAAGATTCCTCTTAAGGAAAATAAAAAACCTTTCAAACAAAAAATCAGGAGGATAAAACCTGTTTTGTTACCTTTAGTTGAGAAAGAGATTAAGAAGATGTTTTATTACCTTTAGTTCCCATCAGGTATTCATAATGGGTTTCCAACTTAGTATTTGTTAGGAAAAAGACTAGAGAAATTAGGCTATGCATTGATTTCAGGAATCTAAATAGAGCCTCCCTTAAAGATAACTACCCCTTGCTAAAAATGGATCATATAATTCAAAGGGTAGTTGGGGCTAAAATAATTTCACTGTTGGATGGGTTCTCAGGTTACAATCAGGTTTTAGTACTCCCAAGTGACCAACATAAAACTGCTTTTACTACACCTTGCGGTACATTCATGTATGTCAAAATGCCATTTGGTTTGATGAGTGCAGGGGCCACCTTCCAAAGGGCCATGGAAATAGCCTTCTCATAAGACATAGGCTATTTTATAATCATTTATCTTGATGACACTACTGTTTTCTCTAAAACTGATGAAGAACACTTGATTCATTTGAGAATTTTTTTTGAGAAATGTAGGAGATATGGCTTCTCTTTGAATCCCAAAAAGACACTCTTTGGTCTCCAAGAAGGAAAAATTCTTGGCCACATTATTTCTGAAGAGGGAATAAAAGTATACCCTAAAAGGATTGATGGCATCTTGAAGATCAGCCATCCTAGAAACCTGAAAGAATTACAATATTTCATTGGGAAGATAAAAATTTTAAGGAGATTCATCCCCAACCTTGCTGATCTATTGAGAAATATCACAAACATGCTTAAGAAAGAGGTAGGTGTTAAATGGACCATACAGGATAAACAATCATTTGAACTGGTAAAAAAAGCTTTAACTCAAACACCAGTTCTTATTAGTCCTGATTTCACTAAAGATTTTTATATCTTTTCCTTTGCATATGAACATACAATAGCTGCAGTATTGCTGCAAAAGAATGACATGGGACATGAACAACCAATATCATTTTTTAGTAGGGCTTTTAGAGATTCTCCACTCAAGTATAACATCATGGAGAAACAAGCCTTAGCCTTGGTAAAAGCATTGAAAGACTTTAGAGTCTACATTTTTCATTCTCACATCATTGCTTTTGTCCCACACACAGTTTTCAAGGATATTCTAAGTCAAGACCCTGATGGTAAAAGGGGAAAATGGATTTCTATTATTCTAGAGTATGACTTAGAAATCAGGCCTACTAAACTAATCAAAGAGCAGGGATAAGAAAAAATCATGGTTGAATCAAACTTCCAAGCACTTGATATGAATATGGTTGATGTCTAAGAAGAAATAGAGGAATTCATAGCTCCATTCATTGAAGAAACATTTGTGAATTCACCTTGGTATGCTGATATCATATATGTGCTTCTTTATCTAAATGCTCCTCCTTTGTCCAAAACTAAAGCCATATTTTTAAAATAGAAGGCTTTAAATTGTTTCATATTAGATGGGGTTTTATATTGGAAAAATGTTGTTGGAATATTTCTTAAGTGTTTTCTTGAGAGTGATGCAGGAAAAATCATGTATGAGCTACATGAAGGAGAATGTGGTGGACATATTTACTAGAATACTACAGCGAATAAAATCCTCAGATCTGGTTACTATTGGCCCACCCTTTTCCCAGATACTCAGAAACTTGTCATATCTTCCCATAACTGTCAAATTTTTGATGGCTAAAGAAAACTCCTATCCTTACCCTTACATCCCATCAGTGTTGAGGCTCCCTTTCAAAAATGGGGCTTGGACTTCATTGGTGAAATTAATCCATCCTCTTCAGCCCAACATAAGTGGATCCTCACTGCCACTGATTACTTTACCAAGTGGATAGAAGCCATACCTTATAGGAATGCTACTGACTTTGTCATTATCAAATTCCTTGAAACCAACATACTATCCAGATTTGGTTGTCCAAGAAAAATTGTTACAGACAATTTTGCTACCTTCAAATCCAAGGAAATGGTTGACTTCTGCTACAAATATAATATTACATTAGGTCATTCCACTTCCTACTATCCCCAAGGAAATGGATTAGTTGAATCCTCCAACAAAATCCTTGTCAATATTATCAAAAAAATGTTGGAGCAGAATCATAAATAATGGCATATTAAGCTTGTTCATGCTTTATGGGCTGATAGATTAGCCACCAAAAAGTCAATAAATGTGTCCCCCTATCAGCCGGTTTATGGCATGGATGCAGTCTTCCCAACCTCACTAGGAGTTCCAGTTATGAAACTCCTCCAAGAAGTACAATATGAGGAAAATGATATGCAGAGAAGGATAAATTAGACCATTCATTTGCAGAAGACTAGAGAAGAAGTGTACAATAGAACACAAATAGTCCAAGAAAGTATCAATAAATTATTTGACAAGAGGAATAGAGAAAATGATTTCCAAGTTGGGAATGTGGTTCTAAAGTGAGATTCTAGAAGTGAAGAAAAGGGAAAACATGGAAAATTTGAAAATTTGTGGAAAGGGCCCTACATTATTAATTCTATTGGGGGTCATAATGCATTATTTCTACAAGAGTTGAATGGAGAAGATCTATTTTGAGGGCCTGTCAATGGCAGGATGCTCAAGCACTATTTCTGTCAAGAGTCCTAAATTTCAAAGTTTTTATGTCTTCCACTGTGTATAACATTGTTGTTTCAATTTAAAAAAGAAGAGAAAAAAAAACACAAAAACAACAGAAAAAGAAAAGAGGGCATATTCAAAAAAGGTACAGCCCCATACCAAAAAAGAGAATTTTCTCAAAGTGAGAAAATCTGAATGCCACTGCTAATTTGAAAGTGATATATTGTTCAGTCATCTAGCCTAATCATGGCCTAACATACTTTAAATTTATGTTGATATGTTAGTAGAAGCACAGATTGATAAGATTTTTTCAGACATGGCTTATCAGTAGAATAGATTAGGATAGAAAGGAAATGGTTCTAACAAGCTCAAGATCTAAACCAAGAAAAGGAAAAAGACAACTCTAAATAGATCAAAATCGGAGCTGGAAAAGGACTAGAAGGATATTTATAAATTTTCAGATCTTAAGCCTTCATCATTTTGTTTTATTTTTTTGCAAATAAAATCTATGTGCAGCTTGTATATACAACCATAGACACCATACAAAATCAGACAGTCTAATCTTGATTTGATTGTGTTTAAATTTCCTCTTTTAGAAATAGAGAATAAAAATTTGTCAAATAGATTAATCTTGACAGATAGTAGCTAGGTAGAAAATAAAGAGTTCAACAGTTTAATCTGAACTCTTGGAAGAGATAAGGATAGGATTAGATAGTTTATTTCTGTTTCAAAAATAAAATGTCAAAGAGTTTTCTAGTTAAAATGCACTCAAAAGGGAAGACAAAAATGCTAGGAAAAAGTAAGATTGGGTAGGTGGAGATGTTATTTGAAGAAATTTCATGTTGTAGATTGATAAAGGTTTTCCTTTACAGAGAAAGATCGACAAGAAAAGAAGAAATCTGCCCAATGGATAAGGCATTGGTCCACTATAAGCCAAATATCTATAACTAAGGTTATGGACACCTAAAAGGATAGTTTTCCTCTCCAAATGGAGCCACTATTAGTCATCCATACTTTTGACTTTATCCAAAGACGACTAAATGTAACAAACCCAGATTTCTAGAACAAAATTGCATGAACATGATAAGTTCTAGAAATTTCACTGCCTTCATCATTTAAAGTCCATTAGTCCACTGAAATCTTCATCTACTTTCCTAAAAATATTATCTTGGTGTTCCTTAAGTACTATTCTTGTTCCTTATTCAGAATCCTTGAGAAACACTACTGAACAAAAAGAGACTGTATGTAGGCCATTTTTTTTCCATCATTTACTAAGCCTATTTCACTCATTTTTTCCCCTTTTCATCCTTCATTTTCCTCTAAACACCTTCAAAATCCCTTTTAAACTTGTAAAGAATCCTTGTTATGGTTTAAAAACCCCCATTTTACCTATCGGAACCCACCAAAATGATCAGAAACCCCTCTTTTTGTTCTAAAAAGATAGTCTTTCACAACTAAGGGTTTAAGCCCCTGAGGGCTTAAAAATATTTCCCCCTTTTCCCCATGTTTCTGAGTGCTATGACCAAGCACCCAAACCCTTGTCGCATCGGCTTTTCTTCTTTGAATCCACATTTCCTTTGAAAAAATTTTACCCGCCGATACGATTAGCACCCTATCCTTAGCCCCTGGTCACATTTTCCCCCACGAGACCGTGCCCCAGTGCCCAGTGATTACCCCCTCCATCGCATCGCCATTTTCCTCACTTCTTCTCCCCTTTACTTTGTTCCACCACTGATGTCATAAGTTCCCTTACCCTAGCCCCTGGTCACTTATCCTCCCATGGGACCATGTCCTTGCACTTATTCCTAAGCCCCCATTGCATCGACTTTTCCATATAGAACCCTCATTTCCTTTGCAAACTTGCCCTCTCTGATAATGATACCCCTACAAGATCCAAGCCGTAGATATCTATGATCTGACGGTGATCATTAACCCCCACCCCTTACCTTTTTGGTTTATCCATCCACCCTCTGCACTGATCTCCGTCATTGATCTACATGATCCAACAGTCCTCGTTCATCCCGACAACCCAACTCTTCCTGACCCACCATCCATTACACAAAGCCCTCCTCAAAACACCTATTGCCACCTATCCTCCACTAGGTTCTCCCCGTCGTGCACTTCTCTCCATCGCGCTCCCTCATAGCCATTGGATCTTCCCCCCCAGATCCGACGGCCTACGATAAATATCACGTGACTTTTGTATTTGTGGTTTAACATTGCAAAGGCATGCGAAATAGGTGGTATTGAAAATTCCATGTGGCGCATTATAATTGGATCGTGCTCCCTCCGAGGAAAACTACTAACTTCCCAACTACAACGAGAAAACCACCAGTGGTTTTCCAAAACCACTTTTTCTCAAATTTTGTGCCAAGACAGTTTTTATACCCATTTCTTCACGGTTTTCTCCATAAAACCCTTTTGTGCATTAATATTCTCCTCACTTCTCCTTCCACTTCTGCCCGACCTTTGTAAAGCAGTTTATCCAACACTCGCAGGTTTTCTTAAATATTTTTGTCCTGTGCATGTTTAATGGCAGTTTAAGGGTAAAAACTCTTCCCACTATCTCTGAGGGGACAAGGTCTAAGATCGTCATCCAGGGAAGACTATTAAATGAAGAAAAAATATTTCCAAGGCATAAATCCAGGTCTTTTAATCAAATATTGCATGAATATTTTTTATTCAAATCAAACCCCCGCACATTAAGGTCCTCTGTCTACAACAACAAAAGGAAAATCACAGTGGAAGAAACAAAGGGTTAAAGACTGAGAACCAAATAAAGGGGATTAAAAACTAGTCCAAGTCAGCAGGAAAAGTGTAAAGCAACGAAGACAGAGAAGATTGAAGATAAAGGATTGCACACAAAGACCAAAGATTACAAAGTTTAAACCCGTAGTCTCAAGGTTAAATGTAGTTTAAAGGTGAATACAGTCAGCAAAAGGATAATTACAGGCCCAAGAAACAGAGGATTAAAAGGTAAAATAAATCAAATGAAGTGTTAAAGGACAGCAAATAAGATTAATTTAAAAAGGAAGATCAAGGCTAAAAAGGCCTTAAAACATAGTTTTATGATTAGATCAAGAAGACTTAGGCTTAAAGATAGCCTCGAATACATCAAATGAGCAGTTATTCACCTAATAACTCACAATTGACAGTTATTACACAAAATATATTTTATAAACTGTCAGAGAGTTATTGTAAAAGATAGAAAAGAGCCTCAAAGTCAATCTTTTCAACTATTTTATCTTCAGGAAGTAAAGACAGATTTAATACATAAAGAAGTAGTTGAGAAACATTCCTACCTTATACCTTGCATGGTTTTTAAGGATAGGAGTGCATTTACTGTGCCACTAATAACATTTTGAACCCTAGATAGTTCCACCTCCTCATTTTCAACATAAATACTGCATTTGAACTCATTGTATAGGGGAATTTGATAACCCTTTGAAGTAATACATAGTTTTGCTGAGATTAAAGAGAAATTTATGTACTAGAACCTGTGGATGTTTTGACCTGTTTGTGGATGAAGAAAGCTCTGTCATTGGATCCTTGAGCTTGGTTTTTGGTGAATTATTCTAAACTATTTAATGTTTTTCCTATTTTCATTCTGTTTTCATCATCTCCTGCTTGCAGTAGAGTAAAAGTTTTAGGCTAAGAAATTTCTCTTGGAAGCACCTTAGACTTGTTTACTCTTCACTGTCTTTATATTTTTCATGTACTGAATGTTTGATTGAGTAGTTTAACTACTTTTCAACCCTTAATATTGTTTATTTCAAGAATATTTCAATACAGTGGCCTCAAGAATGATTTATGGTTCTCCCTGCTTCCTTGCCGCCTCTTAAAAACTGTTTTGGAAGTCTCCCTTCAAAGTACCATTGTCCAAAGTCTACCAAAGAGGTTTGTTTTGATCATACCCTTTGTACTTGCTCAAATAATTGTCTTGAAGGTCTCTATAGTTGTAATCACAAATTTTTAGGAGTTCCCTCTTCTATGAATGCAGTTATTTGTGAATCTTGAGTGTTTTATTATCCCTGAGAGTGAAATCTTTGATGAAGTAGAGCGTTCCTCAACTCTTAGATTTCATTCTGAAAGTTTGTCTTGAAGTTGTTATTTTCTAAAGTGTAAAATTGTAGAATTCATGGTTAGCCCTGTCTATAAAATACTTCTTCGTGTTCAAATTATGCTTTAAGACTCTTTGTTGAAGAGTACATATAATTAAGGATTCTTAACTGCCCTTAGTTCTACTTTTCATTCTAGAAACTTTGATGTTCATTTCGTTTCACCTAAAAACTTTGTAGATCCAACAGCCAAGTTAGATTTGCCCTTTGATACCCCTAACTCATCTACAAACTTGTTACAAACTTCCATTTGACTCCATTGCCCAATGAATTGGAGATTTCCCTTTTCTATCTATGCTGCCTAGATCATCATGTCCCACAAAACAATCAAACAAACTCAAGCTTAATAACTAGCCTAAAATCAACCCTTTACAAGCAAACAAGTTATATCTTTGTAAACATATTGAGAGATCCCTCTCTGAGACTAGGAGGGCTAGATCCCAGAGCTCTAAAGACTATTTTACATGTTGCCTTTTCATTTGGTTTACCAATCGGCCAAATCACAGGATCCCAACAATGTTGACAAAGGTTCGAAGGGTAATATCACTCGATTTCACACTATGTCATGACTTATTTTGTTTCACACACACACACACACACACACACACACATATATATATATTTGTGTATGTATATATATATATATATATCCATTGGTATGAGATCATTTAGTAGGAATTTACAAGTATGGAAAAATAATTTCTGGTGGTTTATCTGCACTATAGCGATTTTATAAGTGCATTTCACACATGTAAAAAATTATTTCTATCGCAGTGTGTGAATTCAAATTGAAGTATGTTTTGTGAGTTGTAGGATTTACGGTAGTGTTGAAATTATTGTATATTTTTAGAATTCTAAAGATAAAGATACATGTAGTAAGTATAATGGGCATATATTAATTGATCTAATGTTGCTAATCAATGCCTTGTGTCCTAAAAATGATATTATTGCAAGAGGACAACAATTATGGAATTGCAATTGTGCATTGATGTATTGGTTGTGAATTTGACTCTTGTAAGTCTACATTGAAGCATTATTGAGAGGGTTGCAAGGAGTTATGTATGTTGGTACTAGGATTCTCATGTGAGAGTATAAGCATAGAGAGATTGTATGTTATAGTTGCAAGAGTGAGTATGTATGGATGATGAGATGCAATAGGTTTGATGGTGTCATGTTGTTAGTCTTTGAGGATGTGCCTTAATGAGAGAGATTTCCATTGCATATGTTGAGTAGTGTTGCATGTCACTAGATATGCCAACATGTTAATGACAAGAGTATATTTGATGGGGATATGTTCATGAGTTTAGTGTGTTTTGTAGGACTAACATGAAATCTAAATTGATGATGTTGATCTATCTCTATGACCTTCTGTGCTTAATATAATGTAAACGAGATTGTGTTGGCAGAGGTATGGTAGTGTTTGCATGATAATGTACTTATTACAGTGGTTAGTGAACCTTAAATTATTGCATAGTATTGTTGTACATAGTAATGAACTCCTTGTTCATAAGTCTAAAGAACTATAGAAGTTTTATATGGTAGATATTTGGGTGTTCCTATACTGAGTTAAGGGGTGTATCTTGCAGATAGATTGTATGCAGCATTGACGGTAGATTGTTTTTATTGGTTGATATACTCTTTGTCATGATTAATGAACATAATGGTTAATAAATTGTTCATGGATTAGCGATTGAGCACAATTATGCTTGAGCTTCAGTGATAAATCTTCATTTTTATGTATGAATTATGGTAGAGTGCAGGGATTTTCTTTATAAATGCTTTGTAAAATCTATGATTAGTTGTACTGTTATCAAATTGTCGTTGTAGAGATATTTGAGAAAAGAAGCAGTGACATAAGTTGAGTGACTGAGCTAGCATATTATGGTCTTATTCTATTGTCTAGTTCTAATTTTGAATCATATCTTCTACATGTTAGCTGAGATATGAAATATATTATTGTTGTTCCTATGAATCTTCCGAGTGTTGTGATTTATTGATTTCTCTACATAGAAATGTTGGTTAAATATTTTCTCTTGTATTTGTGTATACTACCATTAGGGTCTGGAAGATGTTTTTGGTTGATGTATTATGATGGGTAAGTGTTGGAGCAGGGTCCCTGAGCAGAAATTTTGGAGATATTATGTAATATTTTGTAATAATTAAGTCTAGTGCAGGGGATTTTGGGTGGGTCAAAGCTCCCAATGAATTGTAATGGGTCAAAGGGTAGGCCAAGAGTTCGCAAACCACTGTTTGCGGACAATAAAATAGTGTAGGCTAATATTATATAAATAGATGGATAGATCGAGTCTAGAGAAAGGCTATGTTTCAAATTAAGCTTGGATACAAACTTGTGGATATTTTGTGTCGATTGTCTAGGTAAGGGAACCTGTTGGCTGTGTGCATGAAGACCCTGAGTATTGCTATTTGTGGATCCCAATGGCTATGTGCGCGGGCTGGTAAATAGATTTTGTAAGTTGGATGTTATATGAATGAATGAGAAAGAATGTTTTGTGATACCTAAGTGCTTCTATGTTATGGTTATTGGCTGTGCTTTGTGTTATTTCTGTGATTATATGTTCGTTGAATACTGCTTATTTATGACTGTGCATGTAGATGCAATACTGTAAGAAGGAATGAATGCATAGATCTTGTTATCATTAGTCATATTTCTTCTATTAACTTGTTATCTAATGATTAATGAGTTTCACTTAAGTTATTCCGCTGGTATACCTTTGCTCTGAAGGGACCCCATTTAATTAACTTTCTCTCTCTCTGAGGGTGTGGAAACCTAGTTCTAGTACCCTCTGATAATACTTCGGGTGATACATTGACCTGTGCAAGCAGGCCATTACTGAAAAGGCCAATAGTAGAGGGGTTTGTTGGTAAACCTTAAAACTGAACATGGGTCAAGACCCCTCAAAGAAACAAATGGTTCTGTTGCTGGAACCAGGAGAATTTTGCAAGAGAGATCAAGTAATTCCATGGGGTCATTGGTAGTCACTGAAGCATGAACTTGAGGATTGGTTTGAAAAGAAGATTCAGTTGTTTTCCCTAAAAGAGAATAGAATTAAGAAGCTGTCTGTCGAAGAGTGGAAGAACAAGTAAATTTTTACAGAGGTGCACGAAATATTATTCATACCCTTCGCACAAGAACTGCAAGAGTGTTTGGAAAGGCTGGCAGAGTTTCAGACTTGTTGTAAATATGATTAGGTCACATAATGGACCTCCGAATTGATTCAACAACTGAAGAAGGTAAACAAAAAGATCACCTGAACGATAGATCACTGAGTTGATAGTGTTTTGGGAGGATTTGTAAATGAGTTCATGGTCGATCTGTTTGTGTCTTATTATGAAGCTGATCGAAGTTTTTTCAAATGGTTTAGAGGTAAGTTCTTGCAAACATTTCTGCTACTGATTAAGATGATATTGTGTGAAAGGGGTGTCCTTTGTAGTCACACCGAGTGAATGACCTCCGATTAGAGTGGTAGCATGACATGAAGTGGTAAATACTACCGAGTTAATAAATAAGGGGATCGATCAGTATACATTCCTCTAAGGGATTCACCTGACCTCACCCAGGGTGGGGTTGCACGTGTAGAGACCAATCCCCTGGCTACGCCACCGCCGAACTGATGCAAAGTTAAGAATTCTCCTACCCCACCTCCGCCTCCAACTACAAACAATATGGTTGCGCACATGAATTTACCCACCTTTAAGGGTGTAGGGGATGAGGACACGGATTGATTCTATTTTGTAGCAGAGTCGGTGTGGAACACGCAAAATATTAATAATGATGCTGTAAAGAGAGCGCAACTATCAATATCCTTCAAAGGAAGAGCTCTAGACTATTCATGGGATATATTGACCAGCACGCTAATCCCACGATACAAGAGATCAAGGATGCCTTGAAGTAGTAGTTCCGAAATCCTAAGCCCTATGCTCAATGTGTTGTAGAGATTAAATATATTAAGCAAGGACCTACAGAATCTATTTGGGAAGCTGACCAACGGCTGAAGAAATTCATCAACAATGGAGGATTTTTCTATTAGGAAAAACAACATTAAGAATGGTTCATAGCCATGCTATTACCACATCTGCACAGACCTATGGGTTAGCAAAAGATCAATTCGTAGGAAGATGCTTTGGAGATTGCCATGAAATTGGAAGTTTTGTCAAGGGATGATGATCAATTTGGGGCACTGTAGATCCAAAACCAGCTAGAAGAAATTCACTTGGAAATTTAGAATCTAAGAAGGGACCAGTGAAAAGGAGCTAGCACAAATGTATGGTGCACACGTTGCAGGGTATCAGGCCACACTAAATATCAGTGCCCTCTTCTGTCAGATTACATGCAGGTTGGGGGACCAAGTCAAGTGCGCCCTAGAGATATGGCTGGACCAAGTACACCCACGTTGTGGTGCGCTGACTATCGGGTAGCAGGAATACATGATACAGATCACTGCATGCGATTAGGTGCCTATGTCCTAGAACTTAAGCAACAATGATGCAAATTCTGCTTGTCAGTGGGTCATGATGAGAACAAGTCCCAAAAATTTGACCTGATGGTAGATAGGGGAAATCTATACAGATTACAAGTTAACCCTTCATTGCCACTATCTCCCTGTGGGCGAGGAGGATGCCTTACAAGAGGACAGGGAGGGGGGAGAGGTATAGGCGCAGGTCAAGGATGAGGGAAACTGATATGTTATAGCTATGGGGATGTGGGACACTGTGGAAGAGACTTCTCGAACCCTGCGCGCCAATCCTGTGGGTACTACAGATAATTAGATCATGTAATCAAAGAGTATCCTGTGATGATAGCGAAGATGGAGGAGAAACATCAGAAACTAATGCAGAATGTGAAATGGGTTAAGGTGGAACCACGAGACCATTGGCCAAGTATCAACGTGATTACGTGCAGTGGCATTTCCACCGGAGGAGCTAAGGGAAAAGATGTGGCTAAACCTGTTGGTTCCCTGTGTTTTGATAGTTTGGAAAATCAAAAGACAAGGCAACATTAGAACCAATATTTAGAGTTACAGGATCTAGCCCTCCTACTCTCATAGACGGATCTCTCAAATTATTTGTTTTTTGCAAAGGTTTATCTTGCGTGCTTTGAGTATTGGTTTTAGACTAGTTATTAGGTGCAGATGTTTGTTTTCTTGGTTGGTTGAATTGATATAGTATAACATAAAAGGTCTAGGAAAGATATATAGAAAGGGGAAATGTTAGCTTCATTGGGCAATGGAGTAAAAAAGAGGTTATGAAAAACTTATCAATGGATATGGGATATCAAAGGGAAAATCTAACTTGGCCGCGGGATCCTTTGGTTTTGGAATGAGATGGACATCAATGATTTGGAAAGAGAAGTTTAATTCTCAACAAAGGGAATTTGTAAGCACAACTTGAACAATAAAGAGCTATTTGATAGACAGTGCTAAGCATGAATTCTACAAATCACACTTGAAGCAAATGATGACTTCAAAACAAATTTTAAAATGAAATCTAAGATTCGTGGAACACCCTATTTCCTCAAAAAAATTATTTTAAATGACTTAGAAAACATAAAATATTCACTAATAATTACCGTCATAGAAGAGGGAACACCTAAATACGTTTATGATCACAACTATAAAGACCTTTAAACCAATTGTTCAAGCAAGGACAAGGGGCGTGATCAGAACAGACCTCCTTGGCTCACTGTAAACAAAGATACTTCAAGGGGAGACTTCAATAATAGCCTTTAAGTGGCAGCATACAAGCAGGGAGAATCATAAATCATGCTGAAACCAACTATTCGAACTATTAGAGAAATAAACAAGCATAAGGACTAAAGAGAGAGATTAAAGACTCTAAAATACCTCAGGAGAAGAAAACATAAAACAGTGAAGGATAAACAGGTCTAAGGTGCTTCCAAGAGACATTTCTTAGCCTAAAAATTTCATCCTAATGTAGTAAGAATTTATGGAACAGAATGAAAACAGGAGAAAACATAAAATAGTTTAGAATACTTCACCAACAACCAAGCTCATGGATCCAATGATAGATCCGTCTCAAGAACAAGCATGCAACAACATCATCAGGATTTCCAAGACTTCAATTTCTTCTTCAACTTCAACAGACTATGTATTATTTCAGAGAGTTTCAATATTACAACTAGTGATCAACCAACCAACATTTACAAATGAAATCCTCAACAAGTTTTTATAGTGGGATGAGGAGGTTGAAAGAGAGAAAACATATATGGGTTCAATTAATACAGTTAATTATTCTCGGCCTTTGAGGGGTTCGATGGAGAAGTTTAGAGAGGTTTGTTTGTATTAATGTTTTACATTTAAGAATTGAGCTCAGTGGAGAGATTTTGTTGACTTTGAGGCTCTGTGTCATATCTGTAGTAACTTAGCAGATATTTTATAATAAGTTCTTCAGCTGAATTAACTGTTCGGTTGTTGTGAGGCAAATATCCTCTATTCTGGTCATTACTCAACCTCTATTAAATGCTGTGAAGCCACAGGTGGAAATCTGGTAGCTGAGAGGAATCAGTTTGCCTATGATGTGGTAGTGGAGGCATCCTCTGTCTGATAAATATTCTTGATTTTCCTTTAACTGTGTTTAATTCAATGGATTAGGCTTTTGATAATCGACCTTAGCCGTAATCCATTAAACTGTATAATCAATGTTTAATCCTTCATTTCTATTGTGTTTGGGTCTTCAACACTGATACTCTTTGATTTAATTTAATCTTGTTGTGTCTTGTTGATGTGCAGGTGTCGCAGAGGGTTCATAATAATATTAGTGCTCGTGATGTACTGATGAAACGTGGCATTGAAGCCTTCGTAGTAATCCTTTTTTAATGAAATCCTGGAGGATCGTCATCCTCAGCTTCAATTTTCCTTTATTATAATGGGAAAAACCTTTGAACCTACAAAATATACACAAATGTCATAAAATCCTGTGTATTGGGGAAAAAATGTTAAGCAGGCTTTGGCTTGGATTGTGGCCATTGGATGACAGCATCCAACGGTGGAGATTGCGTGCAAAGATCAAAAGGGAGGCAGAGAGTGATAGTATATGGCTAGATTAGATTTGAGCTGTTGATCTGCAGAGATCAACGGCGGAGAGCATAATGTGATAAAACATAATAAAAAGGAAAAAGTAGTTTCGAGAGGAGAAACCAGTAGTATTGCGCGATGAGAAGGCAGGTAGGTGGTATTTCTTTTTCGAACGCGATATGCATCCCTGCCAGACACGTGGCGTTTGAAAACAACTTATATCGCATAATTTTTGGGGATTAATGGGCGTGCTAAAAGTTACATGATATGGAACATTGGTCGTTAGATCTGGGGCCTTAGATATAGCGGCAGAGAGCGAGCGCGATACTGGATAGATGCACAGGCGGAATGAGGAGGGGTGATTTCAATCTGAGCCGTTGGATCAAAGATGGATGGCTGAGATCAAATATGGAGAGAGGCAGGACCCACAGGGGTCGGGCTTGTTGGGGTTAATATGAACCGTTAGATGTATAGGATCAATGGTCAGGATTTGATCTGGGGATAAATGGAAAAATGAACAAGGTGGAAGAAGGGTTAATAAGGGTCATTGATCTGCAGAGATCAACGACTGTGGATTTGGCCTAAAACATTATGAAGCGTGTATATGATTTTTAAACCAAAGTCGAGAAATGCAATCTGGACCATCTGATCTAGACACATGGATGACCCAGATGCAATCGGAGGCATGTGGTCGGCAGGGGGAGAACTTGAATGGCGTCGATGCGATTGAACGCTGGCCGTCGATCTGTAGATCAGATCGATGGTGGAGGATGAATCGTAGGGGTTCCTGGTGGAGGGAAGAGATTATTACCAGAGAAAATAAGGGCCGTTAGATCGAAGATATAGAGGATATACCCAATGGCAGAGGATCCATCGGGGGGAATCAATATTCATGAAGGGGAATAAAATGCATCCGATAAAAACTTGCGATGTCATATTGCGCGGGCCATTTGATCGGCTTGAGATCAACGACGGATATGGTTTCAAAACATCGGAAACCCCTTAATACTTTATAAAAGCCCAAATTTTATGAAATGAAAAGGTTTTTTATGGCTTGGGGAAGATTATACATATGTGGGTTGGTGCCCAATTGCAGGGCCTATGGATACATGGAAAACAAAGGCCCAGGGTTTAAAATGTAGAAGTGCCAATCGGATCGGAGGCACAGCATTGGTCTTTCAATATACCCATTTGGAAATGTCTCCAATGCGATTAGCGCTTTGGGAATTTAACTCTTGGTCCTGGACGTAGGTTTATATGAAGAGAAATGAAGGGTGGGGGTTTATACAATGGGGCTCAATCGCATCGGAACAATGGTGCGGGGCTTTTCAATCTACCCATTCTCCGTAAAAAACATTGCTCCGGCGAGCTTAGAAAAAAACTTAGGAAAAGTGGGTTTTATGTTTTACAAAGGAAATTTACATCGGAGATGGGTTTATTCACAAGTTTTAAGCACCGAATGTGGGCCTCATGGTTATATAAAGCAGCAATAAAATCGGGGGTTATGTAAAAAGGGGCCAATGGCATCGGAGGTTTCAATAACACAAATAGACTTGTGCGTTCCAAATTTCTCCAATGCGATAAGTGCCAAAAAGGTTTAGCGCTTGGTTCCAGCAAAAAGGCATATGGTGGGGAAGTGGTTAGGACTTAGCCCAAAGGGGCTTAAGCCTATAGTCAAAACACTTATTTTTTATGAAAAATTTCAAAGTTTTTGATGGATTTGGGGGTTTCGACAAAGTTTAAAAATGAGTTTTAAACCTTGTAAAAGGATTTTCATGAAAGGAATAGGGGAAATCATGAAAAATATAGGAATTTCATGGGGGAAAAGGGGATAAAATTGAGGTTATCTTTTGAGTGGAGGAGGGGGAAAATGGGACTTTGCAACAGTCTTTTCTTTATGAAAATAGGAGATTTTCAGAATTAAAAGGGAAACAGTAGTGACGATTAACCAAAGGATAGAATATCTTTAGAAGACTTTAAGCACCAACAATTTTTGCAATTTTTTTTTTCTTGAAGGCTATCCAAAATGATTTAGCCACCACTTGATATGAAAAAATTTTATAGGTGGCTAACAGTGGCTCCACTTGGAGATGGTGCCTTCTTGAAGGCATCAAGAATTTTAGATTTGCATTCTCTGGAGGCCGATCAGTGTCTTATCCATTGGGCTGACTTTCTTCATTTAGATGGTCTTATTTTGCTCTGAAATAATATTAGAAGCCATGAAAAATAATGGATTTTCATCAACACAAGCTTTCTACTACCCAATCCTATTGGTCCAACATTTTTTCTTCTTTAGAGTGCACTTGGATTGACAAACTCTTTTACAACATTTTATTCTTTTGAAAGAAAGAAACTAATATAATTCTACTTCTTATGTCTCCATGAACTCAGATTAAAGAGTTGAGTTCATATGCTTCTCTACCTAATCTACTAATCTGTTAGGATTAAACAGTCTAACAGATTATTATTCACTAACTTCTAAAATAGGAATTTAAAAGCATACAAGTCAGGATTGGACCATCTAACTTGTTGCTAATCTATGGCATAAAACAACAAGCTGCACATAGATATTATTTTGCAGAAAAATTAAATCAAAATGGAAGGCTTAAGATCTAAAAGTTCAAAGCACGACCTTCATATTTTTTCAGCTCTGTATTTACTTCTATTTGAGTTGTTCTTTGCTTGTTTTTTGGTTCAGATTTTGAGCTGATTAGAACCAGTTTTGACTCAGAATTTGAAACAGATTGGAGTCATTCTTCTCTTTGAGAACTAAGGTTTGGATTTTGAGCATGTTTGAACCTTTAATTTCTAACCTAATCTTCCTACTGATAAGCCAATATTAATCTGTTTGGCAAATCGAATTCACTAACCTATCAGCAGTCAATTTAAAACTAATTAGCCATGATTAGGCTATATGGCTAACTAGGAGTGTGTTTTTGATAGTGGCATTTGATCTTGCACACTTTCAGACTTTGTTTCTATTTTTTTGTATGGGGCTGTACGTTTATTGTTTTCTACAATCTGCCCTCTTTTCTTTCTTTTACTATTTTTGCATTTTTATTTTTCTAACTTTGAATGAAACATTCAAACTATGATATTTACAATGAAAAAAATAAAATTCTTTGAAACTCATGATTCCTGGCAGAAGTAATGCTTAAGCATGGTGCATTTTTCAAGAAAAATGCATTGTGACCCCTCTCAGCATGAACAATATAGGGGCCTTTCCACCAGTTCTCAAACTTGCCATGTTTTCCCTTTTCTTCTCTTCTTGAATCCCACTTAAGAACAAAATTTTCAACCTGGAAATTGTTTGCCTTAGTCCTCTTGTCAAATAGTTCCTTGACACTTTCTTGGACTAACTGCGTCCCTTCATAGACTTCTTCTCTGGTCTGCTGTAAATGGATGGTTTGGTTGATTCTCCTCTGCATATCATTCTCTTCGACCTGCACTTCTTGAAGGATTTTCATGACTGGAACTCCTAATGAGGTGGGGAAAACTGCATCCATGCCATAAACCAGCGGATAGGGGGACATATTTATTGACTTCTTTGTAGTTAACCTATCAGCCCATAAGTCATGAACCAGCTTACTGTGCCATGATTTCTAATTCTTCTCCAACAACTTTTTGATGATATTGATGAGGCTCTTGTTGGAAGATTTATATAATACATTTCCTTGGGGATAGTAGGCAGTAGAATTGCCCAAGGTTATGTGGTATTTGTAATAGAAATCAACCATTTTCTTAGATTTAAAATTAGCAGCATTATCTGTTATTATTTTTCTGGGACAACCAAATCTGGATATGATATTTGTTTCAAGGAACTTGATAATGATAGAGTCATTAGAATTTATGGAGGGTATAGATTCTATCCACTTGGTAAAGAAGTCAGTGGCTGTGAGGATCCACTTATGTTGGGCTGAGGAAGATGGGTGAATTTCCCCAATGAAGTCTAAAGCCCATTGTTGAAAAGGTGCCTCAACTCTGATAGGATGTAATGGTAAGGGAAGGAGTTTTCTTTTGCCATAAAAAATTTGACACTTATGGAAAGACATGACCAACTTTTGAGTATCTGGGAAAAGGGTAGGCCAATAGTGACCAGATCTAAGAATTTTGTTTGTTGTGGCCTTCCAGTAGAGGTGTCCTCCACATTCTCCTTCACGCAACTCATGCATGATTTTTTTTGCATCATCTTCAAGTAAACATTTAAGAAAAATTCCAACAACATTTTTCCAATATAATACCCCATCTAAGATGCAATAACTCAAAGCTTTTTGTTTCAAAAATCTAGCTTTAGTTTTAGATAAAGAAGGAGGGGCATTCAAATATATAAGCACATAAATAATGTCTGCATACCAAGGAGAATTCAGAAATGTTTCTTCAATGAAAGGAGTAGTAGATTCTTCTATTTATTCCAACACATATACCATATTCATATCTAGTGCTTGGAAGTTAGACTTAGCCATAAGTTTTGCTAATCCCTGCCCTTTAACTAGTTTGGTGGGCCTGATTTCTAATTCATATTCAAGAATAGTTGCGATCCATTTTCCCCTTTTACCATCAGGGTCTTGACTTAGAATGTCCTTAACAACAGTATGTGGGACAAAAGCAATTATGTGAGAGTGTAAAATATAGACTCTAAAGTCCTTTAAAGCTTTCACTAATGCTAAGGCTTGCTTCTCCATGATGTTATATTTGAAAGGAGCATATCTTAAGGCCCTACCTAAGAAGTATATTGGTTGTTCTTGCCCCAAGTCATTCTTTTGAAGTAACACTATAGCTATTATATGCTCAGATGCAAAAGAAAAGATATAAAAGTATTTGGTCAAATTAGGACTAATCAGGACTGGTGTTTGAGTAAGATCTTGTTTGACTAGTTCGAATGATTGTTTAGCTGGTAAAGTCCATTTTACACCTAAATATTTATTAAGAATGTTTGTAATGTTTTTTAATAGCTCAACAAGATTGGGGATAAACTTTCTCAAAAAAATAATCTTTCCAATGAAAGATTGTAATTCTTTGAGGCTTCTTAGATCGCTGATCTGTAATATGCCATCTATCCTTGTGGGGTCTATTTTGATTTCCTCTTTTGAAATTATATGGCCAAGAATTTTACCTTCTTGGAGACCAAAGAATCTCTTCTTTGGATTCAATGACAAGCAAAATTTCCTACACTTCTCAAAAAAAATTCTCAAGTGAATCAAATGTTCTTCATCATTTTTTGAGAAAACGGTTATGTCATCAAGGTAAATGATTATGAAATAGCCAATATCTTCAGAGAAGGTTATGTCCATTTCTCTTTCGAAGGTTTCGTATGCATTCATCAATCGGAAAGGCATTTTGACATACATAAAGGTGCCCCAAGGGTGGTAAAAGCGGTTTTGATTTGATCACTTGGGAGCACTAACACCCAGTTGTAACCCAAAAACCCATCTAAGAGAAATATCCTTTTTCACCCAACCACCCTTTGAAGTACATGGTCCATTTTGGGTAAGGGGTAGTTGTCTTTTAGAGAGGCTCTATTTAAATTTCTGAAGTCAATACAGAGCATGATTTCCCCTGTCTTATTTCTAACAGAAACCAAGTTTGATACCCATTCTAAATACTAATTGGTACTATGATCCTAGCATCATGCATCTTTTCAATTTCTGCCTTAACTAAAGGGAGTAAAACAATTTTTATTCTCCTTAGCTTTTGTTTGAAAGGCTTTTGATTTTCTTTGAGAGGGATTTTTTGTTGAATGATGCTAGTATCATATGATTTCAGGTCTTTGTACCCCCAAGCAAAAACATCTTTAAACTCTTTGAACAGCTCTATGTATTGTGATTTTATGTGAGCTGAGAGAGTGCTAGAAAGTTTAATCATCTTGGGTTCTGCTAGGCTGCCTATGTTATGTTCTTCTACATTTGTTTCCACAAGCTCTATTCTGGGTTCTTTGGCTACATCGTTAAAGTCAAAAAGGTGTTCTAAAGGTGTGAGACCTCTTGGAATTTTATCATTCTTGCATTGTAAAACTTCCAAGTCTTCTTGGTCTACGTTGTCAATTAAATTTTCTTCAAAAGGATTCTCATAATGATTGATATCAACAGAATATGTCACTTCAAATTCTGGTATTTTTTCAATATACAAACAGATTTCTTTATGGCTGGTTTCTGATACTGGTATGTCGAAATCATTTTCTGATTTCAAAAAATCATCTATGTGTTTGTTAGAAAAAAACACTTGCCAGTGATCTTCGTTATCAGGCACTATAGGCCTATGTTTTACCTTTACGCTAAGTTGTTCATTTATCTCAGGTACTTGATAGTTGCTGGCATTGAAAGCAAGTTCATTTTCTAGATGATTCAATGCTCTAGGAATGAAAATAAGTTCATACTTTCCAAAGGTTTTCAATAAATCAAGGGCAACATTCCAATATTCCCTAAGCCTTGGATTTCTAGCTGAGTATTCTCCTTTGATTTGATAAGTTTAGAATCTCCTAAGATTGATATATTTTGGGCTTCTAATTGTTTAAGAAATTGTAAGCCTAGGAGAAGTGCTTCATACTCAGCAATATTGTTAGTGCATGGGAAATCTAATTTATATGAAAAAATCTGATTCGTATTTTGAATCCAAACACCTACCCCTGCACTTGTTTTATTACAAGATCCATCAAAGTTTATTGTCCAAAGTATATTTTCCTCATTTTCATTTTCTTGTTGTTGTTGATTGCCAAAGTTTTGTATCTGATTTGATGGATGTTCCGATTGCTCTGGTA
Source organism: Pinus albicaulis (assembly GCA_034641835.2). NCBI lineage: Eukaryota > Viridiplantae > Streptophyta > Pinopsida > Pinales > Pinaceae > Pinus > Pinus albicaulis. Next base: position 381,729,952 of record CM076572.1, read on the forward strand.
AACTGGTTGGGTCTATATTTTCCTTTTCTTGTTGAGTAATTTCATATTCGTTGTACAAGTTAAAAGAATATAAATTTGATTCAATAGAATAGATTGGAGAATTGTTTGGTTTATCTATGTTTCTCACCATGCACTTCATGTGAGATTCCCTATACAATCTTATGTTTTGGTTAAAAACAGGGATGGTGGCGTAAGACATGTCCATTTGAAGGCTTTCCTGAAGTTTGGCTCCCCATGATCTTGATAAGAGCATGCCATACTTAGGGGGAATGTCAGCTACAACTATGTCCATTACTAGACTCTTAGCAGGTATTTGAGATAAGTTAACACATAAATCTTTGATTAAACCCAAACATTTGACTCTACTTGAGTCGAAGGAATACAAATCTTTGTATGGTTTAGTAATTTCTAAGCCTAAGATTTCCATTACTACTTTGGGCATTAGATTGTGTGAAGCTCCATAATCTAACATAGCATTGTGTAAAATTTTATCATGTATGTTCAAACGAACATAGAAGGGAGGTACAACCCCTTCTTGGTATTTTCCTTCAACTTCTAGACCAAACAACAACTCAAGCTTGTCATCTGTCAAGTTGAAGGTGTCAGTATCACTTCCTAGGTTCAAAGCTTTTAAAACTTGGTTTTTGTACACTTCTTGGGTTACTAGTTCAACTAGGGGGATGGTAATTTTTATCTTGGAAATCTCTCCCTCAAGGCTGAAAGGAACAATTGATTTGTTCATATTTACATCGGTCTTTTCAATTGAATTCTTTTCAGCAGTTTTAATTTTCTGAACTTTGTTTGGACTGGTAATTGGAATAGTTTTGTTAGGACCATTAGCTGAAGTGATAGAGGTACTGTGTTCTACATTTGGCTGGATGTTTTTCTCTTTGTTTAAATTTGGTTTTCTAGCCAAAGTGATGGGTTTGTCTGTTGTCTTCTTAGGCTGAATTTCTTTGTTTTTCTTGACAACAGTGCTAGTGTTTTTATCCTTTGAATTGTATACGTTCCCTTTGCTCCTAAGATCATATTGTTTGTGTACCTCCATGATTGCATTTTCAAACCCCAATCTATAATTATCAGAATCTTCATAGGTGTTTGTATTTTGATCAGAGAAGAAACCTTGTTATTCCTCAGTGAGGAAAACATCATCCCCGCTGTCTGATCTAATCAAGTTCACATGAGCTTCTCCCAACCTTTCCATCTCCCTATCTTCCTCATATTGATAGACATATTTTTGGTGGAAGGGAGCTCTAACCTATTGGTCACTTTCCTTTTGCTTATCTTTATTGTTTTCTCTTCTATAATTCTGATTTCTATTTCTGTTTTGGTTATTTTGAGGTTCTCTTGGTGGAACTCTATCATTCAAGTTGATCTTTTCAAGCATCCTCTCCATCACCTTCACTAGGTTATCGATTTTTGTGTCATAAATTGAGGTTGAGGGTAGTAGGTCATCTTTATAAGTTACTCTCTTCTCTGATCTCAACCTATTTCTCTTCTCAATTATGTTTTCTTCTATGCTCACCACTCCTTTCTGCATGTCTTCTAAGGTTAAGTAATCTCTCTCCCTTAGTTGATAAGCCATTTCAACATCAAAGTCTTCAGGATACCTTACTAAGGCCATGCCTTAGGGAGGTTTCATGTGAGGTGGAAGAGCATTGTAAACACTATTGAACCTAGTGGAGTAGTCATGAACAATATCCCCTTGATTTCTCTTGAGGCTGCTATATTCTGCTAGTATTTGGAGAGGTTTCTTTTTGAGTTCCCATTTGTTGATGAATGTTTGGTGCAAGGCAGGGATATCATTTATTCTGTTAGGAGGTAGGTTTTTAAACCACTTCTTTACATCTCCTCCTAAAATTTTGGTGAAGATCCTGATATTCACAGTTTCTTCTTCTATCTCCATGTAATCAAATGCATCTTCCATCCTATCTACATGATGTTGAGCTGTTGTAGACTCTTTTCCAGTGAAGTGAGGAATTTTGGATTGGTGATCATTTGGTAATGGAAGTAGAGGTTGTGGTAACACTAATGGGGCATACCATGTTGCCATGGCTGGAAATAAGGGTGGATTTACAAGTGTGAAAGTAGGCTGAATAGGAGTGTTTTGCATAGTGGTAGTATGAATTAGAGTGGAAGAAACACTTGGGCCAGCAAACTAATTTAGAGCAGACTTGTTATGGAAAAGGCTAAAGTGATGAAGAAGCTGGGAATCAGGAGGAGTGGAAGGTGAGGCTTCTCTACTGAAGCTTTGTTGCAAATCTAAAATGTCAAGATCAGTTTGGTTTAAATCACCTCTAGATATAGTTCTAAAGATTTTATTTGTATGATGTAAATCAAAGTGTAAATCCTCTAAAACAACAAGGTTTTCAGGGGAATATTTTGTTCTTAAGAGGCTCCTATTAGCAGCTGATTCTCCATATTTAGAATTCTTCCACAAAATTCTCTCTGGATTGTCAAAGATTAAAGGAGGGTTTGGGTCTGGATGGGATCTAGTGTTGATCCTATGTGAAGCTAAACTGTTTTTCAAAAATGAGAGAGGTTTAAAGTTTTAGGGACTGTTTTTTGGGAGTTTTACCTCTCATGATGTCTTATCTAGTATGGGACTAGGCTTCTAAACTTCTTCAAGGCTGGTTAACAGAGTCCCAAAGAGAAATAGGGACCTAGATGAGTAATAGGCCTACTGGGGCTAGTGGAGTCGCCAGGTGGAAACTATTTAGCTTCTATGAAGGTAAAAAATTGGATGGTTCCACCACCATGTTTATTATGAAGCCAAACTAAAATATTTTTTATTTTTTCTTAGTTTTTAATCCTATGGGTTAAGAGAGTGTCCTAAATATGATTTAACACTTAGCTAAGGTGTTTAAACATACATAGTTCACTCTTATGGCTTGGTAACTAGTTCCTTCAAGGTTTGATAAGGTCTTACGGGAATCCTAAGGGTTACTTAGTTTGTCACTAATTCAATTAAGTCCTATCATGATTACCTTTTTTGTTAGGTAGTGCTTGAAGAAGGCTACTTATGTTATATTGGATAGGGAGTGTTTTGTTTTAAATATTTTACTCAGTGTCCCACCATGATCGCCATTATGTTGGTCTCCCGTGTTTTGATATTTTGGCAAATCAAAATACAAGGAAACATTAGAACCAATATTTAGAGTTACAGGATCTAGTCCTCCTGCTCTCAGAGAGGAATCTCTTAAATTATTTGTTTTTTGAAAAGGTTTATCTTGTGTGCTTTGAGTATTGGTTTTAGACTAGTTATTAAGTGCAGATGTTTGTTTGTTTGGTTGGTTTAATTGATACAACAGAACATAAAAGGTCTAGGAAAGATAGATAGAAAGGGGAAATGTTAGCTTCATTGGGAAATGGAGTCAAAAAGAGATTATGAAAAACTCATCAATGGATATGGGATATCAAAGGGAAAATCTAACTTGGCCACAGGATCCTTTGGTTTTGGAATGAGATGGACATCAATTATTTGGAAAGAGAAGTTTAATTCTCAACAAAGGGAATTTGAAAGCACAACTTGAACAATAAAGAGATATTTGATAGACAGGGCTAGCCATGAAGTCTAAAAATCACACTTTAAGCAAATTATGACTTCAAAACAACTTTTAAAATGAAATCTAAGATTTGGGGAACACCCTATTTCCTTAAATATTTTATTTCAAATGACTTAGAAAACATAAAAGATTCACTAATAATTACTGTCATAGAAGAGGGAACACCTAAATATATTTATGATCACAACTATAAAGACCTTTAAACCAACTGTTCAAGCAAGGACAAGGGGCATGATCAGAATAGGCCTCCTTGGCTCACTGTAAAAAAATAAACTTCAAAGGCAAACTTCAATAACAGCCTTTAAGTGGCAGTAGACAAGCAGGGAGAACCATAAATCATGTTGAAACCAACTATTCGAACTATTAGATAAATAAACAAGCATAAGGACTAAAGAGAGAGATTAAAGACTCTAAAATACCTCAGGAGAAGAAAACATAAAACAGTGAAGGATAAACAGGTCTAAGGTGCTTCCAAGAGACATTTCTTAGCCTAAAAATTTCATCCTACTGTAGTAAGAATTTATGGAACAGAATGAAAATAGGGGAAAACATAAAATAGTTCAGAATACATCGCCAAAAGCCAAGCTCATGGATCCAATGATAGAGCCTTCTCAAGAACAAGCATGCAACAACATCATCAGGATTTCCAAGACTTCAATTTCTTCTTCAACTTCAACAGAATATCTATTATTTCAGAGAGTTTCAGTATTATAACTAGTGATCAACTAGCCAACATTTACAATTAAATTCTCAACAAGTTTTTATAGTGGGATGAGGAGGTCGAAAGAGAGAAAATATCTATGGGTTCAATTAATACAGTTAATGCTTCTCGGCCTTTGAGGGGCTCAATGGAGAAGTTTACAGATGTTTTTCTGTATTAATGTTTTACATTTAAGAATTGAGCTCGATAGAGAGCTTTTGTTGAATTTGAGGCTTTGTGTCATATCTGTAATAATTCAGCAGATATTTTACAATAAGTTCTTCAGCTGAATTAACTGTTCAGCTATTGTGAGGAAAATATCCTCTATTCTGGTAATTACTTGGCCTCTATTAAATGCTGTGAAGCCACATGTGGCAATCTGGTAGCTGAGAGGAATCAATTTTTGTCTAATGTGGTAGTGGAGGCATCCTATGTCTGATAAATATTCTTGTTTTGCCTTTAACTGTGTTTAATTCAATGGATTAAGCTTTTGATAATAGACCTTAGCCGTAATCCATTAAACTATATAATCAATGTTTAATCCTTCATTTATGTTGTGTTTGGGTCTTCGACACTGATAATCTTTGATTTAATTTAATCTTGTTGTGTCTTGTTGATGTGCAGGTGCCGCAGAGGGTTCATAATAATATTAGTGCTTGTGATGTATTGATGAAACGTGGCATTGAACCCTTCGTAGTAATCCTTTTGATTAATGAAATTCTGGAGGATCGTCATCGTCGGCTTCAATTTTTCTTTATTATAATGGGAAAAACCTTTGAACCTGCAAAATATACACAAATGTCATAAAATCCTACATATTGGGGAAAAACTGCTTAGGAGGCTTTGGCTTGGAGCGTGGCTGTTGGATGATAGCATCCAATGGTGGAGATTGTGTGTGAAGATCAAAAGGGAGGCAGAGGGTGATAGTATATGGCCAAATTAGATTTGAACTGTTGATCTGCAGAGATCAACGACAGAGAGCATAATGCGATAAAACATAATAAAAAGGAAAAAGTGGTTTCGGGAGGAGAAACTAGTAGTATCACGTGATGAGAAGGCGCGTAGGTGGTATTTCTTTTTCGAATGCGATATGTGTCCCTACCCGACATGTGGCATTTCAAAACAGCTTATATCGCGTAATTTTTGGGGATTAACGGACGTGCTGAAAGTTACATGACATGGAATGTCAGCCGTTAGATCTGGGGCCTGAAATCTAACGGTGGAGAGCGAGTGCAATACTGGATAGATGTGCTGGTGAAATGAGGAGGGTGGTTTCAATCTGAGCCATTGGATCAAAGATGGACAACTGAGATCAAATCTGGAGGGAGGAAGGACCAACAGGGGTCGGGCCTGTTGGGGTTAATGTGAACTGTTAAATGTATAGGATCAATGGTCAAGATTTGATCTGGGGATAAATGGAAAAATGAACAAGGCGGAAGAAGGGTTAATATGGGCCGTTGATCTGCAGAGATAAACGACTGTGGATTTGGCCTAAAACATTATGAAGAGGGTATATGATTTTTAAACAAAAGTCTGGAAATCCAATCGGGATTGTCTGATCTAGATACGTGGACGGCCTAGATGCAATCGGAGGAATGCGGTTAGTGGGGGGAGAACTTAAAAGGTGTCGATGCGATTGAATGTTGGCCATCTATTTGAAGATCAGATCGATGGTTGAGGATGAATCGGAGGGGTTCCTAGAAGAGGGAAGAGCTTATGATCAGAGCAAATAAGGGTCGTTGGATCAGAGATATGGCGGATAGATCCAATGGGAGAGGATCCATTGGGGGGAGTCAATAGGGAAGGGTAACCAAATGTGCTCGATAAAAACTTGCGATGTGATATTGCGCGAGCTGTTTGATCAACTTGAGATCAACGGTGGATATGGTTTCAAAACATGCATGAGAGAAATCCCCTTAATACTTTAGAAAAAACCAAATTTTATGAAATGCAAAGGTTTTTTATGGCTCGGGGCAGATTATAAGTATGTGGGTTGGTGCCTGATTGTGGGGCCTATGGATACATGGAAAATAAGGCCCAAGGTTTAAAATGTATAAGGGCTAATTGGATCGGAGGCACAACATTGGTCTTTCAATCTACCCATTTCGAAATGTCTCCGATGCGATTAGCACTTTGGGACTTTAACTCTTGGTCCCAGGCATAGGTTTATATGAAAAGAAATGAAGGGCAGGGGTTTATACAACGGGGCTCAATCGCATCGGAAAAATGGTGCGAGGCTTTTCAATCTACCCATTCTCATTAAAAACATTGCTCCAGCGGGCTTAGACCAAAACTTAGGAAAAGTGGGTTTTATGTTTTACAAAGGAAATTTACATTGGAGATGGGTTTATTCACAAGTTTTAAGCATTGGATGCGGGCCTCGTGGTTATATAAAGTAGCAATAAGATCGAGGGTTATGTAAAAAGGGGCTAATCACATCGAAGGTTTCAATGACACAAATAGAATTCTGTGTTCCAAATCTCTTTGATGCGATAAGTGCCAAAAAGGTTTAGCGCTTGGTTCCAGCACCAAGGCATATGGTGGGAAAGCGGTTAGGACTTAGCCCAAAGGGGCTTAAGCCTATAGTGAAAACACTTATTTTTTATGAAAATTTTCAAAGTTTTTTATGGATTTGGGGGTTTCAGCAAAGTTTAAAAATGAGTTTTAAACCTTGTAAAATGATTTTCATGAAAGGAAGAAGGGAAATCATGAAAAATAAAGGAATTTCGTGGGGGAAAAGGGGATAAAATGAAGGTTAATTTTTGAGTGGAGGAGGGGGGAAAATGGGACTTTGCAGCAGTCTTTTCTTTATGAAAATAGGAGATTTTCATAATTAAAAGGGAAATAGCAGTGACGATTAACCAAAGGATAGAATATCTTCAGAAGACTTTAAGCACCAACAATTTTTGGAACAAAATTATTTCTTGAAGGATATCCAAAATGATTTAGCCACCAATTGATATGAAATTTTTTTATAGGTGGCTAAAAAAACCATAGATCAGAAAAAGGAAAGCCTAGATCTAAAAAAGGAGAAAGAAACCTTCATTGAAGCTCGGAAGGAGATGGCAAAGGATGAAGCATCTTCCTCGAGGACTTTGGTAGATCCAAAAGTGGATGAAGCGGTTAAGTTGTTCCTTGAGGCATGTATGAATTTGTTGTGCAATCATAAGGTGGTGGAGAATCTGTAATCATCAATAGATAGCTGCGCAAAAAAGGTTTCCCCACAAACAGAGGTTAAAACTATGAACAAAATTTATAGGAACAAAAAATGGACTGGTCAAGAGATGCGTATGATTGCATAGAGTGGAGATTATGAAATGTATCACGTCATCCTTGACTTAGGATTAGATGCCAATGTCCTACCCAAGAAAACCTGGAAAAGGATGCGAGAACCCAAGATGGAGTTATGAATGGCTAACCAAGAGAAGATAATTCCACTAGGCAGGTTACTGAAGGTTGTGGTAGACATTGCAGGAGTTAAAGTTTATGAAGATTTTGAAGTAATCTAGATTATGGATGATGCAAACCCTTATCCTACGCTCTTAGGTCTAGACTGGTCTATTGACATGGGGGGTATCATCAACCTAAAAATAAGAAGTATGGTTTTTAAGAATGAAGATACGTGGGTAATAGCCCCTCTGGATCCAGCAGAAGGTGAATGATATACAGAGCCGATGTGTGTGGAGGAGTATGTTGATCACATTTACAAATTGACTGCCCAGGATTATGATTGCATCAACCCCACGACTGATGGCATGTTGTGTTGGGAGAAAGACAACGAATATGTCTTAGACTTAGATGGTGAAATAGAAAATTGGTAGAACCGACTGCATGACGTTTCTGCGCTACGTTGCCTTAAGGTTATAAAGACCTTTCGAGGTATCTCTTCAGAGGTAAGAGAACTACCCTAATTTGATGGATCTAGTTGTGTTAAGGAATTTCTTAGGGCATTTGAAGTAGATGTCCATAAATAATGGAGGTTTTGGGCACTTGACTTGGGAAACCAATAAGAAGGCTTTCTAGGACTGGGAGGAATGCCGAAAAATGATGATCCTATGATTTGAACCTCCAGTTAATCCACCCATGGAACTCTTCTCTGGTCATGGGGTCCCGCGCAAGCACCTACCTATATGGATGGAGGTCTAGAACGAAAATAATTGGAATGAATGGGTCCATATTTTTATTCATGTTTTGGTACCAATCATCGTCACCTATTATTTAGATGCAGAGCTACACTAGCACACTCGCCATTGGGGTACAATGATAGAGGATTTCATGGTGACGTTTTGGTTAGTAGGAGGGATTGAGAAACTGGATGAAGCCCTACAAGATATAGATGCTCTAGTCTTTGATGATTCCTTATTTAAGAAAGAATGTGTTGCGCCAGCTTGGGATGCGCAGATGAAAGATATTGTCAACTACCAAAATTTGTCAATAGAATATTGCAACGAGGACCCCAGAAATATCACTATCCAAGAATCAGAAGGAGAGCATGTAGTTGCAGGACCATTATTACAGGCAGTGGACGTAACCAAACCATTAAAACTAAAGGAATTCAACATTGGTACGAAAGAGAAACCCAAGTTGGCCAAAATTGGGGATTACTAGGATGACGATACAGTTGGAAAGATCGCTTAGATGTTGACTGAATATTAGGACCCGTGCCCTACAAAGTTCTTTAAGCTAAAAGGAATTGTCGGAGATATGGGAGCTATGAGGATAACCTTGAAGCTGGATGCGCGTCTTGTCAAACAGTCGCCCTATCAGCTAAATCCTAAATATAAACAGAAAGTCAAGGAGGAAATCGACAAAATGTTGGCCGCAAGTATCATTGAGGCAGTGGCGTAGTAATATTGGGTAAGTCTTTGGTGGTCCAAGAAAATAAGACCAAAGGAGAGATAAGGATCTGCGTAGACCTGCGCAAGTTGAATGATGCTTGCATATATGATCCTTTCCCTACGTTGTTCTCTGATGAAATTTTGGATAGTATGGGAGGTCAAGAAGCATATTCGTTCACTAATGGGTTTTCAGGGTACTATCATATCAGAATTGCATCTGAATATTGTAGCAAGATAACCTTCATGACTGAGTGGGGATCTTTCCAGTACATAGTTATGCCTTTTGGGATGAATAATTCCTCTGCCATTTTCTCGCACATAGTCGTAGCAGTATTCAAAGAATTCATTCACAAGTTTCTTGAGGTCTATTTTGATGATTGGAAAATTTTTGGATTAGTAAAGAAGCATGTGTCAAACTTGCGCATGATGTTGGATGCTTGTAGGAAACACAAAATTTCGCTAAACATCAAGAAATTCATAGTTTGCGTGCTATTTATGATTTTTTTGGGGCACGTTGTATGTTAGCATGAATTGATGGTTAACCTAGCCAAGATTGCAGTTATCATCAATTTAGCAGTCCCCACCACTTATTCACACTTCATGGATTGTATTGAGTACTTTGAGATCCATTATCATTATTGGTGGTTTCTCTCACACTTGTTAACAGTTCACATCATTGACTAGTAATGAAGTGGTTTCTACCATGTTTGACTTCGACACAATCAATTGCATGGATAGAATCGTACTAGTTCAAGAAGCAGAAATCAAGACCCTAGATCTAGTTTCTACCATCTAGGTTGTGAGGATTTTTATTATTCATGATACAATAGACTACTTATGAACAGATGGCTACATCCATGCTGTGTCTACTATTGATGTAATTCTAAAATCATTTCTGTATCAGAACATGTGGTTAGTTTTGATCTAAGTATGGGAATGCCTACCTCAACAATGATATACATATATATCTTTGCATTGAATGTTTTTACAGGTTTCGAACAGTATGTCCATGACCCAATCCTTGGAATGATAAAGCACTTCACTCTTCAGAACTACTTCAGACTTCGCGCTTTAGGGGGGAATATGTTACACTAAAATTTTTCACCATGAAATTTTGCTATCTGTATGGGTTCATCATTACCTATTTTATGCTCCCGTAGAGGTCCAAAACCATAAAGTTCCTAAAAAAACTCTTGGAATTCAAGAAAAGCTCATTAAAACCCCCAAAAAACCTAAGTCCACACTTTTCCTAGCTCTTACGTGTGGTACCACGGTTTCTCGCTCTATAACCTACGTCACATCTCGCACATTCTGCTTAATAAAACTGTGCACCCCATAAAAGGTAAAATAAAATTTAAAGTAAGTTCTAAAAGCCCAGCTAGTCAATTATTCTCCCAGTTGGAGGCTTCTAGAAGCTTAAATAGGTCGAGCTTCGCCCCTTCATTCATGAAGCTCTATCCCTTCATTAATGGAGATTATCCCTTGGTATTTGGAGCTAAAATCCCTTTATGAGAGGACTTTACCCACCTCTCTATGGAACTGAAACCTCCTTCCTTCTCCTATAAATTAAACTCATATTTCAGTCTGAAGGGTACTTCTTAAGTTATAGAAGAGAATTGCTGAAGAAATTATACTCTCTATAATTGGCATCATTGGTATGAGAACGATCACATACTCATATCCATAGTTTCATGCTAGTTCAGAGAAGAGAAGGCGTGTCATACCGAAGGAAAACAGATGTTTACGACCCCGGAAGAACCTGTATGACATCAAGGCGACAAGGTTGTAAGGTTACTTCTTATTATACAAGTTAATACAAATGGATTCTATTTTCTCATTAAGTTGTTCATGTATCTCTTTGAGTAATTTAATTCTTAGATTCCTTGATCACTAAGATAGATTAGTGCTTTTGAATTATTATATCTTGCAAGTTCTTTTAATTGTTTTTCTTGTCTTTGAATGTAGGTCTTACATGCTGAATTGACCTCTTTTAGAGCGACTAGATTGAAGATTACAACAAGCGTTGGACTTTAAGTAGGAGAATCTTCTCTTACTTAGATAATTTATAATTCTGAATCACAATAGTCTATAGAAAATGGTTTGCATTTGGTTGTTTGTTTCTAGATATCCTTTGGATACTAGGGAGATCTTTCTTGTTCGCAAGAAGGATTTTATCCGCATATCAAAAGGATATTGAAGAGATTGAAACTCAGATGAAAGAATGATGAAGTTGATAATGGAGCATAATGCTCAATTAAAATAGATGGAATTAGAGTTAGAAAAGATGATAAAGGAAAAGGAAGCAATAATAAAAACAAAAAAGGTTCCTTTAGAAGCAGTGCCTTTAGCAGCCATCCCTATAGTTCAAACTTATACAGCAAGCATCGTAGATGGAGTTGAAAAACTTACTGAAGTAGTTCAAAACATGTCCATTCAAGAAGAGGCGACCAAAAAATTGCAAGATTAGGTAAAATTATTGCAATTTTAGAAATCCAACATTGATAGTTCACATGCAGATGAAGCACATAGAGCCAAAAAGCTGATTGAAAGGTTACAGAAAGAGAAAAATGAGTCATCTATTGGAAACACTTTGGGCCAGGTGAAAGATATTATTTGGGCAGAGATTAGGGAATCTCTTAATGAGATTTGGCCATGTATATAGATAATTTTTGAGAAAAAAGAGGTGATACAAAAGGTAAATGAAGCTATCACAACAATCAAAGACACGACTTCTTAGGGGCAGGAACACTCCAACCATTATGGCTTGGTCCTTACCTTGTCACGAAGGTCCTGTCAAAAGGAGCTTATGAACTTCAGGATTGTAATGGAATTCCATTAGCGGAGCCACACAATGGGCTCTATCTGAAGAAGTATTTCACCTATTTTTCCACTAGGCATATTCTTTGTAATTTCATGTATATCCGTTTTTTCTTTGTTTGGTGCGTCTAGATATTTTGGGTTTTTGAGTGTTTTTCTCATAAAAACTTTTTCTTTTACACAGATGCCTTCGTCATCCTTATCATACGTTGGATACGTGGATGGTGCCACTCGTCATACTCGACACATTGCATCAGCTGCTTGGGTCCTCTACACACTTGAGTCGGACCTCCTTGGTTTCGAGGGAATTTTTCTATCCAATGCCACCAACAATATTGCTGAGTACATGTCGGTGATACAACTCCTCACGGAAGCTACATCTTGTGACATCTCCAATCTAGTGGTCAGGTTAGATTTCCAACTTGTCCTTATGTAGTTAAACAATTTTTATTGCGTTCATCATCCAGTCTTATTACGTTTTTACTTAAGGGTATGACTTCTAGAATGTCAATTTCAAACCATTGTGTTTTAGCACACTCCTAGAGAATTTAATACATTAGTTGATTCATTGGAAAATTATGTGTTAGATTGGCATTTGGCGCAATTATTATAGAAAGAGTCATATATGAGTGTATATTTTTTAATCATAAAAAAAACATAAAAATTAAAAACACAAAAATAAAAAAAATCACCAAAATATGTATATTTATAATATATGTCATATCCAGTCAAGTTACATCAAAACACTTCTCAAAACTTGGGTGTTTTACAAAAAATTGGCTTTGCTAAGCCTCACTCTGACATTTACACATCTATCCACTATTCCTCCTCATCCTACTACTCAAAATAGCAGATAATTTTTGTGGCTAACCTCCTAAGAGGTGTTATCACACCTCAAATTTTCAAAATCTCATGCTTGAAATTTAGTCATAATTCTCTTTCATAATGGTTAGGTTGGAAGATATCATAAAATGATAAATTTTATGGTATATTTAAAGTTTCTAAAAACCTTGGATAAGGTTATGGAAATGATTCCAAGTCACATCGGAGGAATGTGTTTTGAGTAGACACTTTGAAATGATCATAAGTTTGAAAGTTTTCCATTTGTCACCAAACTGTCTGAGTCCGCAGCAAATATAGCACGAAATTAACAGAATTTGCTATGGAAACACGTAGTAGTTCCATAGCAAAACTGACACTTGTCAAATTAAACGTGCTACGAAATCTCTGCCAATATTTAACGGTTTGAAGAGTAATGATGAATGTTTAAGTGTTTGAAAATTTCAAGTACTTGCTGCCACAATTTAGCCATCATTTAAAAAATTTATAAACTCTTTCATACTAGTCATCATTTGTCTTATGTCTTTTCATTCCTCTTGTGAAAGTTTATTTCTCCCCTCCTTCACTTTGTTTTTCCACACTTATCATTTGCTACCAAAGCAGCCCTCTGTCAAGAATCTCCCCAATAAAAACCCTTGCTGTTATATCAGTCTCTATTCATCTTAACTTCTCTCTATCATCAAGCGTTTTCTCCCAAACAAGTGTAAAGTTGTAAGGAAAGCCTTCATTTCATCATACAGGAAATGGCTACAGCTACACCCAAGAAAGATTATAAATGATGTTTGCCATTCTGCTATGAACCTACAGCTCCAGACTTGGTTTTAGGAGATGAACATTTCACCGAGTTATTTACAAAGGCAGGGTGTATTGAATTCTTTCAGAAACTTCAAGGGCATCATCAACAAGTTTCACGAGACGTTGTGGCTAATTTCAGAGGCACATTTACAAAGGTAGTCTATCTCCATATCCCAATTTCACCTGATAGTATCTCTAAAGCAACAGGGATCCCGAGAACTGAAGAGGAATGGTTTAAAGCCAACAAATTTGACTTGAAATTTTGTGATGATTATTTAAAATCGGACCAGGAAGGGATCAAAATGACCGAAGGAATTCCTAGAAGTTGTCTTAAAGATGAATTTTCCAGGTTTCTAATGGTCATACAAAATATTTTACATGTGAAGGTCATTTTCAGACAATTTACATGTATCATTTCAAATTATTGATTCATTTCATAGGGAATAAATTGATAGACATTCCATTCTATCTCTTTAGAAGTCTTGGGAAAATGGTATACAAGCTACAAGGAAAGCCTCAAAGGAATGAAACTTCCATTTTTCATCATGGGTTGATGAAATTACTAGTCTTGTAGGAGTTAAATAAGCTAAACAAACATTGGGCCTCATTCCTATTCATGAATGGATATGAACTTGATGTCTTGTCTCCAAGGAAATCTTCCAAGCAAAAAATGGATGTCAATACTACTGCAGAATTTGAAGGAACTCAGCATGAAGATTTAAGGGATCCAGATAAAGACTTGGTAGAGAAAAATAATTTATACCAAGATATATCATTACCTCCAGCAACTAGAACTAGAAAAATGACTATCAAATAAACATGTTATAGACAGCAAGACTAATTCTGAAGCTAAGAGATCTAAAAGAAATGCTGAAGAAAATGTTAAAGGGAAAGGAAAAATTGAAGATATCCTATAGGCCATTAACATTACAGAAGCCCCTGTGGTAAAAAGCAACAGAAATTAGAAGAGCTGAAGTCAAAGGTAAGGGACTCATAGTTAAGAAATTAGAATTCTCTTCAGATGATTCAGTGTTTACTTTCAAACCTCGAAAACCTCTTACTAGGTCACAAATGTCAGATACTTTTACTATTGGTGATAGTAAAAAGAGGGAAGATAAAGGTAAAGGAGAAATGGAAAAGGAAGTTATTGTTATATCACCTAGTGAGATAGAGGCTATCAAGGATAAGAAGATAGACAAATTTAAAGGTAAGTCTCAAAGGAAACTTGAGATAGATTCTTCTAAAAGATAGAGCAAGGACAAAGAAGAAACAGTCAAACAGAGAAAAGGAAAAGACAAGGCCATAGAGAAGACTGAAAAGGAAATTTTGGAAGAACAATTGAAAGTTGTCAAAGATTAATTGGCTAAGACAAAGAAAGATCTGGAAGGATATAAGAAAGATAAAGAGATGATAGATGAGGTAGAGAAGAAAGTAACAAAATAGGTTATTCATTTTGAGACTTCCATTGCAAAAGCCAAGAATCTGTTGAAAAGGACACAACCTTTACGGATCATAGTGTCACATACAAGAAAGATGAATTTATGTTTACAAGCAGAGAAGATAAACCTATAGAGACAAGTGAAAGAATTAAAAGAAGAAATGGAATTGATGAAAACAAAATCAAAGAAAGGAGACTTGGAAAGAGGAATCATGAATAAAATTGTTTGAAACCACTGATAGATAAGAAGGTAACAATTAGATAATCATATTTTTGTCTTATATTATCAATAAAATACATGCAGTCATGTTCATATGATTTTTTAAAGCTCAGATACAAGTTTTATCAAATCACCTAAGTATTAGGAAATTCCGTAGCAAGTGTCAGGCTTGAAGCCCAGTTTTTGTTGTGGAATTTCTGAAGGTTTATTTTGGGTTTTAAGAGACATAAACTAATGGGAGTGAGTAGTTTTGAAGGTAATGTTTAATTTTTTTATTATCATTTAACACCCTCCAATGGTTAAAAACAGCTGAGGAATATCACAAGTCAATATTTTGTGTGTGCTACGAAAACAGGTTGATTTCGTAGCTCAAAAATAGAATTTGACAGCAACGACAGTTTTGTGAAAAATGATTGAAAAAGAGTGAAAAAGGTTAAGCATGTGTAAATTTATTCATCATCAAGGTGTCAAAGAGTATCGGGATGACAAAGAGTAACAGATTTCCCAAGTGGAGATTTTCAGTTAGAGGAGTTTGAAAGATACTAGCCAACATATGCCATGCCATCAAATTAACTTCTTTTAAATGAGGGGTGGAGTTACTTCATGAAGACAATCATGATATAAATGTTTTGTTAATGGCTAGCATGGTATAAATATTAGATTCCTTTCAAGGAATAATTGGATCAGTTTAGTTTAAATGTAATAATTAGGAGTTTAAGTCCTAGTAGGACTCTTACTCTTATTTCCAATAGGTGTCAGTCCTACTCTCTAAAATCCAGTTTATGGTTAGATTTAAGTGTCAGTTTAAATTTAAATGGTCTAGCCACTTGGTAGACTGGTTGTGAAGGCTAAAAACCTATAAATAGTGTAGAATTTGATGTACACAAGGTTGGAAAATGTTATCAGAACTGGTTACTTTTGTAAATACTTTGGAGGAGCTGATATATACAGAAGCAATTTAACTTTTCTGAAGCTGAGATTCTAAGTGTACTTCAGTGAGCTTTATCTTCTATCATGTGTTTTACTTCCATAGTTTTGATGCTTATTACTCAGAATTCATGGGAACATGCTCTGACTTCCTTTAAGTGTTAATTTATGGTGAATTGAGTTCTTAGGTCCTATCTAGATAGTTTTATTCAATGTTTGATACTTATTACTTAGAATTCATGGTCATTCATGATTTGATTTCCTTTAAGTGTTAAGCTTGGATAAATCTCTGTTAAATACTTTCCTTTCAATATATTGATGTATCATGACTCAGAATTCATGCACACATGCTCTGATTTCCTTTGAACCTTAAGATATTGAGACTTTCCTGAATGTGTCACCCTTTCATTGAAGTATATACAAGCCTCAGTTTTATAAGAAGAGCTATTTGTTATCTTTATCTCTGTCACTGAATCCATAGCCCAATGGTAGCTTGTATTCATATTTCAACCTGAAAACATACAAAACCATAAACATAGAGTTATCCATCTATATTTATACAAAATAATTAACCCTTGAGAGAGCCCTCTCAGGCTGAGGAGGCTAAGCCTCAACTAAAATATTGGTATGAAATAGTTCAACTAAAGTGGTCTGAACAGTAGCCTATCAAGGTCTTATATTAGTGATAATAAGAGGCACCAAAAACCTCTCTGGCACACCCACTATGTTCCACTGTAGGTGAACCAAGATCTCCCTCATGGGAAGAGGCGGCATGCCCATTCTTAGACCCTAAAGGTTACTAGAAAGCTCGTGCAAACTACGTGCGTCATCACCCTCTTTGGCGGCTACTGTGACCTCTGCTGCTGTGCCAACCCCAGGTAGCTGAATTCCTCACCTTGCATAGTGAGGGGCTCCAGCTGGACAGACAGGTGCCACATCTGTGTCAAGCAACAAGCTTCATGTCAAAAAAAATTTCACCCATTGAACAAAAAAATTGCATAAACATTCAAAAGATGAAAAATATTTCAAACACTGATTAAGTTCTTTCTTACCATCTAGACCCCACTGAGTGCCTAGTGGAAGTATCAACTCCGGATATCCTATGTAGTTCATCCTTGGATAGGGATAACCTTCAATCATCAGGATCTGGTCATATAGCCACTCAAATAATGCATCATCAAAATAGTGACGGGTTGGACCCTCTCCAGTCTGTGGTATCAAAGCTGACCAAGGAGCCTATCTTGGCTCTCGAGGTCCCAATGCATTCATGATCATTCTTTGCCTCATTGCGAGAACCCGCTCTAATATGAAAGACACAATCAGTGTGCCATACCAAAACTCTCTTTGGGTCTAGGTCTTACATGCTATCAGTTCTTCTCGAACCCGGCAAAAAACACCTTCACACCAGTTGAAAACCTAAGGTTGCATGCAATCTAGTGCTAGCAATACCTGGACCTTGGTGGCCACGTGCTGACTCTTGGCTCCTGCCAAGTGAACTATCCACAAGAGAGACCTCAACGGTCTCACTGCCACTTGTGAAATAGGCACCTAGTTACTTACTGCCACAATATTTTTTATGTAGTGAGTTCGGATCAGACCTACAATAGTGTGGGGATCAACTCTGGATCCTATCAGATTGGGTCTCGGTCCTCTGCATGACAGGCCAGTCAAGTAGTATACGTCATCTTTCTCAATCGATAGTTCATTACCCCTAATGTGAAAGACATGATGCCAATCATACCAATATTGGATGATCCATCTCAAAAGGTATTCATTCCCTCTCATCAGCTCTAAATGAACATACTTCAGTACTCCACATCTACATAGAACCAACAAATTCGGAGCATCAGTAACCATTTTGTGTTCTTCCCATTCATGATCTCTTTCGTACCAAATACTCATGGTAAAATGATTCACACCTACACAAGAAACATTTCCAATGGATTAGTATTTGGCTGGAACACTCTGTGATGATGAAAAACAAGTTCGAAAAATGTTTATGCCAGCTAACGTGGGATTTACTGAAAATCAGTGCGTGCTAATACATTGTCCCTTGTCGAGTAGTGAGTTTAACGCGGCCTAAACACTAGGTACCTGGGTTAGCCACTAAAATATTTAGGGCCTACTAAAAATCACATTTACAGCTAGCAAAAAGAACTAAAATGAAAAAGAAAAGGTAGGTGAAGATTCAGGCTGTTACCTGGATCTCGCGGAATCAAAAATTGTTGCTCGGTTCGTCCACAATCAACAGCCGAAGTTTCACCACTTTTTCGCTCCAGAGCTCTATCATAACACTCAAGATAGTGAAAATGAAGGTCTGTTGCCTTCTTATAGCCATTCTAGAGGTAAGACTCACTCAGCTAGTTTGTTAAAATTGGTAAAATTCCTACTATATTTTGTCGCAACTATTGGTTTTAAAATGTTACCGATGCTCTGATGGGTTGTCAGTGTTCATGTGCAGATTTGACAGTGTTTGACTCGGTTTCGAGCTTTCATTTTAGGGACTTTTTCCAGCTCGCAAAACTGAAAAAACCTCGAGTTTCCTTCATCGGGCTCATTAAACTACTATGACGAAGAAATACGAGCCATTTTTTTCTGTCTTTTTCAAAGCTCATTAAACAGAAAAATTAACTGAGTTTTCCTCCGTGGGACTCATTAAAAATTCATGGAGAGCATCAATTTTTTCTTCGTTGGACTCGTTAAAATTTCACAAAGAACATTTAATTTACTCCGTCTCCTCGTACTCATAACAAAATGAGGCAGATTTCCATTAAACACATGTTTCTCACTTTTCTGGATTCAATGGACTAACTCATGGAAAATGAACTGTTTTGGGCTTACTATTCTCCCTTCGTCATGCCCAGTTATCAAACATGAAAAAAGTACCCTCTCGAGTTGTCTTTTATGATGTTTTTCAGACTCTCTAAATATGAAAAGATCACTGATTTTTCCCGTCTCGACTCATTAAACTTAATCAGATGGGGAAAACTTTGGAAAAAATGGATACTTATTCTGTTATATTTTAAAGGTCGATTTGGTAGCACAAAATCTTGAACATGGCACTTCCCAAAAAACTCACTCGCATTTAGCCAAGCCCTACCATCTATGATTTTAGCCTTCGTATACCAATGTTCCTGCATTGGTGAATCCTGATACTCTTTGGTGTTCATTAAGCCTAAGCTGCCTGGTACCCTATTAGAGTGCCTTCTATTGTTCAAGAGGATCTTGATATCTACTGCTCCTTGTATCAGCCAAGCCATCATATACCAGAAATTATTTGTTGTCAGTTATTCCCATTTTATCTTCATTATTTCCCCTAAAAAAAATCATCTTTTCCCGTTTTGTGTCGATTGATGTAGAATTCCTCAGTGCGTACCTTTTAACAAATCTCTTCCTATCGACTTCAACATCTTATCTAGGAAGTTGATCCAGAAACACATTAGTACCCAGGTACTTGTAGACATCACTGGAAGGTCACCTTGTGTTTGGTTGGGGGTTCTCATTATTGGCTCTCGATCGAATGATTCTACGAGAGTTTGACATCAACTCCTTTTATTCACACTTGCTAGATTGTATTGTGCATCTTGGGGACCATCATCATTATCGGTGGCAGTCGTCGCGTTTGTTAACAATTTTCATTATTTACTGGTAATCAAACGAATTCCCACATGTTCGAATACAACTCATTCATTCACATGTATGGAAATATGTAGTTTAGTGAAGGGCGACCAAGACCTTGCGTTGAGGCTTACACCATTACAGTCGTGTTTCCTCTCCCAAGTTGTGATATTTTTTTTGGAGACAACTTATCAATTTGATCCTGTTATGACAGAGGCTTCCACGTTATGCTTATCAGTGGAGACACTATTCATATCCTTTTTCTAGAGAAATCATTTTGTTAGCTACTAAGCATGAGAATGCCCAACTCAATACATATACTATATTTTCTGACATATGTTGTTGTCTTCAGGTTTTCCTCAATCCTCCAAGTCCTCTCATTCTACTACACTTGTTATAAATTATTTTGGCCATCATCTTCACCTCTAAACTCACACTTTAGGGGGCATCTGTTACAGTACAAATGACCTCCTCAACATCTCAAAAGAGAAGGTAACAAGGAAGGAAGAAAATGACCTAGATAAGACCCATTTCTGCCAAGGTAACACACCCCATAAACAACTAGGCAGAGTTATAATGCATCTGAGCCATGCAAAGGGAGTGTTAATGCCTAGGGTAACACTCTGTCTTACCTAAGGAGGAACATTATCAATGTTTGAATGTGAAAAGGGAAATATCTTGCAGAAAACAGACTGGCATTTCCAGCTTTTTCTCAGAAAGAGTCAGTTCTAAATAGAAACTAAAAGGCACAACCCTTTTATTAGGCCTTGCAAAACACAACTGGACTCCTATGGAATGAAAAAGAAAAGAAAAGTGAGGAAACATCTAGATCTTTCCCGATTCAAACTGGCTGAAAGTGCTGGCAAGGTTCGCCCTCTCCATCGCCTATAAATTGGAGATGTGGGATCTTGGTCTAAGGTCACAGGTTTGATTATATGTGGAGCATAATTTCATTTTTGTAGTCTGAGGCTTAAATATCGGCAAAGTTAATTGAATACTTTTTTCCTTGATCATCATCACACTCGGAGATAGAGAAAGAGAAAGAGGAATTGGAAGATTGAGGAGGGCTTGGTGCAACTAACGGTTGTAATCCTCCTTTTCATAAATCAATAGAGTTGTATCTATTTTTTCCACTCGATGCATCAGTATCACAATTTTTGTTCAATCATCTATGTAGCATGATATGAGCGGCTTAGATCTGCATTGTTTTATGTGTCTTATATGCTAGTTTAATTGATAGAAAGCTATACTATTGTGAAGATTACACATGTGCTTTGATTTTTTGCAGGATCTGGATTTGGAGCCAGTGAAGAAAGACTTCTACTTTGTTGCTTGGTGTTCTCCATAGGATCTATCGTCCACAAAGAGGTAATCATTCCAATCTTGGTTTGTCAATTATATATATTAGTATGAACATGCATGCAGTACCTTTGGAACTTTACAGCTAATCTTACAGTCCGCCTCAGGCACAGGAAATCCCTGAGAGGGATACCCAATAACCACCACCCAAGCATATTAACCTATAGAACCTCACTATAGGAGGATCCAAACATTCAAAGGATCGAAGAAGAGATATAGATGAACAAGAAATAGTTGGTCGAAATATGGGGAAATGTGAGGACCTTAGCAGTCTCGTAGAGGGTCGCCGGGATCATAAAAGGAAAGAATCTCCAGAAACAGATTGAATATCTTCAGAGGAAAAGAATATTATAACAACAAGGAATCAAACATGGTAGGGTGAGGCCATTCAACTCTTCCAAATAGTAGATGGAAAGCTCAAGGAGCTTTGATAGAGGCAGAAAGAAGTGTTATAGAAAATAGTTGAACCGACAACAAAGAAGTTGCTCGAAGAAGTGCACCAGGAAGAAAAGAAGATTGCAGAGATTCTTCAACCCTACAATGAGGCCTATAACAACATAGTAATGAATATTTGGGGAACACCAACTGAGTGACTTGGGATGAACCACATGTGAGTGTTGGGGGTCTATTGGGCACAACCCAACTAGGTCCATTTTTTTCCAAAGACTCTGCATTTTGAGGAGCATAGTGCATGGAACCATGAAGCTATATCTACCGCACGGTGTCCAGGGTCTTCAGGGTGGGTCGAAGCCCCTCATTTTGTAACAGGTTTAGAGTTTTAGCTAGTTTTTTTGCTGGATCCCATGGTATATGGACCATTATTTTGTAATGATGTAAATATATATAAGACAATGTAATGTTATGTATAATAAATAACATGCATAATTGATGAGAAAAAGACATTGTATTTTCTATATTTAGTCTGCCTTGGGACTTAAGGGAAGGATTTGCAGCTGAGTGCGTGGAGACCTTGAAGAGTTTGCAATTGTGTGCATAGACCACTTGCAGTTTTGTGCGTAGATCAGAGAAGTTGTAAGCATTTGAAATATCTATCTTAATAAGGAAGATGAATTTTTGGGAATATTCTATGTTTACATGTGTTGTGTTTGCTTCTATCAGTTTAAGTGAAGTAATGGTTGCAATATATGTTGTAATAGCACAATTTATCTTATTTAGTAATATGTTTATGTTTATATGAATATCGCGAATTAATTTAGTAAGTTATACCACACAGTAGATATATACATGCTAGAATATTGGTTCAATACATAAAAGCGAAGTATAGCCACCTCACGGAGTCCCTCAAGGTTGCAGAAACCTGGTTCTGCAACCACCCATAAGCCACCTCGGGTGAGACTGAAATATTCTTGCAGGTTATTATCGTAAGGGTTGGTGTCTGAGGGTTTTGTTGGTGTGAAGTACAAGTTGAACCTAGGTCAATCCCAACCGATCCAACACTGGGATCTTCAACTGTAGAAGAATGTTTTCTCTACATTGATATCAAGGGACATCACTGAACTGCGAGGGTGCTTGGTACTATCTCTCAAACCTTTCTTTTATAGCGTCATATATGAGTGTTGAGTATGATTTCTTGTGTAGGAAGGAATTAGGGCTTGATCCTTCGATCTCTTAACACAATCACACACATAAATATGGGTAGATCATTATTTGAAATACTGAGTTCTAAGTATCCTAGTAGCTCAAGTGAAATTCTCCCATAATAGAACTAGTGACTCCACTAGGAAGTTAGCCCTAGATCTATTAGATAAATTCTCTTTGTCACCTATTTGGATTTATGTTTCCTTGTTTTCCCTCTCTAAGTGATTGTGACTATTCTAGGTTGTTATTTCTCTGAGTAATCCTAAATTTTTCTTGATCTCACTTAGATCTCTAATTTTTTTATTTTTCCCATCTTTTATAGCTTGCAAAGAAAATATTTCTATCTTTGATGGGTGATAGTTGTGCTCAGAGTAATGTCTTCACTGGTTATAAAGAAAATATTTCTATCTTTGATGGGTGATAGTTGTGCTCAGAGTAATGTCTTCACTAGTTTTTTAACTTATTTCAAGCGAAGATATCCTAAAATTAGGTTTTCAGTGTGTCCTTTTCATAACTTAATATGATCTTTCAGATCTATTTCTTCATTCTCCTTCTACGTGGATATATATTTTTGGTTTGCTTCAGATCTTATTTCTTGCATTGAATTTTTCTTCATTTGAGCCTTAGGGTTCCTATTTTAGCTTATCTTGCTTGAATTCGAATGTTGAATTCTTGGATCTGTTTTTTCCTTCCTAGATCTGTGTACTACTATCATTGGTAGCTTATAATTATATCAGATCCGACCTTGTTCCTTCATTGCGAGTTGGATCCCTTTGTTAGCTATTCTTTAATTTTTTTCTTGAAGCTTTCTTGTTCTTTCTTTTGGTGCTTCTCTCCTCAATATTTGGATCTGTCTTATCAGGATTATTTTTCCTATTTTGCCTATAGTTTAGATATAGTTTCATATTTTCATTTGATAGGTGCATTTTGTTTTTTTCGGTTGCTTTCTATTTGTTGAGTTTTCATTTAATTCAAGTTCTTTTTTTTCTTCCATTTAGTGGTGATTTTTTTTTGTTAAATTGTTGTGGATTTTAAAATTATCACTAGAAAGGCTTCTGTGAATTTTTAATATCTATTTCTTCAACAAAATTTGAAATTATTTGTTTATTCTCATTCCTTGCTAGCTTGTCCTCAAGTTAGGGTTTAAGTTTTTTACCTCTATAGATAATTATTTTCTTATGCATTGAGTTATATCTCTACTTGATTTACATAATCTATTTTCTCTTTTTTTGCTTTTTTTTATTTCGTTTGAGCCATTTGGTTTGAAAAATCCCAAGTCTTGAGCTTTTAATTGTCTTACTCTTGCTCTTCTTTGAGTGGTTTTATTTGGATTCCTTTCTTGGGTCAGTGTCATCATAAACATATTGAATTTCATAAAGGTTATTGAGAGTGTTTAGAGAAGTTATCTTCAATATAAAAGGAAAATACTATTTACCCTCCTATAGTTAGCTTTCATTGAATTGAAAAGTGAAATGTGCATTGTCATATATTTCCTTTACGGTGTTTCTAACAATATTATATTCACACCACCTAAGTTGCACGTCTTTTCCCTATTGAGTAAACAACAACCTCATGAAATTAATATATTAATAAAATTAATTCGACTCGTCTTTTCTTTCCACGAGTAGCACACAAACATTTGTCTAGGCTAGGGTCTTGGAATAGGTGTGAGGTTAACTTCTCCAAGATTTGGAAAAAAACAGAGCATCTTGTGGTAGGGAGGATAAATCCATTTTCAACGACATGGTCTGGGAATCCCTTCTAACACAAGGGTTAATCACAAGGTCACACTTGAGGCTAGTGGAGTGAGATCACCTGCTTCGTTAGTCTTGGCAGTGTGGATTACAAAATTTTCACATATTACAAATGATGTTATTAGCATTATTGTTACAACACTTGGGGACTAGTTGGGAGTGTAACACCTTGAGGGGGTTTTGTACTTTGTTTTCCTACCCTTGCATGTGAATTGGGCTAATGATTGTGCCCCTCAGGACATGTTATTGTTGGTGGTAACCATACTACCCTTTCTTCAGGAACTTTCACATAGGGTATCAAGGATGGGTTCATCATCTTTACACTCAAGGTGGATTTTTGGCAGACTCACTCGATCCTCCCAGAGGGCACCCCACAACTAATAAGGGTACTCGGAATAGGTTTAAAAGGGTTTTTAAGAAGGTATATGTTCTAACTGTCCTAACCACTCAATCACTGTCAACCTATGCTTTGATCAATCAAGATTTCGTAGTGGTAAGATGCTTTCTTTATCTCTTAGTTCGTGTGTACTTACCTTTAGGTTTTATTTTACAAAGTGTTGTTTTCTCTGAGTCATAGTTTGGCCATAGGGGTGTCTTGACTAACTTAACATGATAATAAACTTATATTCAGCGTGGATTAATGAAGCAACCATTGTTCTCATATATTGTTAGGCATTTCTGCTGAAGAGGAGCGTCCACCACTACGTAGATGTAGGTTGATTCCCACATCAAAAAAATTAGAACATACTTAGGTTAGGGGTGATATTCTTGGTCCTAGGGAAGATGACTATTTCATTGTTGACATAATCGATGGGAGTCCATTGCCACACATTAACACACCATTCATTGTCCATATTGACCCTTTTTTAGTGCAGTTGAACCCTCATAGTGGTGAGCCTTATTATGTTCAAGTACCATTCATGGCTAGTGAAAACACGAGTCTTCTATAGAGGGGGCAGGTTCCAATTTAGTTTCTAACGTGATATTCTTTGTTGCCATATCATCATTACCACCACTCAGTGTGGTCGGATCTATACCTCCTTCTACACCTCTCATGTCTTCTTGGGGAGTTCCATTAGTCACGTTTGTAACCTTATCAAGTTTTCCATCTGTTTATATGAAATTTCATTTCTATAGCTTCGCGTTTGGAGCAGGGTCAAGATCTATTCAACCCATTGGGGCTATGATTTTTACTCCTGGCTCATCCCAACCTATAGTTCCTAACTTGGGTATGAGAATTTTTACCTCGAGAAACATGATGGGAGAACCATTTGTTTCCTTTAGTAAAATTGGGAGAAAATTTTCTTATTGTAGTACATGTCAACCTAGGTCAAATTCTATGTTTGGAGGGACATATTTCTCCGGAGCTTCATTTTTCCCTTTAGAGGCTAGTATACATGGGGGCATTGTTCCCATTATTTCCACATGCCTATGACCTCTTATTCTCGAGGTGGTGCTTCTACACATGGACGTAATTTCTATAGTGTTGGGTACAATCCTATGGGAAGACAGGCCTATGGGGGTCCTTTTCTCTCTTGGGATAGTTTCCCTGGGGGACATAATACTTACAACTCATATGTTGGCTTAGGATATCGAAATATTGGGATGAAGTATAACCTTGGTCCTAATCCTTATTCCTTTTATTATGGATTTGGGGGGTGGAGGGTGCTTCCTATCCATTTTTGGGGTTACGACCGTTATGATCCATATGGCCAATTACAAATTCATTTCCTTAGACCCATTGATTTACCAGATTTGGATAAATTCATCAATGATCCCATCCATCATGATCCTAGGTGGTCACCTATGCCATCCAAGTTATTGTGTGATATTACTAAGATAGTTACCAATCTAACAGGAACTATTACCTCAAAACGAGAAGTCTAACCAAAAAAACATCAAAAAACCATGAAAAAACAACTCGAAAATGAAAAAAAGTATTCTGGAATAAACTTCTTCTTTTTTTCAGGGTGAATTTTCAACATTTTTTAAAAATGGAAGTAAAAGATAAATCTTTTTGTGAAAAAAACACCCCGAAAATAGAAAGTGTTAAAATAAAAGCTTTAGAATAATAAAAAAAATTATTAAATTTTTTTTAAAAAATGAAAAAAAAAACATTTTAAAATAATTAAAAAAAACACAAAATTCATTATATTTTTTAAATTAATTTTTTTTTAAAATAAAAAATATATAGATTAAGAAAGAATTATAAAAAATAAAGTACATTTTTTAAAATAAAATTTAAAAATATATTAAAAATTAATAAACTGAAAAAATAAGAAATATTAAATTTGAAACAACAAATAAATTTTTAAAAATAAAATAAATTTAAAATATACAAATTAAATTTAAAAAATAAAAAATAAAATTTTTATTAAATAAAAAAATAAATAAAAAATATATACAATTTTAATAAATTAAAAAATTAAAATTAAAAATTAAAAATTAGAAAACAAGAAAAAGTAAAAAAACATTATTTAAATTAAAAAAATGAAAACTGAAAAATAAAAAATAATAATAATAATATTAAATTAAAAAAAATATATATATAAATACAAATAAATTAAAAATAAAATTATATATATATATATATATATATATATATATATATATATATATATATATATATATATATATTAAATTTTAATAATTAAATAAGTGTTATATAAAAATTAAAATTTAAGAAAATAAATCAAAAAATAAGAAATAAGAAACACTTGTAAAATTAATTAAAAATTAAAAATGGAAAAATCTAAATAAATTAAAAAAACAAATTAATTTAAAAAAAAAAAAAATATAAAAATTAAATTTAAATAAAAAATATTAAATTTATTTTATTCAAAAATAAATAAATAAATAAAACAGAATTCAAAATATATATATACTAAATTTAAATAAATTAGAAATATAAATTAAAAAGTTATTATATTTAATTTTAAAAAAAACTATATTTGGCCCCATGCATGAGATCGATTCTTAGAATCGACCTTATTGTTCAACTATGAGAGTTTGGGTTCTAGGCCTATGATGCATTTCAAAATATAGCGTTTTAGAAAGTTTAATGAAATCAGGGAGTTTTGTTTATGTGTTTTCTTGGTATGTTTGCACTTTCTTAGGCTTGTGAATCTGGGACAAATGATATTCAGAGTAACATGCTCTCAATTTTTAACACCACTCCTAAGAGGTGGTGTACTTATATTTGAAATCGAAAGGGATACATCCAATCCAACGTTAATTCTTTCTCTTTGTAAATCATTATATATAAAAAAGGGTTGTCACAAGTCCTTGAGATGGCCGAAATCACTAATCCATAGAATTATGTAGAGAAAAGGGATAGGTTTTATCCAACGACCTAATCAAGATGCCTCGTGAACTCCTTTTTTTCAGAGGAAAAAAATATGCTGATTTATATTAGAATATAAAACAGTACATCATCATCGATCATCTCAGCTATGTTGATAAAGCAGTGAGATTCCATTACATAATAACCCATTTACATGGCCTCATTAATAGATAAAATGAGCCAGATAAGTAGGCCAACATACATATCTGGAAACCACGTTCCATCCCATGACTATATTAGCACCCTATGATTAATGGGCAGCTATTAATAATATATCAAAATACAGGTATCAGGCGATCATCATCTATGATGATTCATATATATGAATGTCATAGCAGGAGGACTAGAATTGAAAAATATGATGAACTCTGATAGTGCTTCTCAATTTGTCCAGATTACCTCATCAATAGATATGCATTATAGTTCCGTTCTGAATCTTGTCTGTCGCCTGTAGATGAACATTGAGAAAATAAATATGACAGATTAATACCTGTTTCCCCTTCACGCTCGCTTGTACATTGTCCGGCTGGCTTGAAGTTGTGTGCAGGCTCGCTTGTTGTTGTCCATGATTCAGATATGAGGATCAATACGAAGATACAATAGATTTCTTATATGAACAAAGCTTCCTGGTATGTTGTACCAACCTATGTCATCCATATGCACGAATGTGCAGGTGATAGGCTTTCTTGAGACATCGGTCCATGTAATATTCAAAATTGGACATATATACCTGTGTGAATCCAAGATCCCCGTGATCTCCTTATTACCTATAAACGTATAGTAACAAAAAGGTACAAAAAGTCATTTATAACTATGGGATGGGGAGCGAATATGCCCCAATCATCCGACCCTCCTTTAGATGGGATACCTCCATTATGCCAAATCCAGCCCTCAGTCCCCTCTTAGATAGTTTATCTGCCCTGGTATTACTTTCACGGTAAATATGGTTGATGGGCGGGCAGCCTAATCTCTACCATAAACTCTGTGTCCTCTCCACCCACCCCTGTAGATGAGGAGACATCATATGATACTTGTTGGTGATCCAGTTAATGATGAGCTGTGAGTCACCATATATGCTGATCCCCTGTATTTGCAAATCTTGAGCAAAATGAAGAGCCCCCCACAAAGCCATAATCTCCGCCTTATTATTGGTCCCAGGACCCCCACACCAACACATATTGTAACGCTCAGAATCAGATAATTTGATCCATGCTCCACACCCAGTCATTCCATCCACAGATGCCCCATCAAAATATATGGCCGGTATGCTGATCTGATGGGGACGAATACGATCAGAATAGTCATGTAGAAGTGGCATAGTAATAGTGCAGTCTTCCATCCACTCCTTAATCGCTGAGTAAGTTTGTTGTAAATGAAAAGGCCGGTCTTAAAAAATTATCCGATTCCGGGCCAGCCATATCTCCCAAGTGAGGTAAAATGGAAGCGATCGATATTTACAGTTCATCTTATCCCATTCCTGTGCTGCTGACATAAAATCAGTAGGCCTCCAATCTGGTCCAATATAATGATCCCCAAATAGCCTCCAAAGACATATTGTGACGGGAGACATATTGTGACGGGACATGTTATGAAGAGATGTGTGGATGATTCTTGCTCCTTACAACATAATACACAGATGCTGGGGCCCAAAAATCCTCTCTTTGTTAAATTTTCCCAGGTCAGCGTCTTTCCTTTCCATATCAACCAGCCAAAAATAATGATCTTCGTGGGAATGTTTCGGTGCCAATATGGAAAGAACACTTTGGTGGCGTGAATCTGATGGGCATATGAAATATTGAACCTGTATGCATCTTTGACGACAATCATATCATTCAACATCGGGCCGTCCCATATGATGATGTCACCACCATTGGCATAGCAGAAACCTGCGCTTCGCAATTGATCCCTAAATAGTGCCCACTCCTGCACTAATTCATCTGTAAAACCAAAGTGAATGGCCTCCTTGAATATCGGAGTATCATAATACCACTGGTATATAATTTGTGAATAATACATGATTCCCCTTTGTGTCAGTGCGTGCAGTAGTCTAGGCGAAGGACGGCATTGAACCGGCAGGAGATGAATGTTTGTCGCCCCTATTGGAATGCTGCTTCCAGTAACCACTGTTGGAGAGACGGACTTGAGGATTAAAGTTTTAGCAATACTTTCGTTCAGGGACCGAGGCCACAGTTGATTTAAGCACCATTCGCAACACATTTTTCGCTTCAATAATGATCTGATGGATGGATTGAAATTGTCCTTCCAACTGAACAACGTTCACGCCCTTCCCAGAGATGTTAAACATATTGTTTACAATGTTGACAGTTGATATCATTTTCCTCTATACAACGTTGGCGGTTCACTCACAAGAATACTCACAGGAATAGGACTTGCTGAGGTTTCACTAACAACTTCACTCCCTGGAAAAGGATATCACAGAATGAGATCGCGAAATATCAACTTCACTCGGTCCCCACTTCCTTTCTTAATTCGCCCAACTCTCTCTTCATTTCCATATCCCTGAACCATGATGCCAGAAGACCTGAAAACACGACCTCCCGCCTGACCAATTTTTTTTTTTTTTTAAATTAAATTAATTTTTTTAATTTTTTTTAAATTATTAAATTTTAATAAAAATAATTAAATTAATATTTCGTTTTTTTTATTAAATTTAATATCTATTTTTTTAACTTAATTTTAAATTTAATTAATTAATTTACTTATTTTAATTTAATAATTTTTTTTTAACTTAATTTTTATATTTTAAACTTTTTTTTTTAATTTAATATTGTTAGGTTATTGTTTTATTTTATTTTATTTTATTTTATTTTATTTTTAATTTTAATTTTAATTTTTTTTGTTTACTTTTATTTACTGATTTTTTTTTAATGGTTTAAATTAAAAAATATATATTTCTGTGTAAAAAAAATTTCGGTGAAAATTACATAGGAGAAAATTTGTGTTGATGCGTTTCGAACTAGCCAGTGTGGTTCATCATCAGGAAATTTTCTCCTATGTGATTTTCACCGAAAAACTTTTTACACATATTTTATGGATCACAGAAGCCAAATTCCTAATAATATATATTTTTGTTTTTTCTTTTTCCCAATTATTTTAAAATGTTTATTTTTCATTTTTTTTTAATTCTTAATTCTTTTATTTTAAAATTTTTGTTTTAATTTTCTTTCTAAATTTTAAATTTTGATTTTTTTTTTTTAATTTAACTTTTGATTTTTTTTCCCCTTTTTTTCCCTTTTTTTTAATTATAAATTTTTAATTTTTTTAAATTAAACTTAAAAAAAATAATTAAAAATTAAAAATGGAAAAAAATAAATAAATTTAAAAAAAAATTATAATATAACAAAATAAATTATATATATATATATATATATATATATATATATATATATATATATATATATATATATATATTAAATTTAAACAAATTAGAAAAATAAATTTAAAAAGTTTAATTTAATTTAAAAAACAAAAAACAAAAAAAGTAAATTTGGCCCCCTGTCGCCACCTTCAATAATGAACCACTAGGTAATCCCTATTGATAGCCATTGTGTTGATGCTGAGGACAGTGACTTCGTAATGTTTAGGCAAAATGACTTGCACAATGTTTAAGGACAATAATGTTTAAATACAGTGAGTGTGTATCATTGAGGATGATGGTTGCACAGTCCCAAAAGACAATGCATTGCACAAACTCTAGTGAAAGTGGTTGTGCAATTCGTGGAGATAGAGACTACATAGACCTTGAGGATAGTAAGTGTGCAATTTGAGTTGACATTTCTGTCACCGTTAGTTTCAATTGTATCATCTCCCAAGTGATTTTTCTCAACTGTCACTCTTTCGTGCTTTGGTTTCAATTAGTGTCACTTTCACTTTTGTAACCCCCTTTTTTTCTTTCTTTCACTTTCGCAAGAGGCACTTTTGCATTATATTCACTATAGCATGTGCCTCTTTCACTTTCTTTATCTTTTACAAGTGTCATTTTCATTTTTTTACCATTGTCACAAGTGTCTCTTTTAACTATTTGTACTTTTTCATGTGTCGCACCTTAGTGCATCACTAAGGCAGATCTACCGAACTCTTATACATTATCTGATCACATATATCATAAGAATGCATGCTAGACACTCTCCCATATCATTGCACACTTTTTTTTTGAAATCGACACTCTTATCATAACTTATATTCTGAGTGTCGCAAAGTGACATTTCGACTATCACACTTAGAAATAAGTGTCACTTTGTTGTCGTTTGAAGGTATCCACATGGATTTTGCATGTTTTTCATTCTCTTATCCTGTGTTCATCTTATCTTTGTGTGAGATCATTGTTTCAAGACTTTTTTTCATGCCATCTTCTCTCTTATCTAATTGAACTTGCACTTAGT
Organism: Pinus albicaulis; assembly: GCA_034641835.2. Taxonomy (NCBI): domain Eukaryota; kingdom Viridiplantae; phylum Streptophyta; class Pinopsida; order Pinales; family Pinaceae; genus Pinus; species Pinus albicaulis. The sequence continues at coordinate 381,762,169 of CM076572.1, forward strand.
AATGTTTGGAGATTGCACTATCTTTGCAGCTTGCTAATATTTTATCCCTCCTCAAATTATGAACTGTGAAATATTAAGTCACAGTGAAGCACCCTTTCCTCCTGGAACTATATACTACGGGGTCACAACCTCCAAGGACAACACATTACGCAGTCATAGTGCTTAGTCCCTTCCCCATGTCCCTAGAAACTACAAAATTCTCTCTCCAAGGCATTCTTCCACTACACATTACGTAGTCTTAATAAATAATCACAAATCACTCCCTCCCTAACCTGCACAACTACGCCCTCCTGTGGCTAAATCTTCCTTGAACTACACATTAAGTAATGACAGTGAACAATCTTTCCAGATTAGCCATTACACATTGTGTAGTTTTGTCTCTCAATCCCTTAGCCACAGCACATTGCATAGTCATGGTGATTATACCTTCATCACTACCTCTTTGAATCGCGCACTATTCAATCCTTGAGCCTCCTCCTCAGTCCTACATTTAGTCCCAGATCCAATTAGTGAATTACATGAGGAAGTAAGACTAGGATATTTTTGTACTAATTTTGTCTTTTCATGAGTGGATTTCATCTACGTGTACTATATCTTAATATATTTTGATGATTCTCAATGAGGATTCCAAGGATATCGTGTAATAACACACTGATGAAGTTGAAGAGACAAAGATACTATCAATGTAGAAGATTAATGGACACTAGATAAGGATGAAAGACTGAATATCAATACCACAAGGAGGACTCCATATCATCCAATATCTGGAGGGATGAAAATGAAACACATGCAAGACTTATCATGAATATACAATGGACATCATCGAGAAGAGGCTACGAGATATCACTTATGGAGTAGAAGCATCGGAAGATCCATCATAAAGAAATAAAGAAATTCTAGACCATGATAGAATGGTGGAAACTCATTCTTACTTGGAAGGATTTGACACTCATCTAGACCCTTTGGAGGGTGAACATAAAGAACAATAAAATATCCATCCTTAATAATATATGTATATGGAAGCTACGAGAAAGGCTTGGCCATAACACAACATAACGAAGTTCCATGTCATCAATTCCAAGTCACGAGTTATCCAAGTGTCATAACAATGTCATATGTGTCAATGTATCTTGCCAAATCATTTTTGGATTTAATTATTTTATTTTTAAATTGATAAAATGTAAAATCTACAAAGGGTCCCACATGGAATCTGAAGAGTCACTAGAAATTTATAAAGTCACATAGAAGTTCAAAGGTCGTAGGAATTTGAAAAGTCATAGTGGAAGCTCAAGAGTCATGAGGAAGGTCAAGAGCCACATGGGAGGTGGAGAGTCACCTCATTTGTTATAAATATACCCTCATATCTCAAGAGGGCGGACTTTGGACTTTGTACTTTTCACCTTTGCTTCTTTAGTTTGACATAGGAAAGAAGGTCTTTCTTTGGAGTAGCAAGTAGTGACTTAATGTTCCACTATTGAGGATAGTATGGAAGCATTGTATTTATGTATCTTGGGGATTTCACTTAATATATGAAGTTATCATTGTCGTCACACTTTCATGCATTTGTCATGAATGATTGTAAGAATATTCCTTCAATTTTTGTGGTGTTTTTTATGTTAACACATACTAATGAAAATAAAATATTTCATTGGCTTTGGTATGCATCTCATTGAATGTGTGTTTTTACTTATTTAATCATCATAGTTACCTTATGAACTAATTTGCAGTTTAATTAATGATTCTTTCATGCTCTTATGTGCCTAGTTAAGATATTACTATTACTTTTCTTCTAGAGGCTCGCTCTCTCTTTTCCCTTCTGTGAAAGTACCATATATGCATTGCAATTATATGCCTCACAGTGTCAACTCACTTTTTTATTTCCACGATTGATTGCATAATCTCTTAGGGGTATAATTACATCCAAGGAAAATTCCTAAATATTTTGGAAGCCAACCCTATTTCTGGTCGGGGCTCCTACTCCAAATTGTTTGAGGTCTAATTGGGAATTGATACTAGGGCGATTCCCTTTGTTCATAGATTTATAGCACCAACAATAGTTGGTGCCAAAAGGAGGGCTAGACACATGCTAATCCCATTGAGTCTATTTTTATTCTCTTATCTTGAATGGACCATTCCCAAATAATACTCCGATAATGTTTTTGTAAAAGATAATATTAAAATTTAAATCCTTGTGGAACTTTTTTATAGCTTGTCCCAATTAAGGTTTGATGGTGAGGGTGAAATATCTTTAGCTAAACATACATCTCATTTTCTCAAGTTTTGTGAATTTCATGAAATCAATTCTGAAGATGTTACTTGTAAATTATTCACCCTCACTCTTGATGGTCGAGATAATTTGTGGTTTCATACTTTACCAACTTCTTCCATTCACTCATTTGAACAAATCTTCAAGGAGCTTCACCAAGACTTTGGAAAGTATGATTATTGAGAATTTTATAAACATATTAATTTACTTATAATGAAATATGATAAATAAATAAAGGATTTTATAATATATTTATTCACCTATGTTATTTGTTTCCTTAATAAGATGTGAATTAGGATTTCTTCAATGAAAATTTTCAACACTTGCTTCAAATATCCTTGAAACAATATGAATACGAAGCCTTCTTTGTTTGTGCTCTTCCAAATCTCATCAATCATGACACATATTTAATATTATATGAGGAATATACTACTTCTTTTATTCCCTCTCCTCATCCATTCGATGTTGGTATTAGGAAATATGAACATCAAGCTGTTGATTCATTTATCCTACTTGTATTTCCTTACCATGATAAAGGTATCATCCAGGAAAAATATGAATGTTATATTAATCCCATGAAACCTATTCTAAAGGCTTATCCCTTGGCTTTCCAAGATGACATTAATTTTCACAATTTTAATCCTAAATTAGATTTAACTGTAAATAGTGTTTCTTCAAGGGATACATGTCATCCTCTATCATTCACACATCATGATACCCCATACCTACATTCACTTAATCAATCTTCTCCACCAATATTTGCTTTGGATACTCCTAATTCTCAATTTTCTATTTTACATGGTGATAGGGTAAAAATTAGTTATATCTCACAGGTATATGAGAAAAAGGGTGAACATACTTTCTACATTAATTCCCTCTTTCAGATTCCTTCATATCAGAATTATAATCAATCATCTTGCGATATTATTAATCAATCAAACGATATAAATATCCTTACTCAAGTTGAAACCTTGGACAACCATCACCTTTAAATTCATGTTTCTTATGATATAAGAAGTGATGAGCACCCAAGCATAGTAAATGATCTTTTCTTTTCTTCAGAATATCTAGATTTTCAATCTGATTTGAGTGATTTGAAATCTCTAGTTGTAGGATGGAATGATCTTTCAGTTCCTCCACTCCATATATCTTTGTTGGAAATATTTTCATTGATGGCAAAGGAATTGGCAAAGACAGGAGCAGCACCTAAACTATCCATAAGGCAAAAGAGACAGAAAGGTAGCAGCGACAATAGATGAGACAGAGCAGTAGAGTTGAATTAGGGGTTTAATACAGTTTTCAAAGGAGATGACAAAAGGGAGAGCTACTAGGAAGAGACAAGGTAATAGATTGAAGGAAAAATTGAATATCTAGCTAAGATTTGTATATGTTAATGAAGAACTGTGGAATTGTGTTAAGTATGAGTAAATCTGGAATATATATGACCTGTGTGATCAATTTCATAATGGGCAGAGGATACCTACGGTGCCCGAAGAAGAATGAAATCATTTTTAAGGATATGTGTATTATATGTGTATTGAATGATGTAATTCTTGTGTGGAATCCCCTGAATCTCTGTATGAGTCTCTGCGAATGGAGTTAAAAGTGAAACCCTGTTGAGGAATCATGGTGGTAGGATTCGAATTCCAGGATGAGACCTTATTGTAATGAAGATCTGGCTTAGTTTGATATTTGCAGTCGTGGAATTACTTGGTTGAATATATAGGGGGCTCTCGAGGCATTCAGTGTATCCATTGAAGAACTTAATGGTGGCAGAGATATGATGTTTTTGATTGTACAGGTAGAAGCGGAACTGTGATAGGATAGAAATTCGAAATGGAAGGCTGACATGCTATATATATCATAGAAGAATTGAGGAATGGCATTGAAATGTCACGAGTCAATGTTTGTAAGGAAATCCCATCAGAAGAGAACTACATTTGTTTGTTGGTTATTGGAAATCCTACCAAAGATAGACTAGAGTTATAGCGCAAACCCAGACTAACCCTTTGGAATCATGAATGGAACCTTGAGCGAAGGGCGGAACCACAAAGGAGGAACAGTGAAGGCGGTTTATGGTTTTCATCACACCGATCTCAACGGGCAAGAAGTATTCAAGAGGTGGGGAGCGATTCCATAGAACGGGCGACATGCGTCCCTGTACGATTCTACAAAACCACTTTTTATTGTGCCCCATCACGCGATATAATTCGACCCAGGATGCCCAGCGAAATCGTTGAGCACTGTTGATCTTGGAAGGGGTCATCAGATGGTCGTCATTTGTTTAAGGTGCGCAAAGATTAACAAAGGTATGGTAGGCCATCGCATGTTAACGATCAGTATCGGAGGTCAAGTGATATGCATATACACCGTTGATCTGGAAGCTTGCTAATATAATGGTGATCGGACACTAGACTTGCGTGAAGTTTACGTATGGTACCATGCACGTATTTGATTGGCTATTGACTATATTTTTGGGCCCGGGGTCAAAGGTTTACCATATTATTTGGAAGGGTTAAAATGCGAAGGGTTAACTTTAATCCTAAAGTTCTGTTCAAAATTGTAAATATATTTATTTATCAATTTCTTCAAATTGATAAATAAAAATTAAAAGGAGATAAAAAAGCCCCGTGGGATAAAATAAAAAGAATACTGTCAGAGGAATACCATTAGCGGTTCATGGTTTTGACTCATGGTTTTAATAAAGGGAAAACTATATAAGGAGAAGAAAAATAAAGAACGAGGTGTGTATTGTAAGGGTGGTGAATAATTTTTTTTTAAAAGAATATCTGTATGGGCGAGCTCTGTTCTTAACTGATAAATCTGAAACCACGATGCACCCATGAATATAATGATGAACCTCTGGTGTGAATGACAGACGAAATCATGAGGAAATGGTGTGAGCATATAGAAAATAAATAAATCAGGTGACCGGCAAGGTATGTCGTATATGAAAGTTGATGAAACGTGGTCCGCAGTGGTGCTGAGGGTCAAAGCCTTCAGAGAGGGGGTTGAATCTCCCTTCCAGTGGTAGCTGGTAAACAAGAGTAGGGGGTAGTAGCTCCCTTCCAAGAGAGGCTGGTAAATGAGAGAAGGTTGAAGCCTTCTACATGTGGGTGCCTGCGTGCTGGTATAAGTCTACACCAGCATATATTGTAAGAAGTTTTCTCTACAATAAATATTGAAGACTGAGATTACAACAACGGTGGTTTTCTCTCGAATTGGGTTTCCACCTTAAATCCTAGTGTTCATATGTGTTGTTTTATGTGATGGTTTGTTCTATTATTTCTGTTCATGCTTAATGCATATCTGATGAAATACTCTAAGTAAAGGCATAATAAGATATCTGGACATACATATTGGATGCAGTACTATAACATATGGTTTTAAGAGAAAGAAAAGAAAAATTGTTCAGTCCTAAATACTGATTCACCCCCCCCCCCCTTTCAGTATTTTTCCCAACAATTGGTATCAGAGCAGGTCCTTCTGGAAAAGCTTAGCCGCTAGAAGGAAGATCAAGCAAGATGAGCAATCAAGATGGAAAAACATCTATCAGGCCTCCGCTCTTTAATGGAAATAATTTAATCTTTTGGAAAACAAGGATGAGATCCTATCTTCAGTCTCTGGGAGCAGAGGTATGGGAAATTGTTGAACAAGGATATCAATACCCAGCTGCAGTACCAACAAATCCGACGGAAAGAAAGAATTATGAAACGAATGCAAAGGCGGTCATTGCTCTATTGGGAAGTCTAACTAAATCAGAATTTGTCAAAGTCATGCAGCTAAATACAACCAAGACAATATGGGACAAAATCATTCTATATTATGAAGGTGATGCAAAGGTAAAAAGTGCTAAACTCCAAACTCTCAGAATTCAATATGAGAATCTAAAAATGGATAATGAGGAGAGCATTGCCAATTTATTTTTACATCTTGATGATATTGTAAATCTTATGAGAAATCTGGGAGAAACAATAACAGAATCTACCTTGGTTGAGAAAGTCTTAAGATCACTAACAACAAAATTTGAGTCAAAATTTTCTACCCTTGAAGAAAAGCAAGATCTTCAAAACCTTACTGTGGTGCAACTTCATGGCATACTAACTGCATATGAAATGAGAAGAGGAGGACCTTCTAAATTCAAAGAAGCAGTCTTTAGAACTTCTACAAAAGGGAAGGAAGTACAAAAAATAGAAGGATCAGGATATATTTAGAAGAAGATGAGATAAACTTTGTAAAGAAACTTCAACTTGGCACAGGACGGTTCAGAGGTAAGCTTCCTTTCAAATGTTTTGATTGTGGAAGAGTTGGTCATTATGCTACTAAGTGTCCTTATAAAGAAACACATAAAAAGGGGAAGGAAGTAGCAAAAAGGAATAAGAATCGTTTTAGCACTAGAAAGAGTTACTATACTCATGAAGATAGTGATGGGTTTTCTGATAGTGAGGAAGAATGTGAACAAGATCTTAGACTTCTCATGGCATTTGAAAAAGAATCTAGAGAAGAAAAAGATACTTTTGTGGATGCTCTAGAAGACAGTGATTTTCTTGATGAAAACAATAAACTCAAAATTTTCTTAGAAGAAAGTAAAATAATCATAGAAACTCTGAAAAAACAGCTTGAAGAAAAGGAGAAACACAATGAGAAATTAAAGTGTGAAGTAGTAAGTCTAAGAAAAGAACTTGAGAAAGTAAAAACTCTGAATCTTAGATTTTCTAAAGGATCTGAAACATTAGATGAGATTATCAAGGTACAACATTCTCCTCTTATAAAGACAGGTCTTGGATATATTGGAGAATCTTCTCAGGCTTCAGCACCAAATTATCTAAAAGCAATTACAGCTAGTTTACAACATGCTGCCACTCAGCAAGGGAATAAATAATCTTTACAGATAAAGCACGATCATCTCAATTCAAAGAACACTAACAGGAATGTCTTTCAAAGAAACACTAATCAACAAGTAAATTCATATATAACAATTTATGATCGCAAAAATTTCTTCTTCAATGGACAATGTTTCTCATGTCACAACTTTGGTCATAAAGCTGTTCAATGTGTTGCATATAAAACCATCATGACAAGAGAAGAAAGAAAGAAAAGGATTGATATTGAAACAAAGAAGAATACTTATAACAAATTTTCTCCTCTTCAAAATGAAGTTGAATGTGCTTATTGCAATAAATTTGGCCATGAAGAATCTAAATGCAAGAGCAAAGTTCAGCCGAAAGAACATGTTCCTTCAAGCTCCAAAGTATGGAAAAAGAAGGAATTACAGGTTGAAAATTGTGGCATAGTGTTATTTGCAGAAGATGAAGAAAACCAATGGTACATTGATAGTGGATGATCAAGACACATGACAGGTGATAAAGACAAACTTCTTGCATATAATGCTCTAGAAAAAGAAAAAAATGTTATATTTGGAAATGATACTCCTGCAGTCATTAAGGGAAAATGGTATGTTTTTCTAAAAGAAAAGGTGAAAGCTAATGAAGTCATGTATTTGGATGGATTAAAACATAAATTTTTAAGTGTAAGTCAAATGTGTGATCAAGGAACTGAAGTTGTCTTTAGTTCAAAAGAATGTGTGGTACGTGATCTTGATACAGGTAAAGCAATTATAAAAGGAAAAAGAACTCCAAACAACCTGTATATATTGAATAACCCCAAAGAACAATGTTATTTGAGTAAATCTTCAGAAAATTGGCTATGGCATAGAAGGTTGGGGCATCTGAGCTTCTCTCAAATCAACAAATCAAACAGACTTAAAGTTGTTCGTGATCTTCCCAATATTACTCTACCTGAAAATATCATATGCAAATCTTGCCAATTCGGCAAGCAAACTAGGGTACAATTTAATGCCAAGGAAGGATCATCAAGTAAGCCTCTTGAACTCATTCATACTGACATATGTGGAACTATGAGGAAAAAGTCACCACGTGGTGAAGAATACTATATCTTATTCATTGATGATTTCTCTAGAATGTGTTGGATTGGGCTGCTTAAACACAAAGATGAAGCATTTGAGAAATTTCAGATCTTCAAAGCACTAGTTGAGAATGAATTAGATTTAAAAATCAAGTGTCTCAGATCTGATCGAGGAGGAGAATATACATCCAATGAATTCCTTGAATTCTGTGAACAACATGGTATAAAAAGACAGTTCTCTGTAGCTGGAACTCCACAACAGAATGGCGTTGCAGAAAGAATGAACAAAACAGTTCAACAAATGGCTAGAGCTATGCTTGATGATTCCAGAACACCTGACACATTTTGGGGAGAAGCAGCACATACAGCAGTAAACATTCTCAACAAAGCACATGTTCGTGTAAATAGTGATAAAACTCCATATGAACTCTGGTATGGTAATCCTCCCATTATAAAGCATTTTAGAATTTTTGGGAGAAAATGCTTTATCAAGAATAATGATGAAAAACTTGGCAAGTTTGAACCCAAAGTAGATGAAGGAATATTTCTTGGTTACTCCCCTAGGAGTAGGGCATATAAATGTTACAATAAAAGAATTCGGAAGATTGTTGAATGTATTGATGTTTTTATCGATGAGTCTCCTGCAGCTCCAAAAGAAGAAAAGAAAACAATAGATGAAGATGATGATGACACATATCCTTCTACATCAAATAGTAATGATACAAATAGTGAACCCAGTGAAGAACCGGAAGAGGATTTTTCTGAAAAGGCTCCATCTAGATATGTTCAAAAGAATCATCCAGAATCTCAAATTTTGGGAGAAAAGGGATCAGGTGTACAAACAAGAAGGACTCTTGTGGGATCTTCTAGCAATCTGGCATTTATATCCACTATTGAACCTCACAGTGTCAGTCAAGCTAGAAAATATGAATGTTGGATTCAAGCCATGAATTAAGAGCTTAATCAAAATTGAAAAGAATCACACTTGGGAATTAGTACTAAGGCCTCATGACAAAAATGTCATTGGAACTAAATGGATATTCAAAAACAAGTTAAATGAGAATGGGGATGTTATAAGAAATAAAGCTAGACTTGTGTGCAAAGGGTATGCTAAACAAGAAGGTATAGACTTTGAAGAAACCTTTTCTCCTATAGCCAGACTTGAAGCCATGAGAATGTTTCTTGCTTTTTCAAGCTTCCAACAAATCAAAGTTTATCAAATGGATGTTAAATCTACTTTTCTCAATGGTGATCTAGAAGAAGAAGTTTATATAGAACAACCAGAAGGATTAATTTTGGGAAATGATGAAAAACTTCTTTGTAAACTTAAAAAGGCTCTATATGGTCTCAAACAAGCTCCAAGGGCATGGTACTATCGTCTTGAAAAATATATTCATCAACAAGGATTTTCAAAAGGGTCTGTTGATAGCAACTTATACACAAAAACTAAAAATGAAAAACTATTGATTGTGGTTGTATATGTTGATGATATCATTTTTGGAAGTAATAAAGAGTCTATGAGTCAGAAATTTGCTTCTGATATGCAGCAATATTTGAAATGTCTTTGCTTGGGGAACTAACATTCTTTCTTGGCTTACAAGTGCAACAAGCAACAGATGGCATATTCTTATCACAAGCAAAATACCTCAAGAAAATCCTAAAGAAGTATGGCATGGAAGACTGCAAACCTGTAAATACACCAATGATAACTGGATGTAATCTCAGTTCTAATGATGATTCCCCCACAGTGAATCAACCTGAATACAGATCTATTGTAGGAAGTATAATTTATCTCACTGGGACAAGACCAGACATCATGCATGTAGTTGGGATTGTTAGATGATTCCAAGCTAATCCAAAAGAGTCTCATCTTCAGGCTGTGAAAATAATATTCAAATATCTACAAGAATTTCAAGACTTTGGACTATGGTATCCAAAGAATGCTGATATTACTCTTCATGCATACACTGATGCAGATTGGGTTGGAAGTGTTGATGATTGGAAAAGCACTAGTGATGGTGCATTCTATATGGGGCCCCGGTTAGTATCTTGGTTCATCAAGAAGCAAAGATCCATTGCATTATCTATAGCAGAAGTAGAATATGTGGTTGTTGCATCATGTTTCACTCAACTTCTCTGGATGATGCAAACCCTACAAGAATTTCAAATCAAATGTTCACCTCCTATCTCCATTATGTGTGATAATACAAGTGCTATCAGTATCTCAAATAATCCTATTATGAATTCCAAGACCAAGCACATTCCCATCAAATATCACTTCTTACGTGAACAAGTGCTTGAACAAAAGGTGAAATTGGAGTATGTTTCCTCCAAAGAGCAAGTTGCTGATATATTTACCAAACCTCTACCTAGGGAAGCATTCAAATATCTGAGACAGAAACTAGGAGTAGTCTCTGCCATGCATAGGATCAGGTCCACTTAAATACAGAAGATTAAATTGGTTGTGAGGTGCTGTTAGGCATCTCTGAATGCACAGGCTCAGGGGGAGAATTGGTCATATGAAAAGGATGAATTGTTGGTCATATTATGTTTGAAGAATGTAGCATGATCTCAGGGGGAGCATGGCATTATCAAAATATTTTCCATTGATGTCAAAGGGGGAGGAAAAGCAACAAAGGGCTTCTGTAAGGCCATCAGAGGAAGAGTATTTCCGTCAATGCCAAAGGGGGATATTTTTGGAAATATTCTCATTGATGGCAAAGGAATTGGAAAAGATGGGAGAAACACCTAAACTATCCATAAGGCAAAAGAGATAGGAATGTAGCAGAGGAAGCAGATGAGACAGAGCAGTAGAGTTGAATTAGGGGTTTAATACAGTTTTCAAAGGAGATGACAAAAGGGAGAGCTTCTAGGAAGAGACAAGGTAATAGATTGAAGGACAAATTGAATATCTGGCTAAGATTTGTATATGTTAATGAATAACTGTGGAATTGTGTTAAGTATGAGTAAATATGGAATGTATATGACCTGTGTGATCAATTTCATAATGGGAAGAGGATACCTATGGTGCCCGGAGAAGAATGAAATCATTGTCAAGGATATGCGTATTATATGTGTATTGACTGATGTAATTCTTATGTGGAATCCCCTGAATCTCTGTATGAGTCTCTGCGAATAGAGTTAAAAGTGAAACCTTGTTGAGGAATCATGGTGGTAGGATTTGAATTCCAGGATGAGACCTTATTGTAATGAAGATCTAGCTTAGTTTGATATTTTTAGTTGTGGAATTACTTGGTTGAATATATAGGGGGCTCTCGAGGCATTCAGTGTATCCATTGAAGAACTTAATGGTGGCAGAGATATGATGTTTTTGAATGTACAGGTAGAAGCGGAACTGCGATAGGATAGAACTCCGAAATGGAAGGCTGACATGTTATATATATCATAGTAGAATTGAGGAATGACATTGAATTGTCACGAGTCAATGTTTGTAAGGAAATCTCGTCGGAAGAGAACTACATTTGTTCGTTGGTTATTGGAAATCCTGACAAAGATAGACCAGAGTTATAGCGCAAACCTAGACTAACCCTTTGGAATCATGAACGGAACCTTGAGCGAAGGGCGGAACCACGAAGGAGGAACAGTGAAGGAGGTTTATGGTTTTCATCGCACCTCTCTCAAAGGGCAAGCGGTATTCAAGAGGTGGCGAGCGATTCCATAGAACAGGCGACACGTGTCCCTGTACGATTCTACAAAACCACTTTTTACTGTGCGCCATCACGCATTATAATTTGACCCAGGACACCCAGCGATATCGTTGAGCACCGTTGATCTGGGAAGGGGTCATCAGACGGTCGTCATTTGTTGAAGGTGTGCAAATATTAACATAGGTACGGAGGTCCATCGCACATTAACAATTGGTATCGGAGGTCGAGCGATATGCATATACGGCGTTGATCTGAAAGCTTGCCAATCTAACGGTGATCAGACGCTGGACTTGCGCAAATTTTACCTATGGTACCATGCATGTATTTGATTGGCTATTGACTATATTTGTGGGCCTGGGGTCAAAGATTTACTATATTATTTCGAAGGGTTAAAATGCGAAGGGTTAACTTTAATCCTAAAGTTCTGTTCAAAATTGTAAATAGATTTATTTATCAATTTCTTCAAATTGATAAATAAAACTTGAAATGAGATCAAAAATCCCCGTGGGATAAACTAAAAGGAATACTGTCAGAGGAATACCATTAGCGGTTCGTGGTTTTGACTCATGGTTTTAATAAAGGGAAAACTATTTAAGGAGAAGAAAAATAAAGAACGAGGCGTGTATTGTAAGGGTGGTGAATAAAAATTTCTAAAAAGAATATCTGTATGGGCGAGCTCTGTTCTTAACTGATAAATCTGAAACTACGATGCACCCATGAATATAATGATGAATCTCTAGGGTGAATGACGGACGAAATCATGAGGAATTGGTGTGAGTATACAAAAAATAAATAGATCAGGTGATCGAAAAGGTATGTCGTATATGAAAGTTGATGAAACGTGGTCCGCAGTGGTGCTGAGGGTCGAAGCCTTCAGAGAGGGGGTTGAAGCTCCCTTCCAATGGTAGCTGGTAAACAAGAGCAGGGGGTAGTAGCTCCCTTCCAGGAGAGGCTGGTAAACGAGAGAAGGTTGAAGCCTTCTACAGGTGGGTGTCTGCGTGTTGGTATAAGTCTGCACCAGCATATATTGTAAGAAGTTTTCTCTACAATAAATATTGAAGACTGAGATTACAGCAGCGGTGGTTTTCTCTCGAATTGGGTTTCCACCTTAAATCCTAGTGTTCATATGTGTTGTTTTGTGCGATGGTTTTTTCTGTTATTTCTGTTCATGCTTAATGTGTATCTGATGCAATACTCTAAGTAAATACATAATAAGATATCTGGACATACATATTGGATGCAATACTGTAACATATGGTTTTAAGAGAAAGAAAAGAAAAATTGTTCAGTCCTAAATACTGATTCACCCCCCCCCCCCTCTCAATATTTTTCCCAACAATATTTAGATATTAAACCAAGAGAATTAGATGGCTTTGTTTTGAAGCTTTAACGTACCTTTTTGAATAAGGGAAATGTCAATCCCATAACCATATTGGTATGCCATTCTTTCACCATTATCCTAATGAAGATTATGTTGATCCAGCATTATTGCAGGCTAATATGAGTATCTAGGATTTGAATTTTGAATCAAATTTAGTTGCAACTGAAGCCTCTCCTCTCGAGTATTGTCATATTTTTTCTCCTATAACACATTAGTCATTGTACCTGTATTTTTTTGATGAGTTTTTTTATAATAGATCCTTATTCTACTGACCATGGTTGCAACTTGGTACAAGATGGTCCGGTTTCACAATTATATGATGAGGAGATTGAATCCATTGATCACGATTTTTTTAATCATAAATATTCCATTGGTCAAGAGGGATGTGCACCAATTTTAAATCTTCAGGGGGGTTCTCCAATTAATCTATCAAAATTATTTATCCATCAATAGTATCACATGATAAATGATAAATCTAATCAAATCAACATAATCAAAAATGTTTTCATCAACACATTTGATGATAGTGGTATGTACCTACCCATTTATCTTTCTAACCCACCCAAGTATGATGATCCACTACCTGATAGTTCAGGAACTTGTCATGGATTTGAGGCACTTTAGATTCTGCTAATGGTTATTTTAGGTTCACACAACCCTGATGAGATTCCTGAAATAGATTGGATCCATACCTTAGAGGATTCTTAGTGTTTTCAAGTTAATCATCCTAATCCTCAAGATAGTTATTTTGATCAAATAAAATATTTTTGTTTGGTTAATTATCCTTTGTGTGAATCCCTTAAATAAGACCTAGCATTAGAATGTATATATTTCTCATATCTACTTGGATTTGAATCCTATCATTCTAATTTTCAGGACAAATGTCACTAGTTGTAAGATCTCCCTATGTTGAATCTTTCAGTGAATGATAAAATTCTTAGTTTTATGGTGTTGATCATTATGCTCGCACAATTGATCATGATAAGTCGAATTAAATGTTTGAATATTTTGGTGAACCTAATCGTTCAAGGTTATATCAATGTTAGATATATTTGAATCAATTTTCTAATCTTTGGTTGACTTCGTTTTACAATTATTTGTATCTTAACTAGTTTTAGGATTTTTGGAAACAAAGTGAAGATCTCTTGCACTAGAAAAGAGGAATTGATAATTTCCAAGAATTTTCACACGAAGGGGAATATTTTTCAATTCAAAGCGAATGTGGAATATCTCAAATTGACACATCCTTATCTCTATTTCATGGAATATCTCATATATCAACCATCAAATTCAATCAATATAATAGATTCAAAAATTCTCATATTATAAATTATGTTTCCGTAAACTTATCTTATGATAGTTGTTAGTTTGTATTTGATTCATCTCACTTTTCAGATACTTATCAAACACGTGAAGCATTTCAGCCTTTGATGATGGTTATGTTAGGTCCTCACAGTCTTGGTAAAGTTTCAGAGTGAGAAAACCTTATGTTATCCTGGCCCTATCTTTCTCATAACGTTGATTTGATGATTGAAGGCATATATTTTCATGAATATCAAATTTTTGAAGCTGGTGTTTTTCATGATCCAATTGCTAGCTTGTTAGCGGAATCATATCCGACAAGTTCAATTGTTAATAAAAAGTTCCAACACTATCTTGAATTTATCATGTATGGATGTATGTATGAGAGTTATTATCAAGGAATTCATGTTCGTCATCCCTAATTTTTTGGAGAGCCTATAGGTTGGATAGAACGAGCTTCTACGAACACCTTAATGTTTTCAACCTTGACCTTCATTCTTATGTATAGATGATTTAGGCAAGCATATTTATTTATCTACATTGTTTCATATGGTTTCTAATTTTTCATATATTTTATTTTACTGATCTGAAGAAACTTGAATGGTTACATTGAAAATTTCACTTCACTTAGCCCTAATCTTCTAGTTGTTTAGGTTAGGTTTAGGCTTAGGTGAATTTCATTTTCCTTTTGCATCACATCATCCTTGCATATTGATTTTCATTAGAATATTTTCATTTTCTTTGTTTTCTTGTTTTTGTTTTCCTTGTTGTGTCATGTATTATCTTTCTCTTTTCGTTCAATACACCATGCATGCAAATCTCTCTTTTCTGGCTCAAGAGAACAATGTGGAATTTTTTTTAAAATACAACTGTGACATTGACCAAATCTTGGATAATATGTCTTCCTCTTCTTTGTTTGGGCCTACACATATTAAGGTCAATGATGTCAAAATGGAAAATATGATTGATGCAAATTGAAATCTATAAGTAGAACCATGATGCTCGTATCCGTTATAGGATCTTCATTCCGTACTTGGTTTCATTGTTGATCCGATCAAGTAGAGAAGGGAAAGGGGAGAACTAATAGCAAGCATATTAATTGCAGAGGTATATAAATCTCTTCGAAGGAACAACCTCTCTTTCTCTCAATAAGTGTGAGATCCATCTGCCATCCTAGAAATATAAATATTGGTTAAATGTCAATGAGCATAATGAAAACAAAATAAGGGTGAATGAAGAGAAAGGATTCTTGGACAGGGAGATGAATCAAGTGACTTCATCAGGGTACTAAACAGGCTCACTAGCAGTGAAGAAATTAGTTTGTTCCTATAGTGACTTCGACGGTGTATTGAACATGCCTATTCGAAGTGGAGAAACACTAGATATTAAATCAAGGCTCAGAGATTTTCAAATGCGAAACTACATAATACCCTTCTCCCATATTGAAACAGTTGTGATATGGAAAGATTTGGGAACATTTTTTTAGCTCATAAAGGAATAAAAGAGATTATATCCATAACTGGGATAAATGGGGAAACTAAGTTAATCCTCATAGTGAATCAATACTTACTAAAAGACTCAACTCTATGCATAAAGGTAGACCTAAGAAGAAAGGGTGGAGTTCTTCCTACGCTTAAATTTCGGAGAATGCTTATGATATCATGACTCATCACCTCAAGATATTCATGTTCACTTCATGATTGGTTGATATTTTATTTTGAGATTCTAACTATTTAAGTCACTTTCTTACACATGCTCAGCCTTTAATGCATTTTCAAGTGCTCTTCTTTCAACAAGCCTAGCATTCAATCTATACCTTATATAGTCAAGCTGTTAGGTCCCTATATTGCTATTATAGTCCCTTATTGTTGTTAGTGTAACCCCCTTATTGTTATTATTGTACCCTTGTAACCCCCATATTGTTATTATTGTGCCCTTAAATTATTATTGTTAGTTCGACTAGGATTACATTGTGGCCCCACTAGGATTACAATGTGGCCCCATGGACTCCTATATATAGAAAGGAGGTTTTGTAATTTGTAACATCCAAGAATTTTTCATTCATGTAATGTATTGGAGGTTTCCCCCTCGAACTGGCTTATTTCTAAGGCATTGATATCTCTTTTCTTCTCTTTTTGGAGCTGGTTTCAGAACATTTGGTATCAGAGCTTTGAGATTCTAGGGTTTCGTTGCTCCTAATAGGTCATTGTGGACTTTTCGCTATAACTTTTTTTATAAGAAGTTTCAGAAGCTGAAATTTTTAGGGTGTGAATCTGAAATCTTGAGGAACACCGTCACAAAATTTTAGAGCTTGGTTCACAACATATTCAGAGATATGATCTGTGGAAGTTAGGTCTTTTTGCAGGCTCCTCAATTTAATATAAACAGGTCATCGTGGCATTCGCGCTATAACTCTTTTTCTACGAAGGTTCAAAATCCAAAATTTTTAAGGCACAAATCTAAAATCCTGAGGACACTTTTTCTCTTGTTCGTAATATTTTCAAAGATATGATCTGTGGAATGTAGTGCTTTTTCAGGCTCCTGAATTTCATCTCAAAGAGGTGAGCATGGGAAAATATTCATAACTCTCTCTCTGAGCATCGGATTGGAGTGTCGTAAAAATTTATTGCAAGTACACGGATTGTAGTTTCTTTTATATCAATTTTAGAGCTAAAAGACGAAACAGTGACACATGGCAAGTCGCACAAATTCGCTCTACTTAACCAATCCATAATTAGGTCATTGTGGGAGATTGGACATATATTTTCCTTGGAGAATCAAAATCAAGTCAGACCTATGGAATTCAAAAGATAATTCATAAGGCTACCTCAGTGCCAAATTTCAGCTATTGAAGAGCCGCAATCACAGAGATAATCCAATTTCAATATCGAGCTCCTCAAAAGCAAGAAAAAGGTGTGTATTTTTTTATTTTTATTTTTATATTTTATTTATTTTTTATTTTATTTATTTATTTATTCATTTATTTTCTGAATTGCATAAGTCTTGTTTGAAGAATCAATTTGAATTGATTCCAAACGCATATTGTATAATAGATATCAGTATTTGGTTCTAAAAGATGCCCTGTAAAAATAATTCAACACCCATTAAGCCTTCATAAGGTTCTACTATGACTCATGAACATGAATAATTGCAATATGATCTATCAAAACTACAAGAGAAAGTGCACCAAATTTCGCTCTCGCAAAGAGAAAAAAAAATGAAATGGAAGTTTTGAAGAAAGGTGTGGAAGAGAAGATGGATGGTTTGAAAAATAATATGGATGGTTTGGAGAAAGGCGTGGAATCTAAGATGGATGACATGGAAGCTAATATCAATGAAAAAATGAAAGACAACATGGAGAACATGAAGAATGATCTAAAAGCAGACATGGAAGGTTTGACAAAGTTGATACAAGAAATGTTTCCTAATGGTGAAAAGATAGTAGAGGAAACTCATGATGAGAAAAAAATAAATGTTAATCATGACATCATAAGCTCTAATGTTGGCAGGAAGAACCACCATATTCCAAAAATGGATATGAGGAAGTTTGATGGAAAGGATCCTATAACATGGATACTATAGATGGAGCAATATTTTGATCTCCATAATGTGAAAAACACACAAAAGGTACGTATTGCAACTTTACATTTGGAACAAAACATATTTGTATGGTATTGATGGCTTTGCTCCCATAAAAAAAAATTCACTTGGTCAATTTTTACAGAGGAAATAATAGCACATTATAAGGATACAAAGAGCAACACCTTCTGTAGCCAATTGATAAATCTCAAACAAAAGGGTTTAGTGGGGGAGCACATTGAGGACTTCCAAAAATTGAATATAAGGGTAACTGATATTCTAGAGGAACACAAGATTGATCTCTTCATAGGTACTTTAAAGAATAATATCCAACATGAAGTTCACGTTTTGGAACCTGATTCATTGGAGAAGGCATTTATATTGGCAAGAAAAATTCAATGTAAAATTATGGCGACAAGGAAGCCTACCACTCACTTCTATAAAGAAGGAAGTGTTGCTACGCCTAGATTTCCACAACCTACAAGGTTGACACCACAAAAATTGGAAGAAAAAAGAGCAAAAGGGCTTTGCTACAGTTGTGATAGCAAATACACTAAAGGTCATAAGTGTGTTGAAAAGAAATTATTTTACATAGATTGTGAAGAAGAAGAAGAAAATGAAAAAGAAGAGGATATACACCAGGAACCGACCCTAGAAGAGGAAGAAATGAATCCGACCATCTCATGTAATGCACTGGCAGGAATTACCACTCCTCAAACTCTCAAGATAGAAGGACATATCAAGAAGAAAAAGGTAATAGTGTTGATTGATTCAGGTAGCACCCATAATTTTATTCATTGTAAGGTAGCCAAGGAATTAAATTGTTTCCTATACCCAGCACGAGAATGTCAAGTGATGGTTGCAAATGGAGGAACTATAAATTGCTCTGGAAAATGCCATAATATCAAGCTAACCATGGGGGAATATGTATTGACTAGTCCAATGCTTTCCATTCCTATGGGAGGTGCGAATGTTGTACTAGGAGTACAATGGTTACAATCTTTGGGGACGGTAGCTTTTAATTTTCAAGAACTTTTCTTGAAATTTTTTTCAGAAGGAAAGGAAGTCGAATTACGGGGTATTGCGGGAAAGCCAGGAAGGATAATAAGCTCTAATGTCATGACAAAGCTTCTAAAGAAAGAACAACGAGGCGTAATTGCACAATTATGCTCATTAGAAGTTCCAACATCAAAATCATCTATTTCTGCAGATCTCCAACAAGTCTTGGACAATCATTCCAAGGTGTTTGAAACTCCCAAAAGACTCCCACCTATTCGTGATCATGATCATGCTATTCATTTGATTCCAGGAAGTGTTCTTCCAAATATCAGGCCTTATAGATATCCTTATGTCCAAAAGAGTGAAATTGAATGTATGATTGCAAAAATGTTAGAGGCGGGTATAATTCAACCTAGTCAAAGTTCTTTCTCTGCTCCTGTAGTATTAGTACACAAGAAGGATGGATCATGGCGCATGTGTCTAGATTACAGGGAGCTCAATAAGCTCACCATTAAAGATAAATTTCCCATTCCTTTGATTGATGAATTACATGGAGCAATTTATTTTACCAAGTTGGATCTTCGTTCAGGATATCATCAAATTAGAATGAAGACTAAAGATATTCCAAAAACAACATTTCGAACTCATGAGGGTCATTATGAATTTTTGGTCATGCCTTTTGGCATTACCAATGCACCTTCTACATTTCAAGGGTTGATGAATTCCATTTTCAAACCCTTCCTTAGAAAATTTGTGCTATTATTTTTTGATGATATACTAATCTACAGTAGGTCTTGGAAGGATCAAGTTGAACATGTTGATAGGGTGCTCAAACTATTGCAAGAGAAACAATTATATGCAAAAACATCCAAATGTTTCTTTGGAGTACAAGAGGTGGAATATCTGGGTCATATTGTATCTCACGAGGGTGTTAAGGTAGACCCTAACAAAATTAAAGCCATTAGGGAATGGAAAGTCCCCACAACCATAAAGTAGTTGTGAGGATTTCTCGGGTTAACAGGGTATTATCGCAAGTTTGCTAAGAATTATGGGAGCATAGTAGCAGCTCTAACAACATTATTGAAGAAAGATGCATTTTCATGGACTCCTGAAGCAACTAAGGCCTTTGAACATCTTAAAGAGGCAATGTGCCTAGCACCAGTCTTAGCTATGCCAGACTTCACAAAAACCTTTATAGTGGAATGTTATGCCTCAGGAAATGGAATTGGTGCTATTTTAATGCAGGAAGGAAGACCCATTACTTTTTAAATTCGTCTAATCAAAGGAAAGTATTTACAGAAACCTATTTATGAGAAGGAAATGTTAGCAATACTGCATGCACTAAAGAAATGGTGAACTTACCTAATGGGAAGACACTTCAAGGTAAAAACTGATCGTGATAGTCTTAAACACTTTTTGGAACAAAGAATATCTTTAGAAGAGAAACAAAAATGGGTCACAAAGATGTTGGGTTATGAATTTTAAATAATCTACAACAAAGGGAAGCTTATTGTTGTTGCAGACGCACTCTCAAGAAAGAATGAAGAGGTGGAAGCATTGCTTTGTGCCATTTATATTATCCAACCAGATTGGATAACCAAAGTAAGAGATAAATGGAAGAAGGAAAAATAAGTATGGACATTCATTCAAAATTTGCAGCAAGATCCTAGTACATCTGATACATTTAGTTGGAAAAATGATTCTTTATGGTACAAAGATCGGTTATATCTTTGTAAGAATTCCCAACTAAAACAAAATATTCTTTTGGAATTGCACACTTCTCCTTTAGGAGGACACTCAAGATTTTTAAAAATTACCACAATGTGAAGAAAGAATTTTTTTGCGATGGCCTTAAATCTGATATTCAAAATTTTGTGGCGGAATGTTTGGTTTGCCAGCAGAATAAAGTTGAGACAACTAAGACCCCGAGACTTCTACAACCTTTATCCATTCCAATTCAACGTTGGGAGGAGGTTTCAATTTTTTTTATCACAAGTTTACCTAAGTCCGAAGGAAAGAGTGTCATCATGGTGGTAGTTGATAGACTTACCAAGTATGCACAATTTTGTGCATTATCTCATCCATTTAAAGCAAGTATAGTTGCTACTACATTTATGGACACAATTCAAAAGCTACATGGAAACCCAATGGTTATTGTGAGTGACAGAGATTCCATTTTTACTGGAAATTTTTGGACGGAGTTATTTTCTTGTTTGGGTACTCAATTAGCTCATAGCTCATCTTATCATCCTCAATCTAATGGTCAAACTGAGATAGTAAATAAATGTTTGGAAGGATATCTTCATTGTTTTTTATCTGATAAACAAACGTAATGGGTCAAGTGGTTACCTCTCGCTGAATGGTGGTATAACACTTCTTTCGATATTGCAGCAAAAATTACCCCATTTATGACACTTTATGGATATCATCCACCATCCATCACATCATATTTAAGAGAAAATTTGAAAGTTCCAGTAGTGGAAGATCACATCGAGCATCAACAAGAAGTTCTCCAACTCTTAAAGGATAACCTGAATTTGGCACAAAATCGAATGAAACAACAAAAAGATCAACATCACAGCGAGATAAGTTTTGATGTAGGAGATTAGGTATTTTTACGGATACAACCCTACAAACAAATGTCCCTCAAGCAAGCTAAGAAGGATAATAAATTATCACCAAAGTACTATGGTCCTTACAAGGTGTTGAAAAAGATTGGTACTATGGCATACAAATTGGAGCTTCTTGCTTCTTCATGAGTGCATCCAGTTTTCCATGTTTCATGCTTAAAGAAGGTTATAGGTGAAAATCTTCTAGTTCAAACAATATTTCTAGAACTTGATGATGAAGGAAAAATCATATTGGATCCTGAAGCGATCATGGAAACAAGAACTCGACAGCTACGAAATTGATCAATTTCAGAGTATCTCATCAAGTGGAAGAACTTACCCACTAAAGATTCTACGTTGGAGGATGAGAATTTTATACAGAAGCACCTAGAGCTACTCAAGCATTGAGGACAACACTTTTTTGAAGGAGATGGGCATGTTAGGTCCCTATATTACTAGTATAGTCCCTTATTGTTGTTAGTGTAACCCCCTTATTGTTATTATTATACCCCTGTAACCCCCATATTGTTATTTTTGTGCCCTTAAATTATTATTGTTAGGTAGGCTAGGATTACATTGTGGCCCCATGGACTCCTATATATAGAAAGGAGGTTTTGTAATTTGTATCATCCAAGAATTGTTCACTCATGTAATGTATTGTAGGTTTCACCCTTGAAGTGGCTTATTTATAAGGCGTTGATATCTCTTTTCTTCTCTTTTTGGAGCCGGTTTCACAACACAAGCACTATGAAATCCCTATTGATAGTCATTGCAAAAATTTTGAGAAAAGTAATTCCGAATTGCTTAAGGAAAATGTTGTGAAGTTCTTTGTTGATGATGACTGCATAGTCCCAAAAGAAAGTGGATTATGCAGCCTCTAGTGATAGAGATTTCATTGTTCCTAGAGACAGAGACTACACAGTCCCTGTGGGTATTCATTGAATAATTCCAAGTTGACAACTCTCTCACTATTAGTTGCAATTGTATCATCTCCCTAGTGATTTTTCTCAACTCTCTTTTGCACACTTTTTTTTTCATTAATGTCTCTTTCAATTTTGTGACTATCATTTTTACTTGCTTTCACTTTCGCAAGTGGCACTTTTGTGTTTTCCTTATTGTACCATGTGTCACTTTTACTTTCTTTGGCTTTTACAAGTGTTTTTTTCACTTTTTCCTACTATTGGAAGTATTGCTTTCAACTATTTTCACTCCTACATGTGTCACACCTTAATGAAATTAGAGGCATATCTAGCACACTCTTCTACATTATTCAACCACTTATATCATAATAATGTGCACCAGACACTCTCCCACATCCTAATGCATTTTTTGGTTGCAGTCAACACTCTTATTGTAACTTGTATTCTAAGTGTTTCAAAGTGATGTTTCAATTGTCACACTTAGAAATAAGTTTCTCTTTGTTGTCATTTCAAGGTATGCAAGTGTATTTTGAGTAATATGAATTCTCTTAGCTTGTGTTCATGTTTTTTTCTTTTTTTTCTAAATATGACTAGATTATATTATATCATACAAAAGTATAGTGTTACAGTTCATTGTCCTGACCGTAATTGTTGAGTTAGCCAATTCCGGTGGGAAAGAGAAAATTAAAAAAAAAAAAAATGGAGTTGCCCCAAGAGGGGAACTAGCCCATAAAATAGTCCAAAGAGCATAGTATTTGTTGCCCCTTGAGGGTAAAACAACATTGAAGAGAAGTACCCGGTATCTAAATATGCTATGCAAAAAGTAAAGAAACATAAAAACTATAACGTAGCTGGAAAAAATAGGAAAAGTAGGAATCATGGTGCTATGGATTCTAGTTCTTTTCATCCTGAATTAGCTGGGGAGGATTCTCTTCCTCAATGAGGCACACATAGTGAGAGGGGTCATCTGCTGGCTTGGATAGCTAGGGGTCTAGCTCCGACGTGGAAATCGAACGAGCACCTATAGCTACAAATTTTCCACCTTTTGCAGAATTACTACCTCTGCCACTATATGAGGAGTCCTCCAAAGGCTTGATGGGAAAAGCCACCATTTTCTGAGGTTGTTGAAGGAAAGAGGGTGACAGAGTAGATTTACGCATCATATTCCTGGACACCAAACCAGATGGGCGAGACTGAGCTTCAAGAAGGTGCGGAGAGATATGGACTGAGAGGTGCTATGGGTCAAGGACCTTTGGCACATAAAAGTCTTGGGATAAGTCCACAGAATGTTCCACGAAGTCATGGATGGGATTTCAGGAGGGAGATCCATGGCCTCCACCTCTGCAGCAACACATGCAGTGGTGTCGAGTCATGGAGGTGGCCAAATTGTAGGAATGTGAATGAGCTGAGTGAGGATGGTGAGTAGTGTAACCGTAATCAACATGGAACGAATGGGCGAAGGGAGTCTGCAGGGTTACGAGAGGGGTGGAGGCACAACAAGGAATGATAGAGCTGAGAGTGAAATTAACAGTGAAATGGAGGGAGAAGTGTTGAGAGGGGATGACACCATTTCCCTTAAATGACTAGGGCTGTCTGCAACCTGGAAAAGCAGAGGTGAATTCAAATCAAGGGAATTGAATTGCAGTTAAGGTGCTGGGCTACGGAGTCGGGTTGGCATATTTAATGGCACCCACACCCAATCCATGTGCTGCCTCATGGCGATGACGGTTTCTTGATGATGGGGAGGCAAGGTGGCAAGTAGACCAAAGTCTAATAGGCACCTGCATCTGGGATAGCTTGTGTTCATGTTATCTAAATGTGACATCATTGTTTCAGGACTTGTTTGCATGTCATGTTATCTCTTATCTCACTGATCTATCATTTTTAGATCTTTCACTATATTTGAAACTTGTTGATATGTTTTCCCTCTTGGAACTACACACTGCAAAGTCTTAAGTCACAATGAAGCACCCTTACCTCCAAGAAATATTCATTGCATAGTCATTATATCTAGGGACTTCACATTACATAGTCGCAATGCTCAGTCATTGCCCCCTATACCTAGAAACTATGTAATTCTCTCTCCTAGACATTATTCCACTGCACATTATGCAATATTAGTCAATAATCAAAGCTATTTTCATCCGTGACCTATGCAATTGTGAAATCCTATGGCTCAATCTGCCCTGAATTGTGCATTGCGCAATCATAATGAGCAAGCTTTCCTTAATATTTCATTGTATCCCTAAACTATGCATTTTTTTCTCCCAGTCCCTCAGCAACTATGCATTGCATAGTCACAGTGATTAGAACTCCATCACTACCTCTTGGAACTATGAGCTACACAATCCCTGAGCCTCCTCCTAAGTCCTGCATTCAGTCTCAGATCCAATTACTAAATCACATGAAGAAGTTAGAGTAACATATTTATGGATTAATGTCATCTTTTAATGGGTGGATTTCATTTGCATATATTGTATCTTGACATGATAAGATGATGCTCAAGGAGTATGCCAAGGATATTATGCAAGAACACAATTATGAATCTAAAGCGATAAAGATACTGTCAAGCAAGAAGATGAAGGGACACTTTATCATGATGAAAAATTAAAGATGAAGGCCATAAGGATGACTCCATAACATCCAAGATATGAAAATGAAAAACATGCAAGACTTATGTTGAATATACAAGGGGATCATAAAGAAGAAGCTACAATAGAGCACTTGCAGAGTGGAAGCATAAGGAGAAACAACATGAACACATGAAGAACTCATGGAACATGACAGAATGCTGGAAACTCGTGATCACTTGGAAGGCTCTGAAAGTCATCTAGACCCCTTGTAGGGTGAACATAAAGAAAAAACAAAGATCCATCAGGAAGAAGATGCATATATGGAAGCTACAAGAAAGGCTTGGCTCAGGCACATCATAATGAAGTTCCATGTTATCAGTGCCAAGTCATAGATTTTCCAAGTGTCATCACAATGTCATATGTGTAAATGTATCTAGCCACAACATTTTTGGATGTAATTATTGTATTTTCAAATTTAGAAAATGTATAATGTGTGGAATATAACGGGTCCCACATGGAATGTGAAGAGTCACTATAAAGTTACAAAGTCATGTAGAAGTTTGAAGGTCAAAGGAATTCGAAAATTCATAGTAGAAGCTCAAGAGTCATGAGTGAGGTCAAGAGTCACATGACAGGTGGAGAGTAACCTTATTTTTTATAAATATACCTTCATATCTCAAGAGGGAGGAATTGGAATTTTATTGTTCACCTTCGCTTCTCTAGTTTGACATAGGAGAGAAGTTCTTTCTTTGGAGGAGAAAGTAGTGACTATAGGGGCTAGTATGCCATTATTTTCGTTTTGTATCTTGAGACTTTCACCTCAGAGCCATCATACTTTCAGTCATATTTCATGAATGATTGTAATACTATTTTTTCATTGTTTGTGGTGTTTATTTCTGTTAACATTGTAATATTCCAAAATTTTCACATCTTTATTTGGAATATTAGAGTTCTTAAAAAACTTAATTAATTAAGTAAATAAAAATGTGGAGGGACCCATAATCCTCAAATTTGAATAAAATCCACTTTTGATGTGTGTATGTGGATATTCTAGATCTAGATATAAACCATAGAGTAGTGGAGCAACTCCATTAATGTGGAGATCATGTCTCATTTATGAGATAGATCATGGAGATGAAATAGTCAAGTAAGATCATGGATCTTAAATGTAAAATCATAAGGATCTTGAAGAGGTCAACTAAAATCATAATACATTCAAACTAAGATCATAAATAAATTATGATAAGTTAGTGGAGAAGGGGTGCATCTAACAAGCACATGATGGAGGAAGTAGTGCTTTTAATGCACACATGATGGAGAGGTTGATCACCACATGTAAACATGATGGAGGACATGGAGAAATAGCACATTCAACCATGGATACTTATGTCCACATGTACGGTGCAGTTATGGAGTGGACCTAGGCTATGGAAGGCTCGTGATCTATATGATGAAGGTGAAGGCACAATAGAAGGTAGATTTGGATACTTGGATTATTCTTTGATATGTTTAGATCTGAATTTGTCTTAGGAATTTTCTATGCATTCTTGAGTTGTTTATCTAAGTCTACAATGCTATTTAGCATAGGGTGTTTCTGAGTGGAAATCCCACCGTTACCCATAGGGGACTTGTGTGACTACTCTGGGAAGGTTTTCTATTGAGCTGCATTCCTCATCAGGCATTGGTGGCATCTTCAGGAGTTTGTTTCTAGCATTCCAACTAGGAAACCGGTGGAGGGTCCATCATTCACCTTTTTCTTCATATTAATTTTTCTAGGAGCATCAGATCTATATCTGACATTTATGCCATTGTATTTTACCTCCACACAACAACAGTCCCTTCAAGGATTGTGGAGTCTAGACATGTAGATCTTTTGGAGGAAGGAAGTTTCCAGTGTTTCAGTTGGAAATCCTTTGAGGGATCATCTCCTCCCATTGGACCTATTATTTCCATAATTTCGGATATGTATTGACATATCTATCAGTAGGCTATTGAGCCTCCCTCTCTTAAAGTGCAGTTTTCTAAAGCTGTTGTTCATCCAATAGCTACTTTCAGTGGAGGAGATTTGAGGAGCTAGATCTTGAGCTTTTAGCCCAAGGATCTAGTGAAGGGATAATCCCTTCTTGTATAGAGCTGATTGTACATCATTACAGCCATCATATCATCAGTTCATGTAGTAGATCTTCAAACCCATCAGCTACATAGTGCAAGCCTTAAGAGAGTTAATTCCTTAGATTGATAGGCTTGAGAAATACTTTCGCAGTTATCTTGGGGTTCCATCATAGAGCTCGGATCTAATGTTTTAGCATCATCGGAGCTACCAAACTACCTAGATCTGACTTTCTATCTTCCTGGAAATTGCAGTCCCAATAGTTGCAGCAGGGACAATGCAATTTACCTTCCAGCAGTTCAGAAATTACGTCGTCCCTCTTGTGAGATCATTCCAGGGTCATTCTAGGCCATTTCTTTGGCTTGAGTGTCTCATATTTTGAGCACTATTGTACTTGCTATTCACCACCTATATATTAAAATGGCTCATCTTCACTGTACATTCTGATTTTGTCTTTAGATTAATTTTTTTCCTTGTTGTTGTTCAACTATTGTGCTTTGTATCAATGCATTATTCCATTTTTGGATACTATAGTGGTATCAGAGCATGATCTTTGGCTCAACTTCTAGAAATTTTGACAACATATGGAAAGCAGATAGTACAGATCTACTATAATGGAGGGATTAAGTTTTGTTGCATCTTTCTTGAGAACTATGAAGGATCTCTCCAAGGAGATCAATGAATTGAAGAAAGAAAGACAAATATAGACCTCAAGAAGGTTTCAGGATGAATAAGGTCCCTGTACTTCTTATCAGTAGCAAAGAAAACCAGAGAATAATAGATCTCCTCATAGATCTACTATGCCCACTTTCTTTGAATAAGGTGAATGGTATAGAAATGAAAGAAGAAGAGAACCTAAGACTCATGAGACTCCCAGTCTATATCTAGAAGAGTACAAGGCACAGTCTATAGTATTAAAGGATAATATAACTCTCCAACAATTCTTCAAACTCAAAGAAGAAAGAAGATCCTATAGCAGCAACAGAAGAAAGAGGCACAATAGATTCCATTTTCCTACATATGATGGATCTTCCTCAGGAAATGTAAAGGCTTGGAGGAATGAGTTAGATGAATTTTTCAGGCTACATCATGTGGCTGAAAAAGAGGTTATCCAGATTGCAGCACTTCATCTTCTAGGTGAAGCCAATGATTGGTGGTTTGGTCACACGGAGCATGCAAAGGTGACTAAATATTCAGATTTCTTTCACAAATTAAGAAAGAAGTTTGATGTGAGAAAACAAGAGATGTGTCCCAAAGATACATTTCCTAAGTAAGAAAAGGAGGATGTCATTATTGTCACTCTGGACAAAGAGTCATTACATTCACCACCGGCTGCAGAAGTACTTGTATCTGGAGGAGAGACACTTGCATCTTTGCAAGATAGTCTTAAGATTTTGACACATAGAGTTCCATGCGTGATTCAGGAGATGCATGAGGAAGAGGAGGTAGATTCTAGTGCTAGTACACTTGTATAAGTGCAACCATCACTCTTACCAGTAGTTGGAGAGACCATTGTCTTGGTTGGAGGAACTCTTGTAGTCTTACAAGAGGTTCCCACACATCAGTTGATCCAAGGTATGCAACCACATTCATCTCATATTGTTTCGGTACCTCTTATTGAAACCTATGGGGACATGCAATCAGGGCTATTGCATGACCAAGGGTTATAACAACATGTTGATTTGGAGAAACATCATATCACTACGCAGAGGACCCTTGATCTAATCAAGGAAGGAAGGAAGGAAGAAAGAACCATCCTAGTTTGTAATTAACAGACTACATTCAACCCTTTGAGTTGAAGTGTAGAGTTTCATAATATGGGATGAGTATGATCCTATGTACAATGGCTAGCTATCAGTTCAGCATTGTGCCTTGCTTTGAGACAACACATGTTTTACCTTGCAGATCTACATCATTTTTAATCAGTAGTAGTGAGAGGAAGAGGACCCATTCCTTATGGGGGAAATCAAATGGAAGCTTCATTCATGAAGAAATGGAGAAGAAGACGATAGATGGTATAAATATTAAGATGGGAATTATTTTCCCTTTTCAAGATGACTCTTTCTCAATGATCCTCTCACAGCTCAAAGAGAAACTTGTACCTGCAGTAGATCTAGAACCTTATTGGTTTTGGAGGGCCATTTATGAGAAGAATATTTCATGGAGAGGTCTCAATGGAGGTGCACTTCAACATATCATGGAATGAAAATTTCTTCATCAGTTTTAGGAGGATGGTATTCTACAATGGGAGGATACCATATTTTTTCAAAACATCATTCATCATCCACATTGGGATGAGTGGATGAGAATGATAAGAAAGGGGTTTCATGACCACTTGCAGATATATGACATGGGCTAGAAAAATCTTGGTTACGCTGGTTTCTCTTGGGTGAGTTTGGTTACTACCCAAAAGCTCTTATTTCTTTGATCCATCCCCTAAATAACACTCATGTAATGAAAAAGGAGGCTTGGATATGATGGTTGCTCTTGGGTGAGCATGGTTACCACCAATGGCTCAAAATTTTCTGATTCATGCCTTGCACATCACTAGAAGAATGCAGAAGAAAAAGGCATGGTTGTTTTGCTTGTTTTTGAGAGAGTTTGGCCATCACATGACATCTCCTATGTCTATGTGTTTTGTATTGTGTAGAACTTGACATGGTACTCTCATGATGTGTAATGATGGGGTTTGATTGTATTGGGTTGATGTGACATTCCACATGTCTATCAATATGATTTTACTCCATGATGCACATGAGGAGGTGAAAGGGCAACAATATATCTTGTTTCTTTGGTTTCTTGTGGGAGAGTTTGGCTTAACCATCTTGCATAATGGAGATGGAGGATGGAAGCAAGAGGCCTTAATTCAGTGGTTACTATTGGAAGAATAGGTTTGACATCCTTTTCTACTCATATGTCTCTATTTCTTCTTTTTCACAATGTTGGAATGATTCTTGGATCCAATAGGGACAACAAGGCTAAGGATAAGGGCATGTCAATGCTCAATGTACTTCATGAAACATGGGATGTAGAAATGATTTTTCAGATGGGACTTTTCCTTTGTGAGAAGAACCAATTTATGTTATGTATCTCATGTATTGATGATGGTGTTGGAAAACCTATGGTTGTCACTTGGTACTTCTTGGAGAAGGAGGGACATCTAACTACACAGTTGGAAGTCACTCTATGCATTCTTAAGAGACAAATTTGGAACCAAATATGCATAACACATTGTAGTAGATGGAGAGGCCTTCCTTATGTGGAGGTAATTTAGAGGGGGATAGATGGCTTTTGCATCTACTTTTGCAGTTGCTTGAGGACAAGCAACATTTTTCCGAGGAGGAATGTAATGTTCCAAAATTTTCACATGTTTTTTTGGAATATTAGAGTTCTTAATAAACTTAATTAATTAAGTAAATAAAAGGGTGGAGGGACCCATAATCCTCAAATATGAATAAAATCCACTTTTTATGTGTGTATGTGTATATTATAGATCTATATCTAAACCATGGAGTAGTGGAGCAGCTCCATTAATGTGGAGATCATGTCTCATTTATGAGATAGATCATGGAGGATGAAACAGTAAAATAAGATCATGGATATTAAATGTAAAATCATGAGGATATTGAATAGGTCAACTAAAATAATAATAAATTCAAAGTAAGATCATAAATCAATTATGATAAGTTAGTGGAGAAGGGGTGCATCTAATAAGCACACGATGGAGGAAGTAGTGCATTTAATGCACACATGATGGAGAGGTTGATAACCGCATGTAAAAATGATGGAGGACATGGAGAAAAAACGTATTCAATCATGGAGAATTATGTCCACATGTACAATGCAGTTATGGAGTGGACCTAGGATATGGAAGGCTCATGATCTATATAATGAAGGTGAAGGCACAATAGAAGGAAGATTTGGATACCTGGATTATTCTTTGATCTGTTTAGATCTAGATTTGTCTTAGGAAATTTCTATGAATGCCTGAGCTATTTAGCTAAGTCTACAATGATGTTTAGCAGAAGGTGTTTCTGAGTAGAAATCCCACCCTTACCCATGGGGAACTTGTGTGCCCACTCTGGGAAGGTTTTCTAGTGAGCTGCATTCCTCATTAGGCATTGGTGCCATCTTCAAGAGTTTGTTTCTATAATTCCAACTAGGAAATCTGTGGAGGGTCCATCCTTCACCTTGTTCTTCATATTTAGTCTTCTAGGAGCATCAAATCTATATCCAGAATTCATTCCATTTTATTGTACCTCCATGCAACAGCAGTCCCTTCAAGTATTTCATAGTCCAGTCTTGTAGATCTATTGGAGGAAGGAAGTTTCCAGTATTTAAGATGGAAATCCTATGAGGGATCATATCCTCACATTGGATCTACTATTTCCATCATTCCGAAGTTGTATTTACATATCTAGTTGTAGGCTATTGAGCCTCCCTCTCTTACAATGCAGTTTTATGACATTGTTGTTCCTCCAACAACTATTTTTAGTGGAGGAGATAGATATTGAGCTTTTAGCATAAGGATCTAGTGAAGGTTTCAGCCCTTCTTGCATAGAGATGATTTTACATAATTGCAGCCATCTTATCATTAGTTCATGAAGCAGATCTGCATACCCAACAACTACATAGTGCAAGCCCGAAGAGAGTGAATTCCTTGTATTGATAGATCTGAGAAATACTTTCTGGGTTATCTTGGGGATCTATCATACAACCCAGATCTAAAGTTGTAGCATCATTAGAGCTCCCAAACTACCTAGATCTGACTTTCTATCTTCCTGGCAGTTGCAATCCCAACAGTTGCAGTAGGGACAGCGTAATTTACCTACCAGAAATTTAGCAGTTACACATTCCCTCTTGTGGGATCATTCCAGGGTCATTCTAGGCCATCTCTTTGGCTTGAGTGTCTCATATTTTGAGCACTATTATACTTGCTATTCACCTCCTATGTAATAAAATGGCTTAGCTTCTATGTACATTGTGATGTTCTCTTTAGATTTATTGTTCAACTATTGTGTTTTGTATCAATGAATTATTCCATTTTGGGATACTACAAACACACACTAATTAAAATAATCTATTTCATTGTATTTGGTATGCATATCAATGAATGTGTGTTGTTACTGCTTTAAGCATCATAATTATCTTATGAAATAATTTGTATGTTAATCAATGATTCTTTCATGCTATTGTGTGTCTCTTTTAGGGTAGTATTATTAATTTTCTTATAGAGACTCACTCTCTCCTTTCCCTTTTTTGAACGTACCATATATGCATTACAATTTTATGCCTCATACTGTCAACTTACTTGATTTTTTTAAAGATTGTTAGAATAATCTCTTAAGTTAATAATTACAGCCAAGGTAAATTCCTAAATTTTTTGGCAACCAGTATTATTTCCTGGTTGGGGCTTCTACTCCAAATGGTATGAGTTATAATTGGGAATTCATACTAGGGAGACCCCCATGGTTGAAAAATTTCTAGCACCGTAAACACATCCACAAAAGGAAATGAATTTTAGGATGAAACAAAGTACATACAACTCAAGTTTCAATTACCTAACAACTACTAGACCAAACATTTCATATGTTGTTGGAATCCTCTCTAGGTTTGTGAAAAATCCTTGTGAGGGTAATTATTCTTCTACAAAAAGAGTTCTAATGTACTTGAAGGGAACACAAGACTTTGGACTTAAGTATACATAGGTGGATGACTTCATCTTGATTAGATACTATCATTCAAATTTTGATGGAGAGAAATAAAATGGAGTACCTAATCTAGATTATGTTATGAGTCTTGGATCAAGATTTGTCTCTTGGAGGCCATGCAAATAGTCGATTCCAGCATATTACACAACTGAGAAATAATATGTGGTAGCAACTAAAGAAAAAAAGGAAATTGTGCGACTCGGGAAAATTTTGGAATATTTGCAAGAGAAACAAGTGCATTCAACTCCTACTTTGATTGAAAATTATTTCGCAATAATGTTGGCTTATAATATAAATTTCCATGATTGAACCAATCACATCAATACAAAGTATCATTTGATTCGAAATAATATTGAGGCCAAGACTATTCGCCTACGCCATTACTCTAAAAATGAGTAGATTGCAGAAATATTCACCAAAACACTTGGAAGAGAAGTTTGAAAGATTCATAATGACGCTTTGACTTACCAACATCCCTTTATATTAAGGGGGGGTGTGTTGGTGGATTTGGTGCACATGTCTACCAATCCACACTTGCTTAAGAGGAGTGGTCGCTACCTCTTAAGCTTCTGGTCACAGGAAGATAAACAAAAGAGTTAGCAGGTTAGTGAACATGCTATAAAACAAAACACACTAAATAATGATATAGCATGCATATATAGAGAGAAAAAAAGACTAAAATAAACAAAAAAATGAAATCTCATAAAAATTCAAACAAAAAAATAATACTAACGGTGGCATCAATGTCCCCTCTTATTATTTTCTATTAGGAATCAAAGATAGTATGTTTACACACTTGCCAAGGGGCCCTTAGAACTATGGATTTATAAGACCCGATGAAAGGTTTTTTTTACCTTCTAGTCACTTGGTGCAAGGTATCTCTCTCTACTCCAAAGGATTGGAGTTGTTGGATGGCCAAAAAATGAATCCCTTCTCTACTTCTGCTCTCGATCACACACTGCTGGATTGCTTCAAAGCAATTTTGGCCAGCATAACAACGTGATCTCTTGAGGTCCCAAGGAGGCTTAGGTGGTTGTCCTTGGGGGGCCTCAAGTGTGGGATCATTTTCCTAGAGTGTGCCTTGTGGTCCCAGAAAGTTACTTCCTCCACTCTCAGGTCCGCATGGTTTTTTGAGGGAAAGTCGTGCAAAGGCTTGCCTATCGAAGAAAAAATCACGAGAAGGTGCATTCTGCTAGTGTCTTGAGTGCACAATTTGATTTTTCCTCTGGACCTTAGAGAATTTTTAATTCTCTAATGTTCCTCATCCCTGTGAATCCTTTTTCTTGACATTTAATAATGTTATCTTTGCTTGTCCTATTTTCTAGTGATAACAATTGCCCCATAATGTGTGAGGTCTAGAAAGAACTGTATAGCCAAAATACATTATAGTTTCTTTTCTATGTAATGTGTGGAGAGAGAGAGAGACTTACACGTAGCAAGAAGTTGGAAACACCTTACAATGGGTTGAAGAGTGACCATGTCCTATGGGATCCCTACAAGAAATGGTATTATAAAATAAATACAATTTTTCTATGAGGAGGGCATGTCCCATGCTCATGATGATTTTGCTAGCTAAACAAATCTATTTGATAGATACATATTTTGTTTGTATCACTAGTATGGTAGTGATCTGTTGATTTGGTTGATGACAATGAGTATTGATGCCCTCAGGGGCATTTTTTTCTTTGACAATAGGTGGAATGTGGTACCCACATGCATACGCTTGGTATGGCATATAAATGCTCATTGTACACATGTGTGTATGACTGGGACCTTCTCGTGTATGAATTTCTGAAAGACATGGTTATAATGGCATGAACCTTTGACGAATTTGATCAAAGTGCAATGTTTGTAAGGTACGATACCATCTTGACATGAAAAATTATGTCATAGTCGAAAGTCAAGAGGATCGATGACATTTGTGGGCAATCAAGATTCCCACAGTGCCAATCGAGGATGTCCCTATTGTGGTGAGGGGTAATCTGAGGTAGCACTTCCTTTTTGAAAAAAAGGAGTTGAAGTCGACAAAAAGGAAGCCTCAACCAAACAAGAGAGTCATTGATGCAAGGGATTAGGATCTTGGATGTGATAGGTTTAACATAGGCATGATGGTGAGGGGTGACTGAAAACTGATGACGGGGATTCAGTGGCCCATGTTTAGAGTATAAAAAGCAGTTTACCGACAGTCATAACTATTTCTAATGGGAAATCCTTGCAGTTGGTAGGACTTCTAGGGTGAGTATATGTTGGTTATGAATTTCATAGTGGCTTATTCATGAAAGGTGTGATACTCCGACCAAGGGTGACCATGGATTTCTGCCATGGGATAAAAAATGGATGGATGAATGGGGGAATTTTTTCACCATTGCTGTCTTTGTACACTTTCCAAAAGAATAAAATAATGGCATTTGGATTGTACAAAACATAGAGATGGGTCCCCCAAAACATGAAAGTGCTCGCTCACTGATGATGTTAGGAGGGTGTTTTTGTTGAGGGTGGAGGCCCCCTTGGTTTGTCTCTTGTGTGGGTGTGATGAACCATATGTAAAGTATTGAAGATGGGCTATGCTAATGAAGATATGATAGGCCAAATGCGAGGCGCGGTGGTGCACTTTCAATATGCTTGCAAAACCTGGTATTTCGAGAAAGGGGCTTTATTTTGATATGGTAAAACTTAACTTGATGCATGGTGGGTGAATGGGCACGAAGTGCTTCCCAGACTAAAGTGGTATGGCCATGGAGTCATGATTTTTATGATATATGGTCTACTTTGAGTGATGGGAGCCATGGAGGGGAGGCTCTACTGACCAACAAGTATGTTTATCATGTGCAAGGTGGGGAGATGATAAACGTGGTCGGGTGTTTGGAACCTATGGTTAATTTCTTGTGGAGAAATGATGTCAGGATATGCATAGTTTTTCTGGGACTCTATCATGCTCAGGGTAGAATTATACCTACTCTGGTACTTTCAATGGATGGAGCAATCGATGGTTTACACAATACCTGCAAAAAAATACCCCAAGTAAAATCATTTATTCATTCAAATATTATTGAAATACATGTGCTAAATGAAAAGAAGATGAGGGAGGGCATACCTGCTAGCACTGAAAAACTATTTTTTTCGGCGGTGTGAATGTGTGCCACCTTCTTTAGGCATTATGAGGTGTTGATCACTGTGTTACTTACAGTTCTGCAATTGGGCCTTCTTACCTCTCGTTATGGTCCTCCAAACAATCTGAAAAGGGAGAAATATAGGCCAATATGGCTCATTTAAGTTCATTTGCAACATTTGAGTTTTTGAGGTTTTGAGAGGTCATAGGATTTTGCGGAGCTATCCTTGCCATTGTAGTCAACCTGTCCCAAGACTCACGGTTCTTTAGCCAGGTAGGCCCCATGAAGTCCTGCATTTTAATTTTTTCAGTATGTTGGGGTCACGATCCATACAGAATAGGTTTGTATGGCACCTAGGTCAGTTTTTTCCTTGACCGCGCGGGAAATCAAGGCACAGACATGTAATTTTCACACAGAACTAAGGATTTTGCGTGAAATTATCACACTTGTAATGGATTTAAGCGTGCAATTTCCACGTCTATGAGAAAAATAGGCATGCATCTCTTGAGCATGTCTAAGGAACAGACACGTGGAGAGCCAAATCAATTTTTTGAAAAACAATTTGGGAAATTTTGTCAAATTTTTTATGCTTTTAATGTCACTAATGTGTGCATGTTTGATGACAAGATTTTGTGGTGGGAGATGGATTCGCCTAATATCCAGGTCGCTTTGGCAATTGATGCTAATGCATACTAGTAGTTAGTGGATTAGGGTCTTCTCAAGTTCATGGAGAATGACCTCTTACGATCCGAGGATCATCTTTTATGTTACCTGACCCGATGCTGGAACAGGCAACGCAAGGTCATGGTGTTGTGAGGGTGTGACCTGACTATCCCTCTTGAGACAGATTTCTA
The DNA here is from genome assembly GCA_034641835.2 of Pinus albicaulis. NCBI lineage: Eukaryota > Viridiplantae > Streptophyta > Pinopsida > Pinales > Pinaceae > Pinus > Pinus albicaulis. Next base: position 381,799,176 of record CM076572.1, read on the forward strand.
TTTTTTGACTGGGCTACTACCTTAGGGTAAGGCGCTTCCTTATCTACTTCCCCCTGGGAGATTGGATCTTTGATTAGAGGGCGTACTTGCAGGATATAGGTACAATGCTACTTGTGGTGGTTTCCCTAACACACTATGCAAAACATCCTAACATGGGGGTTCCCATCCTATTAGTTTGATGACGTGAACGGGTACCGAAAATTTAGTGCTTCTAATTCAGGGCAAGTGGTGACCATATAATTGTTTGTGTTACATAACGCACATGTTGGTCTTCTCCATGGATGGCAGTTGGGGGTGACTAAGGGTTCCTAGACTGGTCGCCTTTTATTTGACAGGAAGAGCATGGATCTACTCGTCACATCCTCTTGAGCCATCGAACTATCCATGGATTTAGTGTCAAAGCCATCTTCTAGGGAGAGGTGTACTTTGGTTGAGTGAAAACTAGCTAGTGTTAAGTGAAATCGAGCAATGTAATGGCATTGTTCTAAAGTGTGGTTGTTAGCACATATCAGACATGTAAATTGTGATGCTTGAAAACCAACCTATTATACATTCTCTACTGAAAACCACATGTGGATAAGTTCCAGGGCTGCGACTCATCAATGAAGTGGTCATGTTTTTCACACAGTGTGCAGCTTATGATAAGAGGGGGGAATATGAACAGAAGTATTTCATTTGAATGTTATTCCTCCTATAGGTATAAAATGATGGGAGGGTCGTCTCCAATTTACTAGATGGAGGGATCCTCTTGATAGGATTTACCGATGGCATGTAAGGTGCCTTTGTATCTCAAAATTTCAGGGCAATGATGGACATAGTTCCCATAATGGTTGCAGATAGCGCATGTCCAATTGGTACGCAATGCCTTGACTTGATTTTTGTTTGTTGGTTCCTTTTTATGGGGATGTTTTGCCACAATATTTGTTGCAGAGATCAGGAGTGGTTTTAACTCATCCAACTATAGGAAGATGTGGGTAGGGTGGCCTACTATGTCACATATGGTGCAAGGTTGTAATTCTCATTTCATGGTGGGATTCTCTACCTTCTTACCTCTTTTATTGGTGTTATTGTTTGTATCCATTGGTTTTGTGATGGGAATTTCCTTTGCAGGGATGTTTGCGACAATCTCCTGAATGGGTGAGGGTTCCTTAGGACTGAGGGGGATTAACCATGTAGAGGTGATGTGCATGGCTCCCATCCTGGTAGGTGGGACTAGGTACCAAACTGGGATTTCAAATCATACGTTTGGTAACATCAAAGTGGCCAAGACTTGCTGGGACAAAACTACCTAGGGTATGGAGGAAAGGAGTTTGGGAGGTGGAATAGGCTAGAGATGTTGTCGTGGCTAAGGAATCAATGTCATTACTGCTCATCTCTGTCTCTTTGCTCGCTTTGGTGCTTGATGTGGACATCATGCACACTGGAGCCTCTGTAACATCATATGATGATTCTGGTATAACAGGGGGATCTCCTAGGAATGACCCAAGGATTGATGATGGTTTGAGCTAGACGGGGCCATATTCTTGGTACCTTGTAAGTGTCTTGGCATATGTGTCTACAAAGGGTAGGATGACATCAATATTTTTTAGGTGTCGCTTATCGTGGTATGTCAATTGATTGACAGTAATGATGCAATCCACCTGGGGGAACATCATGGTTCAGAAGATAGAGGGGGCTATGGTTGACATGGCATACGTATAACTCTGACCAAGGAGTATATTTTAATCCAGTTGAGCATCGACGAATTCAATGTCTATAAGGACGGTCTTGCTAGCTAAGTAGAATAGGAATTTTTGGTAGAGACCGACAAGAGCTTATGGGTGCCCGTCATATGATCTGAGTGTGATGTCTGATGATTTTAGCTCGAGGGACCCTAACTTCTGCTATGCATTGTTTGACATGATGCATGTGGATGCACCCTCGTCAATGATACATTGGTGAATGGTGATGTTCTGAATGGACACCGGTATCTAGAAGGTGACCATCGAAGGAAGCCTAGGGGTAGCTTTATCTAAATCAAAAGCAATTAGGCACGAATTGGCAAGGTCGATGGCACCTAATGTAGAAAGTAAGTCTTTCCTTTGATTTGAGCATGATTGTAATACCTCCAAAGCTGACATGGAAGTGGGAGATTGGTCTAAATTGTCCATAATGCTATAGTTATGAGTTGCTTTGGAATGGTTTCCTACTCGCCTAGTTGGTCCCTTAGCCATTTTTGGAAAAGGTTCAATAGGTATCTTTATATGGTTAATGGTGTTTTTGGTGCACTAGTGTTAGCCCTTGATGAATTGGTGTTTGGTGGGGTATCTTAATTTTGGTTTCATGCCTAAAAAAATGTTTCTTCACCAGACATGTAGATTTCATGGTTGTTTTTACCGGAATCATCGGGATTTGTTTTCTATTGTTGGGTGCTAATTGTCCCTTGGTTGGGAGAAGGCTCCTGCATGACGGTTGTCTGTTGTGAGGATCCCCCTTGTCCATAGTTACCATGAAGCTTATTTAGCTCAGGGAGATCAGGATAGTGGTAATTGTAATGGTCATATTCACCAAAAAATGAACAAGAGTGGTTGGTCTGAATATTTTCCCTCTTTTTCTACCCTTGAGAGTGGTTTGGCTCCTGGTTTTTACTTTGGTTGGAGTTTCCTCTAACTTGAGATCATGGAGGGAATTATTGATTATTCCCCCCTTGTCCAGGATTTCCCTTTGGTTTGTTTTTTCCTTTTTTCCTTGCCACATTAGGAGGATAGCTAGGATTATCCAGATTTTATGATTGGCGTGGTTGTGCTTGGGAAGGTTGCACAAAGTTCACTTGCGCATTATTCTATATGGGCGGGTTTTGTGCTAGGTATTGGACATATTGTGGTCCTTGTCCTTAATTTGTGAATGGATGTTTGAGGGAAGATCTTCCATCAGCATTTCTAGCTGTGTACTGGGTCCCCTCAGTGGGAGGATATGGACCTCCTTGCTGATGGTGATATGACAACACCCTATTGGTCATGTTTTGCGAAGGTGTATGATGACTCTGGTAGTCGGGTTGCGGGATTTTCTTTTTATAATAATATGTGTAACCAGGGTACTAAACATTGCTGCTTAGGTGATTTTGGGTCAATGACCCAATCAAATTGTCTGCGGAGTTCGACGTGCCTGGCAATTTATTGTAGGTTTGCAGGCACAGAGTGTTACGTAGGATATTGTAAATATATCATAACTGCATGTAAATAAATTTGAGTTGTTGGGCCTTACTGATGATTTCCTCTTCGGATGTAGGTTTTTGAGTTTCTACTTCCTTTGAAATCTCTGCAGTGAGATTTTTTAGGAACAGGTCTAGCAGAACTCGATCGTCAATTTTGGCTTTGCAAAAACTACAACGTCGTTGCCATTTGTGGAGATGGTCCGAGATATGGACGGTGGGTGTTTGCCTATGTAATATTCTCAATTAGTCCTATGCTAATGGAAATATTCATTTTTGTTTTATTTTTCCGTTTCATGAATAAAAATGTAAAGGAGGTTCATAAAACTCCTAAATAGTAAATAAATCAATGCCAAATGTGAAAAAGGCTAAATCTTGGATATGTAAGTAAGCACCCTTAGGTGTCAAAGAGGTTGGATATTTTGACTGGGTCAAACATGACCAAATATATAGTTTTGTCTTGGAGGAGTGGCCATCAATGAGGCACAACGCAGTTTTAGATGGAGATGGCTTGTCTAAAAGAAGCTATTTCATTGAAGGTGGTTTAGGGTTTACAAGCTCTTAACTTATAAAAGGAAGAGGATTGCAGCATGAAAAGGTTATTGAATGATATTATACTTTGGTTTATTTTATGTTTATACATACAATAATTATTTGGCTATTTAGCCTAGATTGGAAATGTTGTTTAGCATTGGGTGTTTCTGATCGGCAATCCCACCTCTTTCCTTGAGAGGCCTCTTGAAAGAGTCTTGTATTGCATAGTCCACTATCTAGCTTGAGGCCAAGCTTCTTCTTCCAACTAGAACGTAGATCCTATTGAGGGTTTGGTTTTCTTTGAAAGCTGTAGCAAGTGGAGGCTAGATCTACTTAGATCTAGACCATTCTAATGCTCCTTTTCAGTGGGGAAGGCCTCTATCCCATTGGAAAGAGAGTATTGGATCATTGGAGCACCATTTTCAGATCTTGGCATGTGGCCAACTATGTTATAAACCCTACAACATAGTTTTACTTCCATATTTGTGTTTTTATTGTAGGTGCTGTTGTAGGGTATTTTGGCACATATTTTGGAGGAGTGATTTTCAAGTGTTGGGGATCTGTCGTTCACTTTGAAGATCCATTGAAGAAGGATATATGTATTTTTCATATCATATCTAATCCATATATTTCTGAATATTTCTTAATCACTGAATATTTCTATAGATATGAATCTTAGATCTTAGATCTACTTCTTGTACATGGTGTAAAGTTGAAAACCCCATAGGGATCTGAAAGAGGAGCCTATCTAGTGTATGGATATGTTATGGATCTGACTTCTCATGCACAGTATTACTCTAGATATGAAATTTAATCAACATTTGTTGCAGCCTAATAAAATAATATTGTCAAGTAATTTCCAGTCTATACATATGGTTGCCACACCTCTTTTGAGGGATTTTCTTCTATTAGTGACTTGTATTTCTAGCTATGCATTCTATGGGCCTCATTATACGTCTATTTTTCTACTGTAAATACTTTTGAAAGGTCTCTTTATTGGCCTCCTACTTTTCTTTAGATAAACTACATTATTTTCCTGCATAACTATCTTGTATTGCTACATTTTTCATTTGGGAATATTACAGTGGTATCTGAGCATCATCTTGGCACAACCTATGCTTTCTGAGAAGCCAATATGTATTTTAAATAAAAGAAAAGAGAGAAGAAGAAGTTTTATTACACAAAAGACAAAGAAGACAAGGGTAAAACCCCTTTATCTGGAAGAATGAAAGGGAAAGAGTTCTCAAAAACTCTGTTCCAAACTATGCATGAGCCGAAAAGAGAAATCAGGGGAATGAGGAGGGAAAGACATGTAGATCCCTCAAGAATAATTTCACATGAAGATAGCCCCAGTTCTTCATATTATTTGTGTGAGCATTGAGCCAAAAAATCAGATCTACAATGTTATAGCATGCCTACATTCCTGGCAAGAGAAGAAGCATAAGGAGAAACACCAAAGGAGGAGACTCTTCATGACTATCTCCAAGAATATGAATCTCAGTCTAAAATATTCAAGGAGCATTTAAGCTTACAATATTTTTGTCAAATTAAAGAAGAGAGAAGATCCAACAACTAAAACAGAAGAAGAGGGTGCATGCAGCACACTTTGGGTAGATTCTTTCTACTAACTTTTGATGGATCTACCAAGAGCACAGCTAAGTCATGGGTAAGGAAGCTAGACACTTATTTCTAGTTGCATCAAGTTTTAGAAGAAGAAGCCATAAGAGTAGCAATGCTGCATCTTCAAGGTAAGGCTTATGCCTAGTGGTTATTTGAATATTCTTCACTAGGAGGTTAGTGAAAAGATTTTATTTGAAACAATCTAAAAATTCCTTAGGTGAGAAAACCAAGCCCAATAAATTAGAACCTTTGCATGAGTTGGAAGGATGCATGAATCCAACTCCATTTCAGAACATTGTTGAGGGGGTTAAAGATCTGCCACTTGAATTTCCAAGGGCAAAGGACCCACTTTAGCAAGAACTTTCTTCTCAAGAAGAAGACATGAGGATTTCTTCTTCAAAAGGAGATCAAGAAAAAGGATCTCTTAATGATGAGGCATTTTCCATTGATGAGGAGAAGGAAGAGAAAGAGATGGAAATATCCTCCAACATTGTGACAATAGGAAGAGATCTACTTCTATTTGGAGATGGAGGTGAATCAATTGCTTCCACTAGAAGGGCTCTTGTATATTTGCAAGAAGCTCCAAGGGATCTTACACATGAATATCATGAGAAACATGTGTCTATGTTGATAGGAAATGAGACAAAACAATGGAGGAAGTGTGTTCCAACATTGGATACATTCTTGGGAACACACACTATGTTAGATCATTCCTTTATGATCAAGACTCTTGAAACCAAGGAGATGTTGGGTGTACATAGGTTAACTACATCTGAAGAAACCACCTTAGAGTGTGAGATCTTGCAGAAGGTAGGAGGAAATGAGAAGGAGGGCCAGCAAAAAATGATTTGGAACATATACACCCATCCTTTTCAGGAGGTTTATGTACAGAAGCAGGAAGATGATTTATGTAGTGAGATCAGGGACAAATCATTCCACTCACATTGACAACCTACTCTAGGCCTTGTTGTTTCATTACATGGAGGCATTCCACCAGGGAGACCACATGATTCAGATTTTGTGATAGATGTCTCACACATTGATGCTCCATTCATAGATACAATAAGGAAGGGAGCATTATAAGACCATAATATAGCGCTAGGAGTGTTGTGGAAGCTCAAGGAGGAGGGAAATATTTTCCCCTTATAACCATTATCCACTCTCTCATCTCATATTGCGCTAAGAGAAGATGCTAAAAGAATGAATAAAGACACCATCATGGGGCAAGGAGCGTAGTCCTTGGTTATGAAGACTCAGAAGATAATCTCTCTTGGAGAGAAATCTTCCATACATGGTAGAAGACGGTGGCCTCATATGCACACTTTGGCAAGACCACAGAGGTTTTGGATAGATTATAGCCTTCCATGGGAGACTAACTTCCAAAGAATTCCATCTTCATTTGAGCATGTCCACATGCAAGAAGGGCAACAAGGAGGGAATATCACCCTTCCATCATGTACTCGTGGCATGGGATATGTCAAGGAGGAGAAGAAGGGAAGGGATGACCTTCCAACACATACCTTTGGCATGGGAGATGTCAAAGAAAGGAGAAGCCACATGATAGATCATCAGCACTGTCATTGTTGAGGAATGTAGATCCATATTGGAAATCCCAACTGTTGGTGGATTATTCCAAGGATCTTCACACATGCATCATTCTTGATGACTAGCTACATGATGAGGGCTATTTAGTCCAATATGGAGTCATATATGATCATGGTAGGATCTTCTTGTCTAGAGCCTCCAAGATCAAGGAGAATTTGCTACAAAGGGCCAATGAAGAGTTCTTTTTCAGCCACACATATTCCATGAAGCTCAACAACATCATCATAAGGAGCTACCATTGGGAGGGCTTTGAAGGAGAACTATATCAACATTATCAATATGCATGTACCATGTGGATATGGAGCAACAAAATAACTCTATGAGAGAGTTAATTCAGCCTTCTCTTTCATCTTCTGAGAGAGAGATAGATCTATGCACCACTCCATTTGTTTGAGGAGGATTATTGGTGAAGAGAATACCTATGTAAAGCATGATTTATTTTCTGATTGTATGTATTCTTGTACCATGTATATGCAGGCCATGAATCCAAGGAGGAGTGTTGTACCTTATAAAATTCATGGCCAACTTTGGGCCAAAGCTATTTCTGAATATGGCCACTCCCTTGGGGAACAAAGGGAGATTTTTCAAAATGATGGGTGCTTTCCTAAGGCACCATATATATATCACATTTTCAGCCATGGCGAGATGATATGGGAAGCAAGTAAGTGGTGGGGAAACCACTTACCACATCTTGATCTAATGCAGTTAGGAGATGCACTGTGCTAGTACCACATGTGGGACTATGACCCACCTCCATATGTACAAATTTATGTTTGTATCTATGATGTTTTGATCCCCTACATTGATGACGTGCTTGTACTTTTTATGGGGATGATTAGAGGGTGGATGAAAGGTATTCATATGCCCTATGGGATGGAGGTTCTCCATGTATATTATGCTACATGTTTCAAGTAGGAAATTGGGGAAGCCATGTTTTTTTCATTTGAGTTATTGACTCCTTGTGGGATGGACTATTTACATCTCATGAGAGCTTTGGAGGAACAATTCATTGAGGGCTGCATTGGTGAACACTTATATTATAGAGGAAGCTTATCACATGATGGTGTCACAAATGGAGGAGGAGAAGAGTTTCAGCACTCACCTTATCATTTTCTTGAGGACAAGAAACATTTGGGAGGGGAGGATTGTAATTTTCCCAATTAGTGCTAAGCTAATGGGAATATTCATTTTTGTTTTATTTTTATGTTTCATGAATAAAAATTTAAAGGAGGTTCATAAAACTCATAAACAGTAAATAAATAAATGCCAAATGTGAAGAAGGCTAAATATTAGCTATGTAAGCAAGCACCCTTAGGTGTGAAAGGTGCTGGATATTTTGACTGGGTCAACCATGAACAAATCTACAATGTTGTCTTTGAGGAGAGGCCATCAATGAGGCACAATGCAATTTTAGATGGATATGGCTTGTATGAAAGAATCTATTTCATTTAAGGTAGTTTAGGGTTTACAAGCTCTTAACTTATAAAAGGAAGAGGATGGCAGCATGAAAAGGTTGTTGAATATTTTGGTGTATTGTTTGTTTAGACATACAAGCTTTCTTTGTTTGTTTAGCCTATATTGAAAATTTTGTTTAGCATTGGGTGTTCCTGATTAGGAATCCCACCTCTTTCCTTGAGAGGCCTCTTGGAAGAGTCTTATATTTCATAATCCACTATATGGCTTGAGGCCAAGATTCTTCTTCCAACTACAATGCAGATCTTGTTGAGGGTTTGGTTGTATTTGAAAGCTACAGCAAGTGGAGGCTAGATCTACTCAGATCTAGACCATTCTAGTGCTCCTTTTCAGTGGGGAAGGCTTATATCACATTGGAAAGAGAGCATTGGATCATTGGAGCTCCATTTTCAGATCTTGGCATGTGGCCAAATATGTTCTAAACCCTAAAGCACAATTTTACTTCCAGATCTGTGTTTTTACTGTAGGTGTTGTTACAGGGTCTTTTGGCACATATTTTGGAGGAATGATTTTAAAGTGTTGGGGATCTGCCCATCACCTTTGAGATCCATTGAAGAGGATCATATTATTGTACAAATCAGATTATATCTGAATATTCTTGAATATCTGAATATTTTTGCAGATCTGTAGATTTAGATCTCATATCTACTCCTTATGCATGATCTTTTTCTAAAAATCCCAAGGGGATTTTGAAGAAGAGCCTATCTAGTGTATGGATTTGTTACAGATCTAACTTTTCATACATTGATTTTCTCTAGATCTGAATTGTAATCAACAACTGCTGCAGCTCAATAAAATAACATTGTCAAGCCTTTTTCAGTCTATACATGTGATTGTAGCACCTCGTTTTGAGGATTTTCTTCCATTAGAGACTTCTATTTCCTATTGTACATATTATGGGCCATAGTATGCATATATTTTTCTATTATAAATGTAAACAAAGAGTATCCATATTGGCCTCCTTCTATGTTTTAGATGATCAACATTATTCTCCTGCATATCTGTCTAGTATTGCTGCATTCCCTATTTTGGAATATTACAGCCTAAAATCTGGAATCGTGGTGGATGGGTAGCTCAAAATAGGTAAGGAATGTAGTAGTGAGGGTGCTAAAATTTACATGTGTAGCAAATGGTTTCTCCACATACCATTTCGCAGCTCGTCCAATTAGGGTGCGTTGAAATAGTCTTAGTCGAATAGTATCGTCAATGATGTTGTTCGACGAACACCACAGGTGGAAAGTCATCATGTGATTTCCTAGGTCTTCCGCTTGCTTCCCTTCAAAATTTGGAATGTCCAAAGGGAGCTTCATGTTCATGGGTGGCCATGTTGGGTTTGTGTAATAGGTTCATTTTTTAACTTGGTTAGATCAGGCAAGTTTAATGATACTAAGAATGGTGACTACGAGTTGAGATCCATTGCACACTATGAAGACACAGTGTTTTGGTTAGGTATAGGGTTTATCTGTGACATGCCCAGCTGTGAGTTCACTTGGATTCCCGAATGGGTAGCATTTCTCTACCCCCTAGGGGTTGTGGGAGGAGTGGAATGTGGTGACCCTGTGGTGGTTTCCACTGGTGTGGCGTTGGGTGACCATCGAGGGTTCCCAACTAAATATTCCGAAATAAAGGATGAACCGATAAGGGTGGTAGTGTTCTGTCTTTGACGCCTAAATGGTGAAATACCTAGAAATCCTCCCGGTAATGGGTGGAGGTAAAAAATACATCTATATTGATGAGGTCCTGTTGGGTCCATTATGGTGTTGACTAGGTATGGTTTTGGAAAAAATCCTGAGTTATATGAGAGGTAAAGTATCAAAGCAAAAATGGTGACCACATACATAAAACAAAGCGAAAATAAAATTTAATTTCCATTTAAATTATCTTTATGTGATCAAACAATAAAAAAATGGTTTTGGTTGTTTTTGTGTGTGATACTCAAAATCCTAGAGACCTGTACATCCTCAAACTCTCAATAGCAACTAGGCCTTACAAAGATATCTTCTGATGGGTATTTGGGCTAATGTCTTGAAAGAACTGACGTCGTCTTCAAGCAACCGAAGAATCGACCAAGGTAATGGTTAGAGGATCTAGTGATGCCTACACCGTCACCTACAAGGAAGGATGCCCTAGATTTGGCCACTAAGTACTATCATCCCACGTGAGAATTCGAGTCTTGAGATTCTTGATAAATCAGCTACCAGTACTGAGTATTAGACGGGTCAAGTAGTGTTACACTAAAAAATTTCACCCTGACATTCTGCTAACTGTATGAGATCATTGACACTCATACTTACCTCCTCTGCAAGTCTTACAACCTTTGTTCCTCATTCCAAACCATGAAAAACAGAGAAAAGTCCCTGAAAATGGAGGAAAAACCCTTAAAACTCAAAAAAGCCTTGGGAACGCAGGTAACATGAAGCCTGCATGCGTTTTTAGCTAGGGTACGCAGGTAATGTGAAGATAAAATGCGTTCTATAACGCATTTTTCCAGTGTAATGCCTACGGTACCCCTGTAAAGTAAAAAAAGTGCGAAATTAAACTGAAAAAGTTGAATTTTGGTCAATTCAGGAAGGTTCTAGATGAGATTTTTTGGGGATGAGTACGCTTTATTAAGGTGCATGTATCCCACACATTAAGGAACTAATCCCTTGATGTGAGGAGCCTATCCCTTTGAAGGAGGGTTCTATCCCTTTAAAGGTGGAATCCTAACCTCCTCATCTGCTCTATAAAAGGAGGCATTGAGTAGCCTCAAAGGGTTAAGTTAAACTATGGGAGATTGAGATTTTGGAGATTGAGAATTGGAGTTGAAGCTTTATGTGTGATTGAGCTGAAGTGCTGTTGAGATTTAGACTTCTTTCTGCTGAGCTTTTGAGAGGAAAGATCACATACCTCTTTATGCTTCTGAAGGAAGAGTGCAAGACTTATCAGAGTAGAGGAGACTCCTGCTTCGGACCCCGGGAAGGCCTTTCGAACATCAAGGCAAAGGTTCTAAGGTTATTCTGTATATTTCTAAGAATAATACAATCAAGTTCTGTTTTTCTCAATAAATTGTCATTCGATTGTTTATTTCAATAAGCTGTTGTTTGATCATTTATTTCATAGATTCCTTGATCACTATGATAGGTATGTTTTATGATTATTTGTTATATAGGTGCTATTTGATATTTTCTTGTTTGTGATTGTAGATCAACGAAAAATGATACTTTCTTGCAACAAAAGAGCTCTTGTTGCGACGAAGGATTATTGATACGACGGAAGCACTACGACTGCAAAAAAGCATTTGGATCTAAGGTAGGATCGACACCTTCATAGCATTTATTTGTAAAACGAATATATCTAGAGAAAGAAAAACTTAGTTGTTCGTTTGTTGCTAGATTGTCTTCTGACACTAGGGAGATCGGTCTTGTCCGCAAGAACGATTTATCCGGCCAACAAGTAGCCACAAATAATACCGCATGCACTGGGCATAAGATTAACCCCCTCTGAATAGGGTCTCTATGGTGCTCAAGTTTTCTTTTCCATGGGCGGATAAACAGATCTTAAAGCTCCCTAAAAATTCAACTTCTATGTTTCAAGATGTAAACTTACCAAGGCGTCTTATTGGATGCCTACCCCCTTGGTCCTAACCTAAACTATAATTTATCTTGTGGCCCCTCTGGGGAGAGTTAGTGAGTTTAGTTAGGTTAGTTTTAAGGAGGCTTTGATTCACTTATGGTGTGAAAGTGTGTGAGAAAGAAGTGAACAATCGTATAGTTTTAACATGTGTATATGTGTTGATCCTTTACATATCCCATATTAATCTATTTTTGGTTGTTCCTTGCTATAAGAAAATCATGTGCGGATATGGGTCACTTACAATGTTTCCTAGTTAATCTAAGTGATCAACTAAAGGGAGATGGTAAATTATTAGAACATAGATTTCATATTCTTGCCTAGGGTCACCAAAAGGTGCAAAGGCAGCAGAGATTACTTTCTATCTAAGGATAATTAAATCCTAGTCCCAACTCGTAGTGCCAAAAAATTAAACTAAAATTAATGACTTTAAACTAGGAAAAAAGAAAAACTTAGCTAAGCATGTGTGGATTATGGCCACTTGCTCCAGCTAATTACCTATGTGTTTTTGGTGTCTATGTTCTCAAAAAATAAGTTATTTCAGATTGCAAGTAAATTTCCCCCTACTTAAACTATGTGGTTTTTTTGCGAAAATAAACTTATAAATTTTAAAACTAGCACCTAGCACTACTCAAATGCAGCTAACAGTGATTTTTAAAAATTCATGGGACACCTCATGCAGTGCTGACAATTTCTCTATGGGATGCTAGTCAGTTTACAAACAAAAAATGAAGGAAAATAGCAAAAAAATTCTCCCTCTGGTTTTTGTGCACCAATGTCTCGCACAGGAGTGAAATATATCACACAGGTGAATGTTGAATGCGTGCGGTCGAGCGCATCTATCTATGTAAAATGCGCTTGAATTTCCCGCAAAAAAAAAAATTGAGCTTCTAAAATTCGGGCTCTCACTGAGGGTGAACAAGAAGAGAAGAAGAGAAGAGAGGTTGTCCAAGCCAAACTCCATAGCACAGAAAAGGTCCCTACAATAGGCGCAACCATATTAACTATAAAAAATAAAATCAATGGAGTCGCCAATCCTGTGTTGGTGGATTTGGTGCACGAGTGTACCAATCCACACTTTCTTAAGAGGAGTGGTCACTACCTCTTAAGATTCTAGTCATAGGCAGATAAATAGAAGAGTTAGCAGGTTAGTGAACATGTTATAAAACAAAACACACTAAATAATAATGTAGTGTGCATATGTAGAGAGAAAAAAAATATTAAACTAAAAAAAACACAAAATATCATATAGAGTCAAACAAAACAATAATACTAATGGTGGCATCAATGTCCCATCTTATTTTTTGCTATTAGGAATGAAAGATAGTACGTTTAAACACTTTCCAAGGGACCCTTAGAACTATGGAGTTATAAGACCCAATGCAAGGAAGCTTTTACCTTATATCAGCTTGGTACAAGGTCTCTCTGTCTACTCCAAAGGATTGGAGTTGTTTGATGGCCAACAACCGAATCCCCTCTCTACTTCTGCTCTGGATCACACAATGATGGATTGCTTTAAAGAAATTTTGGCCAGCATAACAATGTGTTGTCTCTAGGTCCCAAGGAGGCTTAGGTGGTTGTCCTTGGGCAGGCTCAAGTGTAGGATCATTTTCCTGGAGTGTGCCTTGTGGTCTCGAAAAGTGATTTCTGCCACTCTCAGGTCCACGCAGCATTTTGAGGGAAATTCATACAAAGGCACGCCTATCAAAAGAAAATGTGGGTGAAGGTGCATTCTGCTAGTGTCTTGAGTGTGCAATTTGATTTTTCCTCTGGACCTTAGAGATTTTTTAATCCTCTAATATGCCTCAGCCCTGTAAATCCTTCTTCCTGAGATTTAATAATGTCATCTTTGCTTGTCTGATTTTCTAATGATAACAGGGGGAATATTGAAACCTAATCTTCTGGATTAGGAAATATTGTAAATATTGTAAATTAGTAAATAAGGAAGCTGAAGGGACATTGGAACATGAATTCTAGGAGTCTTTGTGTTGGAGCTAGGTCCCTTGAGGCACAATTTTTTATGTAATTTTTTTATGTGCACGCTGTGAGATTTTCATGTAAATGGGTTTAAGTGTAATCTATGGACCTCAAACCCTGGTTTGAGACCATAGTATCTGCGTGCTAGGTGAATATAAATAGATAGATTGAGTCTAAGGAAGATAGTTCTAAGTTCATGATATGGTGATCTATATGCATCTGTAATACATTGTAAGGGTTTGTCTCGGTTGGGTTGAAAGGCTCCCGCTAGCTGTGAGCACAGAGACCTAGTATTGGCTATGTGCAGACTTCGCTGGCTATGTGAACAGAAGGGTTTTTTAAGGGAAATTTGATCTACTGAAATTTTGATGTATTGAAATGATCTGAAGCTAATAGAAAGGACGTATTTTGGCAAGCCTACCATGTTATGAATATGAGTTATTTACTATATATGCTCTATAAGATCGCATTGTTTTCTATTGATTATTGTGCAAAGGATATTTGTTATGATTATGCATTATTATTGATGGTTGATAAATCTGGTTAATTAATTTCCCATTTTTTAGATCTAGATCTGGTTAGGTTATACTTTATCTGCGCTGAAGGAATTGTGAACTCTAATTTATTTTGTTAAGGATTGTGAAATCTTTGTGATTTTGCTTTATACTATTGCATGTATCTGTTTATGAGTGCTACAAATTTTCATCCAGTTTGATGAGGATCACTTCATTATTTTCTCCCTCAGGGTGTGCAAACCTAGTTCTAGCACCCCCCATATTGCTTCGGGTGAGATTTTGATCTGTGCAAAAAGGTCATTACTGAAAGGGCCAGTAGTTGGAGGGTTTGTTGGTTTATCCATAAAATTTGAACCTGGATCAGGACCCCTCAAGCCAACAAATGGTTTCGTTGCAAATACCGGGATCATTTTGAGGAAGATTTTATGTTGTGGCATCCTTCATGAAATGACTTGCATGATTGTTTGGATCGAAATATCCTTGAATTTTCACTTCAAGAGAATAGAAGTACTAAATTGTCTGTCGAACAGTGGGCATAGAAATATATTTATACAGAAGTGCATGAAATATTATTTTGTTCCTTTGCGCACAAACTATAGGAGTGGTTGTCTCGCTTAGCTTAATTCCATCACTGCATAAAAGATGACGTAGTCACTGATTGGATTCCTGAATTGATCCAGCAATTAGAGAAGGTTGATAATAAGATCACCCACATGGTAGATCATTGGATCGATCACCTCTTCGGAGGATTTCTGATTGAACTTTCCATTGATCAATGTGTGTCATATTCTAAAGCACAAAGAAGTTTTTTCAAAGGCCCTAGAGGTAAATTCTTACGCTCATTGAAATTGTTGCTGAAAATTATATTATGTGAACATACTACTTGAATGCATCAAAGAGGTCCAACCATGCGTAGTGGAAAAGTTTACTGTGAAGACTCTGAAAAATGTATTTATAGCCCTCTGAAGCCTAGATTTGATAGTGAACCTGGACCAAAAACTTCTAGCTCAAGTGATTTTGAAGAAGAAATATCATCACACCAGAAAACCTTGAGCCTGTTTCCAACCCCATCCACTCCGATTCTACACTTACATCACATATCACCATCTCCACCATGCATTCCATCTCCACCACCACCTTCACCTCTGATTGAAGTAGATTTTGCTGCATCAATGAAGCTACCTAATTTTAAAGGCATTGGAAATGAGGATACTGATCACTTCTGGTTTGTGACTGAGGCCATATGGCAAGCTCAGCAAATTGAAAATAATGATATTAGGAAGGCACATTTGGCTACTGATTTCCAAGATCGCACATTAGATTGCTACTTCGGGTACACTCAAGAAAACCCTAATGCTACCTTGGAATAGATCAAAGCCTCCCTAAAAGAGTAGTTTAAGAAGCCAAATTCATATGCCTAGCTAGTGACAGAAATGAAGGAGATCCATCAGGAGGCTATTTAATCCATATTGGAGGTCGATCAAAGGTTGAAGTGCACCATCAGAGATGGTAAATTTTTTATTGATGATACTCAACATAAGGAATGGTTCACTGTTATGTTGTTGCCACATTTGCACTAGCCATTAGGTTAGCAAAATATTACCACACAAGCTGAGGTTGTGGAGGTTGCAATGAAATTGGAAGCTACCCCAACACCTATTGCATTGCGAACTCAACAGATTCAAAATCAGTTGGAAGCCATGCATATATAAATTCAAAGTCTGCACAAGGACAAAGACAAGGAGGTCCATGCAGAGTTTTTTTGTATAAAATGTAAAGCTTCTGGACACCATAAGGACCAGTGTATTATCTTCAACAATTATCTAAATGCTAGAGGCCCTAGTCCATTAAATAATCTTGTATGGTGCACTATCTGTCAAATTGTTGGATTACATGACACTGATTCTTGCCCAAGGATCTAAAAGTATCAGCTTGACTTGAAATAATTTTTTTGCAAATTATGTTCGTCACTAGGGCATGATGAGCAACATTTTCGCACTGTTGATATGATGCTGGATAAAGCTGAAATATATAGAATGCAAGTTGAGACTACATAAAAAACATCCCATTCTAGGCACGGAGGATTGCAAGGCAGAGGAAGAGGCTGAGGAGGTGGATCAACTGGCTGAGGAAGAGGACAAATCATCTACTGTAACTGTGGTGATGATGGCCATTATGTGTGGGAATGTCCAAATCCAACACAACAGTCCTGCAGGAACTTTATATAATTTTTTTTACACCATTTTTATTCATGTAACCTATTACTATTAGATGGACCTAAGTACACCATGTAAGACCAATTTTACCCTAAGTAAAATTTCTTTCACTATGGAAAATAACTTAGTAAAACACCTTTATTAAGTTGTTTATGATCTAAACAGGAAACCCCATGAGGAAATATTAAATAAATCCACATTTTTTTTATTTTCCTCAAGGAATAACTAGTTAAACAACAATTTAATTAATATTCTTGGTCATATTTAACCCAAAACAGGAAAATTAATCAGATAAATTATTATTTATCTTATTATTTTCTAGGAATAATTATTTAAACCTTATTTAAATCATATTCCTTGTTAAATTTGACTAAATCACTCATAAACAGTTAAATAAATCATTATTTATTTAATTATTACTCAACCACATCCTTAAAATGATAAATAAATCATTTATTTATTTATTATTTACTAATAAAGGGATTTGACCCAACTCAAATTCCTTTTCCCTCCAACAAAAATAATAAAATATTCCATAAAATTTGGATCTTGATTTGGTTAATAATATTTTAATTATGCACCAATATCTAGACTAACTCAATATTTTGTTATAAATAGAAGGGTTTTTCCATTCATTCATCACCTTTTGTTGCCTAAAGATCACTCTAGATCTATACTTTTGGTCTGACTTTGATCCACCATCATTGTCATATTTTTCCATATTTTTTCTTGTGAGCTCCCTTTGAGTTCCATTTTTTCTCTGGGTTTTCTACTGCATCAAGAGAGTGGAATTTAGATCTGAAGTGCTGAGGACTTACAAGAACCCATCCCATTGAGGAGAACTGTTAACATCCTTCTATGTTTTCTCCCAGGTGCCCTTAATATAAAATTCCTTCAACATATTATTGTCTTGTATATTGGATGCATGGAGTAAATCTCATTTTATTTACTACTTAATGTATTATGATGCATAGATCTAGATTTTTGCAGCATTTATCTTGATCAACCAATTGCAGATATGAAGAAGTTGGTAGCCATATTTTTCTATTAGGGCTATTTGTTATGCATAGTTAAAGTGGTATTTTTTTGTACACTTGCAATTAAGATTCATACTAACAATTTGATCATGCTATAGAATATTTTCATGTCTTGATTGCTAAAATGAAAGAAAAAAAGATGTGGAATCCAACACAACATCTTCAGATGGTCCGCATTGAAACTCGTGATGAGGATACCAAAGTGAATGTCTTTATTAGGAGTGGTGTAGCCACCGATGAAGATAAAAGAAACAAACTATCCACTTATGTATGGATCTGTAAAGCACCAAAAAACAAGGAAGGCTTTAATCTTGAGCGCACAAAATAGACCTTCATTGAATCATGGAAATAATTTGCAAAAGGAAGTGCGTCAACATCAGGAAGAAAAATGGAGGAAGCTGGAAGAGATGAGGATATCAAACCATTTCTACAAGAATTTATAAAGTTACCACACAACAGGAAGGTTGTAGAAAATCTGCAGGCGTTGATAGATAATTGTGCAGAGAAAGATTAGCCAGTGGTAGAACAATGCGTAGTCAACAAAATTTATATGAACAAGAAGCGAACGGGTAGGGATATGTGTATCAATGCGTAGATTGGTGCTTATGAAATGGGCCAAGTTATTCTCAATATGGGATCATATGATAATGTTCTACTTAAGAAAACATGGAAGCACATGGGATAACCAAACCTGGGGTGGTCTACCATTCAACTACGCATGGCCAATCAATAGAAGATCATTCCTTTAGGGAGGTTTTCATAGGTCATGGTCAGTATAGAAGGTGTTAAGGTGATGGAAGACTTTGAAGTCATCCAAATTGTAGATGATATTGATCCCTATCCTACGATACTACTATTGGATTGACCCATTGACATGGATGGTGTTATCAATATGAAGAAAAGGATGATGGAATTTGAAAGTAGTGGAGTTAGGGTAATCATTCCTCTAGATCTTGCAGAAGGAAAAAGGTATATTGAACCCATACATGCTGAGTATTAGATTGATCAAATATATAAGCTAACCTTGCGCGAAGAAGACTGAATTAATCCAACAACATATGGGAATCTTAAGTGGGATAATTATAGCTCTTGCTTTCAAACTTTGATGACGAACTAGAAAATTGGCAGAACCGATTGCATGAGGCATTTGCACTGCATTGTAATTGCGTGACTCGATCTCTACGCTGTATTACATCTGAGGTATGTTATTTACCGCACTATGATGGCTCAACTAATGTAAAAATGTTTACAGGAGAACTTGAAAGGGTCGTGCCTAAAGGATAGATATTCCATGCTTTGGATATGGGCTTGTGCGACACTCTAGCAAGATGGTGGGAAAATCATAAGGAGAATATCAACATTTGTGAGGAATGTGTGTGCATGATGAGGTTACGGTTTTAATGTCCAATCATTAAAATTGAAGATGTATACTCTGGTAAAGAGGATCCACGCAGACATTTGGCAAGATGGCATTAGGTCTGGGGTGTAGATCCAAGACCTGTATGGGTCCATATGTTTATTCACACATTGGGAAAGGTGCCTACTGAATGGTACTTGGAGACAGAGCTACACAGAGGCACTAGTGAATGGTCTGCACTAACAGAGAATTTTATTCTTACATTTATCTCTAAGAATGATGACCAAGATTTGATTAAATAAATTATTAATGTACCGATAATGAAGACTGTGAATTGTAGACAATTGGTACTTGTGAAATCTAGGGAACCGTGCATGGTCGATGGATCCTCCTCACTTGTGAATGTCAGAAAAATGTGCTCCATGATGAGCCTTTTTTGACATTACTGTTAGTATGAATCTTTTGTTGGGAAAAGACCACTTTAGCTATGCATAAAAAATAGCCCTAACATCAATTATGGCTGCCAATATCTTCAAATTTGCAGTTAGTTGATCAAGACAAAGCTACACAAATCCAGATCTATGCATAAAAAGACATTAAGCAGTGAAGATAAGGTTTTTTTCCATGCATCCAATAGACAAGACAAAAACAATATTTTTGAAAGAATTTTTTATATTAAGGGGCACCTGAGAGGAAAACAAGAAAGGTGTTTCCAATTCTCCTCAATGGGATGGGTTCTTGAAAGTCCTCAGCTCTTCAGATCTAGAATTTCTCTCTCTTGTTGGTGTTGAAAACCCAGACAAACATAGAACTCAAAGCGAGCTCACAAAGTGAAATGATGGAAATTTCGACAATGATAATGGCTCAAAGTCAAACCAAGAGCATAGATCCAGAGTGATCTAATAGGCAAAAAAAGGTGACAAATGAATGAGAAAACCCTTCTATTTATAACAAAATATTGGGTCATTCTAGATCTTGGTGTATGATTAAAATAATATTAACCAAATCTAGATCCACCTTTTATGGAATATTTTATTATATTTGTTGGAGGGAAAAGGTATTCGACTTGGGTCAAATCCCTTTATTTGTAAATAATAAATAAATAAATGATTTATTTATTATTTTAAGGAAGTGGTTGAATGATAATTAAATAAATAATGATTTATTTAATTATTTATAAATGATTTAGTCATATTTAATAAGGAATATTATTTAAATAAGATTTAAATAATTATTCCTAGAAAATAATAAGATAAATAAGGATTTATCTAATTAATTTCCTTGTTTTGGGTTAAATATAACTTGGAATAATAATTAAATTATTGTTTTAATTAATTATTCCATGAGGAAAATTAAACAAATAAAGATTTGTTTAATATTTCCTTTTGGGGTTTCCTATTTGGACCATAAACAACCTAATAAATGTGTTTTATTAAGTTATTTTACATAGCGAAATAAATTTTACTTAGGGTAAAATTGGTCTGACATGGTGTACTTGGGTCCATCTAATGATAATAGGTTAGATGACCAAAAAATTGTGTAACAGATTTCCCCCCAGCGTGTGAGTGTTAGGAGAAAATTGTATGACCGAAGTACGTTGTAATAACTCAATCACCAGACATCAAAAGGGAAGTTAGAGAGAGAAATGTAAGGTAGCCTAATGTGCTGAAGGACTAGACCCTGAGGAGATGAGACTTACAAGTGCAACAAGTCTCTTTTGATGAGAGGGTACCTGTGCTAAAGGTGGTGGGGGAGGCATACCTATGCCCGCCGAGACAAAGTACAAAATAATAGTGCATCCAGTAAACAAGGAACCGAACTGTAAAGTACATGCTAGCATAAATAGGAACCAGATAAAATATATAATGAGGAATCCCACATACATGCTGGGCCTGGGATAACAGCCAGGATTTATACAATAATATCTGAGTACATGAGATACAAATACAACCCAAATTCCCCCTATCAATGGGGAAGGGCTCACAAAATCTGACTAACACATGCAAATCAAAGAGGCGCTGCAAGCGGCTAAGGCCAACATCATCAAATATATGGAGCTGCATCGAAGGCTGCAATGAAGAGGTCATCTGAGCATCTGCAGGGCCACCCTCTCATGAGGGTTGAGACATCTCACACACACCCAGGAATCACCAATATCTGCTACTGCATCACTGGACCATTAAGTATACAGATCTCGATCATGCTGAAATGGAGCTGGAGCTGAGAAACAATCAAGTCAAAGGGTAATGAGAAATCCCTTTTCCTGATCCGAGGCACCGAACAAGTGTGGAAGCTGGAACCAAGGTACACTGCTCTCTAGACCTGTCTTCTGGAATGAATGAGTTGATGTCGACAGAAGGAGGTCCACCATAGGTGAGGCAATAAGGAATCCTCGACTAAGGCACGAGAGAAAATAGTAGAGAAACTGACAGACTGAAATCAAAGAGGATGATGAAATGGGGGGTACTGAGTAGCGAATGGAAGACTTCCCTTGTTAAAGAATAAAGGGCATGGATGACTTGGTAGCGACTGACACAATATCATGAGGGATAGGGGACAGTGGGACTGAAGGCCATAATGTGCGACACGAGAGAGGGACCAAGCAATGAAGGATGGAGGACTATAGCGGGATACAAAGGGACTCGAGATAGATTCCATGAATGCAATGATGACTCAACTCAGATGCTCTAAACAAGGGCGACTCTATGGTGCTGCCACACAGTAAAGGTCCAATGGGGGACCATACACACATGAGTACAAGATGGTAACTCACGACGAACATCAACACGAGCATGGACAAGTATGGAGGCCAAGTGGTGGCCCTAGTATGAGTGTCGCAAGTGAAGAAATTTGATTTTGAGGAGAGGTGAATAGACCCTTCATGGAAAAAAGGTGTCCTGGTGAAGTATCAAATCAGGAAAAGCGAACAGATGCTGGCTATCTTAAAGAAAATAGAACATGCGTTTTGGGAGAGAAATGTTATGGGTAATATTTCTTAAGATATAGTGCATTGCGAGGATTGGGAAGGAGATGGCCTTCAAAGTCTTCTAAGAGGTATGCCCCTTTACCCAAATCTTTACTGATGATGTAAGGGCCTAGCCATAATGAGTCGAACTTCCCATGACCAAGGACATCATGGGCTTGGTCATAGACTAGAACAAGATCACCTTCGTGAAAAGTACGAGGGTGGAATTTTCGGTCATACTGAGCTTTGGTGCATTTCTTAGCCGCTTCGAGGGTTTGTAATGCAACACGACGGTCTTTGGAATCGCGTTCAAGCATGATAAGCTGTTGTTCTAGAGGTTGGGTATCGGGGAGAATTTCAACGGCCAGATGAAGGGAGGGGATTTCACACTCGATCGGTAAGACTGCCTCCTCTCCGAAAACGAGGTGGAAAGGGGTAAACTCGGTGGCGATTTTAATAGAAGTTCTATAGGCCCATAAAGAAGGGAAAAGCATGAGATTCTAGTTGTTTTTGTGCTTATTCACTGTCCGTTGAAGCATGGTTTTAAGGATTTTATTGACAGCTTCAACCTGGCCATTACCTTGGGGGTAATAGGAGGAGGAATATTGATGCTCAAAACCCAACAGTGAGGAGAGCTCATGCCATATCTCATCTTCAAAATGTCAGCCATGGTTAGAAACCAATTGTTTCGGAACCCCAAAGTGAGCAATAATGTGGTTAAAGAAAAAGAGGGCTGCGGTAGCTGCCGTGTTGTTAAAGGTTGGCATGGCCTCAGCCCATTTTGTGAAATAGTCAACTGCCACGATGATATACTTATGGTTACCAGTGGATGGAGGTTGACACTCCATAAAGTCGATGGCCCATTTACAGAAGGGACCAGATGTGACGATGGGATGGAGGGGAGCGGGAGGAGCTCACGCCTTAGGGGAAAAATGTTGGCAATTGGGACAGTGTTTGACTGCTTCAATGTAATCACTGAAGAGAGAAGGCCAAAAATACCCCGTGCGCATGATTTTCTGGGCGGTAGCAAGACCGGAGAGGTGGCCACCACAAGCACCGCTATGAAAAGCATTGAGGACTTGCTCGGCTTCAGCATGTGTGAGACAACGACGAAGGACAATATCTACACCACGACGATAAAGGTCATCACCGATTAGAAGGTAGTGGGGGGCTTGGTGTCGGATACTTCGAAGAGCATCACGGTCAATATGGAGGGTGAAATTTTGGGTTCACAAGTAAGTAAGGATATCACCGTACCAAGGGTCCTCTGTGGTAATGGCGAATAAGTGTTCATCAGAAAGAGCATCGTTAACTGGAGGATATTTCGTACTGATAGGTATTTCAAAAATGAGTTCAGCGAGGGCTATACCTATCTTACTTTTTGGTGTGACAAATTCGAGGTTGAATTCTTGAAGGATAATGACCCAACGAGCGTACTTTCCACTGAGGATACGACGGCTCAAGAGGAAATCCATGGGGTTGGAATTAGTCACAACCTTGGTGGAACGTGTGAGGATGTAATGACGGAGTTTTTGGACCGAGAACACGACAACCAGCGCTAATTTTTCTTCATGGGAGTAGAATACAGGAGGACC
Organism: Pinus albicaulis; assembly: GCA_034641835.2. Lineage (NCBI taxonomy): Eukaryota > Viridiplantae > Streptophyta > Pinopsida > Pinales > Pinaceae > Pinus > Pinus albicaulis. The sequence goes on from CM076572.1 coordinate 381,822,872, forward strand.
TACAAGGTTCTTACTGACATAATAGATCACATGTTCAATACCGTTATCATCTTCCTAGATAAGGACGCTAGCGACCGAATAGGTGGAGGCGGAGATGTACAGGATGAAGTCCTGATGAAATTCAGGAGGACGGATCAAGGGAGCAGATGTGAGAGCATGCTTGAGGGCATGAAAATACTCATGAGCGTAGGTATCCCATACAAAGGGGATGTTAGATCGAAGCAGTCTAAGGAACCCATGTGTGGTGGTGGCATAGTCAGGAATGAATTGGCGAAGAAAATTAGCTTTACCTTGGAGAATTTGTAGCTGGCGTAAGGTACAGGGAATAGGAAGGTCAAGAATGGCTTGAAATTTCAAAGGGTCAAGAGTGATATTATCTTTAGACACGATGAAGCCTATAAGACAGCCGGCGGGAACGCAGAAGACACATTTCAACGGGTTAAGGCGGATATTATACTTGCGACATCGGAGGAAGATGGTATGCAGATCATGGAGGTGCTGCGCCTGATGTTTAGAACACACAATAAGCTCGTCTAAATAGGCAAGGATAATATTAGCTAATTCATGGAAACAATAAGACACGGCCCATTGAAAAGTGGCGCCGGTGTTCTTAAGGCCAAATGGCATTACCCGGTATGCGAAAGTTCCCTACAAAGTAATGAAGGCGGTTTTAAGTTGATCAACACGATGGATAATGATTTGGTTGTATCTGGAGAATTCATCCATAAAGGATAGAACCTCATGCCCCGCACACTCGTCAATGATTTGGTCAATAAATGGTGTGGGGAAGTTGTCTTTGGGACAAGCTTTCTTCAAGTCACGAAAGTCAGTGCAAACATGGATGGTGCCTTGTTTTTTGAGGAAGGGAACTGGGTTTGACACCCAAGTGGTGTATTCAATGGGATAAATGAAATCAACCTCCTTAAGCTTATCAATTTCAACTTTGATAGCGTCATGTCTGGAAGGATGAATGGGTCTCAACTTTTGACGGACGGGATTGGCGTCAGGCCATGTGTCGATATGATGTTCGACAATGGTTGGATAGAGTCCGAGCATTTCTAAGTAGGACCAAGTGAAAATATCACCGAATTCTTTGAATAGCTTGGTGTAGGCTTCAATTTCTTTGGGGGTGCATTGGGTGCCCAAGGAGATATGTTCTTCGATTTCTGGTTTGATATAAATTTCAATTTTGATGATAGGAGAGATATTGGCCATGTTTCCTTCTTCGAAAGGATCAACTGTAGGGATGGGATTTTTAAACCAATCGAATTTATCGTGAATGTATTCTTTAGATTCCATGGCATATTCGTCATGGGATTTATATGGAAGGAATTACACATGATGGTGCATATCATCCCATGGAAAATTAGGTTCGGTCATGGATTCCATAAATTCTTCATCTAACTGGAAGATGGGAATATTGGAGGTAAGAATATCACCTGATGAGGTAGAAATACCAAACTCATCATTATGGGTAGAAAGGCTCACATGCGCAACGTCATGGGGGGTGACTAAAGAGTGAGTGAATGGAGGGTTAGGCGAAACATCGGGGGGAGGCATTGAGGGGACTGCCATCGAGGAGCGCAAGGATGATGAGAGGTAGAAAATGGTGGCTGAAGACTCTATCATTGCAATATCTGGAGGGGGAATGTCAATTGGGGTAGACAAGTCTTTTGGTGGTACTAAAGGGGGATTTGCAAACAAGTGAGAAGGAATCGGGTCGTGTTTGGCCTTGAATTGGCAGTATGTGTCTAAAGAGGAACGATACTCATCAAGGCGTGGATAGAGGTGGGTATAATGGCCATGGAAATCGCACAAAGAACAAGGTTGATTGGTGCGCAAGTTTTTAAGTTTTGGAATTGAATTAGGTATAGTGACATAGACCTCAGGGATATCGGATTCTGGAAAAGTCTCGTTGAGGATGGTCTTAAGATGTGGTAACTTAGGACATGTATGGGTGGCATGATTGAAAACATCGCACAAGGCACACTGAATAGCGCACTTTGGCGGCCGAGGAGGAGCAGGGTGTGGCGGGGTGGCCGTGTCATGGGATGCCCCCTTGTGAGATTTTCCTTTCTTTCCCGATGCTCGCACAACAGGAGAAGGGTCCTGTTGAGGTGCTGGTGGCACTATAGCAACAGAAGAAGCGAAGGGAATCGGTTGAACCGGTGTCAAAGCAAGGTAAGGTTTGGGGTGTCCAGGCGGGGTAGCGGTTGGAGGATCAAGGTACCATATGGGTATACCTAAGGTCAAATTGGGGAGGGATAGGGTGTCCTTGATGGGAACCGAATAAACTCTGGGAGGGGGAGAAAGGAAAGGTATCAGCCCAACGGGGTAATGTCCAGGAGGGACGGCTCCAAGCCGGTTAAGACCTGGTGGAATCGACCCAGGAGGGTAGAAAGGCTCACGAGTACCAGCTGTAGGAGAAGACCTAGAAGGAAGAGGTCCGACTGGTTGAGGCAAAGGGCTAGGAGAAGGTTGAGGCAGGCGAGGTGGAGGTCGTTGGCTAGCCGAAGTGCGCTGTGTAAGGTCAGCCCGAGATGATTGCATCAGGAAAACATTCGATAAGCTGGTATCAGAGAGAGGAGGAGGAGGAAGACCAGTGAAGGTTCCAAGCAAGATGGAGTCTTTGTAGACGCCGGGGGAGACATTGGTCAAAGAATCAACGGTTTGCGTCTTGGCTACATGAGAGATGGTCGACTTAGGGGAGGTCTGAGATGGCGGCTCATGATATGTCAACTGGTCAATGGTGACTATGTTTCCGTTGTGAGGGAAAAACATCTTGCGGTGGACCGCGGATGGGACAACAGACATGGCATAGGTGTAGCTACGCCCCAAAAGAATGTTATAATCAAGAGGGGCGCCGATGACTTCAATGTCAACACAAACAGTCTTTCCTGCAAGAGTGATAGGACAATTACGGAATAAGCCAATGGGCTGGGAGGCATGACCATCCCACGCATGAAGGGTGATTGTGCAAGTGGCCAACTTAGGAGATCCGAGTTGTTTCCAAACCAAAGCAAACATCACACAGGTGGATGCCCCCTCATCAATAATATACCAAGAAATATGAGTGGTTTGGATTTTGACTGGGATTTGGAAAGTGACAGAAGCAGGAAGGGGAGGATTTTCAGATTGACGGGTATCGAAAAAAATCGATTGGTTGTCAGCAGGATCTATAGTGCCCATGGCAGATAGTAGAGCTTTCTTTTGAGAAGGACATGACTGGAGGATTTCTAGTGTTGAAATGGCAACAGGAGACTATGCCAAATAATCTACTATGCTATACGAATGAGCAGCTCGAACAAAAGCGACATTTCAACATAATGGTCTCTTAGGAATCTTGGTATGAACCTCAAATTTGGGCCAAGGGATATGCAAGGGACCATTAGATGTTGAAAGAGGCTCTGTAGAACCGGAAGAAGGTGACTCGGGGACAGAAGGAGCGGGAGGCTTGGGGTACTGACGAGACCAAGTTTGAAGGTTAAGGTCGACGGTGAGAGGGTGGTCTGAATTCATCATGAGAATATGGTAATCAGACGAACTAGAAGGGGAAGGTTGAGTGGTTACCGGGGCATGAGGTTGCTGAGTAGCCATGAATCCTTGCTGAGGGAAAGGATCGGTAAACAAAGCTGGTTGAGAAGTAGCTGCATCGGGGGGAATAGTAGGGGAGGCATGCTATCCTCGCAATGTGGTGTGAGACTCCCACATCTGCCGCATCTGTGTTAAAAGGGGACAATCGTGAGTGTAATGACCAGAAACGCCACAAAAAGAACTAGGCTTATTTGTACGAATAGTCCTAGCCAGCTTGGGTTGAGTGCCCTGTTGATGGTTAGCAGTGTTAGAGGTAATACCTTGAGGATTAGGTCCACGAGTACCAGGGGCAGATTGGTTGTGATTGCCTTTCCTCTTCCGTTGAGAAGAAGGAGGATTAGTCGCGCCCTTCTATGCAAATACTTGTCGTGGAGGGGGTGGTAATTGCTGTTGCTGGGGTTGAGAAGGCAAGGGAGGCAGAGGTGCAAATGCTGAAGGAGCTAGGTCACCATGCTGTGGATAAGGATAATGGATAGGTTGGGAAACATTGAGGTAAGCAGGAGGTTGGGAAAAGTGAGTAGGCATGCCGTATCCTGGATACATGCTACCTGGAGGGGGGGAATTGCTGGAGGTGCTGGCCCCTCCCAGGGGAAGACCATAGCCCATAGGAGGCTGAGCGTATGAATGTGAAAGAGCTCTAGTACTGCTAGAATTAGGCCTGAGACCAAACATAGTGAAGGTGATAGGGGGAGAACTAGAAGTAAAATGAGAACCCAATGAATCAGAAGAAAAGTCGGAGTGCAGACTTGGGGGAGGACTAACTCGACTACGACGGGAAGGAGTAAGTCGACCAACCGGAAACTAAGGGTGAAGGCCAAGAATATTCTGGGATATACGCCTTAGGGGCATAAGGATGATGGCACAAAGGGAAGAAGAATGACCAACAAAGGAAGGGAGGTGCAGAATCAAGTGATTACAATGTCAAAACAAGGGAAGAAAGGTGCAATGTCAATTGATTTTAAAGTCTTTGCTTGGCGGTTTTAACCAGGCTCCTCTTCACTTAGGGTCACTGTGTGGCGTGTGTTAATTTTAATTTTTAAACTTAGACATTTTGAGAGTAAAAGAAAAAGTGTGCTGCGTAACTGAAAATAAATCTGCAGAGAACAGTAAATAAGGCTGAAATAACAGAAAATTAACAGCTAACAATGCATCTATCTAACCTAAGAAGGTGGGTCTCTCAAAAATAGTCTAAAAGAGGGAAAAAAATCTAGTCAAAACACACTAAAAAGGGGCCAATAGATCTAAGGTCGGGAGGGATAGGGATCTAAAGGAGAAATCTGCTGAAAAGAGGTGCAAAAAACAACAAAGAGGCAGAGGAAAGGTTGCTGAGACAAAGGTGGAAATAAGCTAAAGGTAGAAGGGACAAGGAGGTGACCCTAGAGGCAAACCCAAACAAAACTGTATGAGGTGATTTGAAAGGGAGAAGAGCTGATCTAAAAGGGATCTGAAAATGAGGTATTAGATCTGAAAAGAACAAGGATGAAACTCTGAAAATTCAGACGTCTGAAACAGCTAAAAATCTTCCACAAAAAGTGGAGGGTACTAAAGCCCTAAGGGGCGAGATTCCCACTTAGTTGAGTAAAATAGATCAGAAACAGGTCTAAACGGGTGGAGACAGAGGCTAGAAAACCTTGATAGAAGCTTCAGAAAAACGCAGAAAAATTGTTGGAAAAATGCAGAAAAAAGTGCAGGTTACAGGTTCTGACCTGTTTTAAGTCCAAGTCGCAGTTTTTGGGCAGAAAAGTGCGTCCTCCGGTCCAGGTCACAGGTTTTGGGCCGATAAGTGCGACCTGCAGATCCGGGTCTCTCGACGGCAGATTTCAGAAAAAGTTGTCGTCTCAGTTGCGGCTGATGTCTGTCACCTGCGCAATAGGGCTAGAAACACACAAAAGTTAAAAATTTTAATGTTTGAGGGTTTTAGAGGTGAAAAACACCATAAAAATAGGAAAACAAACTGAAGAGAAACCCTAGGGTTTGAAATAGCTGGATATGCAGGAATATATAAAACGACAGCAGTCGCAAAAGAAAACCCGTGTGGAGTCGCCAATTGTTAGTATGAATCTTTTGTCGGAAAAAGACCACTTTAGCTACACATAAAAAATAGCCCTAACATCAATTATGGCCACCAATATCTTCAAATCTATAGTTAGTTGACCAAGACAAAGCTGCACAAATCCAGATCTATGCATAAAAAGACATTAAGCAGTGAAAATAAGGTTTTGCTCCATGCATCTAATAGACAAGACAAGAACAATATTTTTGAAAGAATTTTTTATATTAAGGGGCACCTGAGAGGAAAACAAGAAAGGTGTTTCCAATTCTCCTCAATGGGATGGGTTCTTGAAAGTCCTCAGCACTTCAGATCTAGAATTTCTCTCTCTTGTTGGTGTAGAAAACCCAGAAAAACATAGAACTCAAAGGGAGCTCACAAAGTGAAATAATGGAAAATTTGACAATGATAATGGCTCAAAGTCGGACCAAGAGCATAGATGCAGAGTGATCTAATAGGAAACAAAAGGTGACAAATGAATGAGAAAACCCTTCTATTTATAACAAAATATTGGGTCATTCTAGATCTTGGTGCATGATTAAAATAATATTAACCAAATCTAGATCCACCTTTTATGGAATATTTTATTATATTTGTTGGAGGAAAAAGGCATTTGACTTGGGTCAAATCCCTTTATTTGTAAATAATAAATAAATAAATGATTTTTTTTTTTTTTTAAGGAAGTGGTTGAATGATAATTAAATAAATAATGATTTATTTAATTATTTATAAATGATTTAGTCATATTTAACAAGGAATATTATTTAAATAGGATTTAAATAATTATTCCTAGAAAATAATAAGATAAATAAGGATTTATCTAATTAATTTCCTTGTTTTGGGTTAAACATAACTTGGTATAATAGTTAAATTATTTTTTAATTAATTATTCCATGAGGAAAATTAAACAAATAAATATTTCTTTAATATTTCCTTTTGGAGTTTCCTATTTGGACCATAAACAACCTAATAAGTGTGTTTTATTAAGTGATTTTACATAGCGAAAGCAATTTTACTTAGGGTAAAATTGTTCTTACATGGTGTACTTGAGTCCATCTAATGATAATAGGTTATATGACCAAAAAATGGTGTAACAATTACTGGAAGTGAATTTGAAATTATGAGTTGATAAATGTGCCCATGACTAGAATACTAAAAAAGGTGTGACATTCCATTGGGATGATGAATGTCACAGAAGTTTGTAGTTATTGAGAGATGCGATGAACACTACTCGATATTATTTGAATTACTTGGTCAATAAGCCTATGTTGGGGGGGGGACACTTTGTAGGTGGTTGTCATTATCTATGGAATATATGCATAGTAAGGTGCGACGCACATGCGGTAGTTACGCGGGGAGGTTTCCTAGGTCGTAGAGGTGTCAAAAACTGGCCTTTGGAATAGTAAAACTAGAAAATTCAGATTTATTACCATTTTTCGGAGCATCTAGGATGCATTTAATGCATGAATTTTAACATATTAGCGACGGTTTTTTCAGTAACTAAGCCTCATTAATTCCAAAGGAGTTGTTGAAGACACACCACAAGTATAAATATGACCTATGGTGTCACAATAGTTAACTTTTCTTTCTAAGTTATTTTTGTGCTTTGAGATCCTTGATTTCCACCGCATTTTTTGTGTATATGTCTGGTTTGGATCTGAGGTTCGAGGATGCATTGCGCCTAGTAGGGCTAGGTTACGATAATTTTGAGAAAATGACAGCCACAAGACCAGGCGATCACTCTGCTATTCCTGAGGTTGAAATTGTGGAAATTCCTACGCCCTCCAAGTCTAAAAATGGGCAGTCCTCTGGAACGTGTGAATCTACCTGACAAAAGACCCCAAGCCACGCCCTTCAGTGGGTGAGAATATGAAAAGACCCATGTCAAAAGTCCCTGAAGCTATTAAGGAGGAAGAGGAGGACATGGTCGAAGTGGCCCTATCAGTCATAGTACCTAAGTATCTAGAAAAGGTATGTGTGGGTATTTAAATACTGTTAATCCTGAGAATGTCCCAATGGAAAGGGACATATTCGCTAAGATTCCACAACTCTGATTTGATGATTGGAACATCATAAATGTCGAGAATTTCTCAAACATTGCACTGGAGATATACTTGGATCAGATCATTTATGAAGGAGGCATTGTGTGCCGCGAGCCTAAAATATCGGTGTTAGGTCTGCACAAGGCAAGCCTACTGAATTTTCTCCATATCCCTCATTTTGGGCGCAACCCCACAAATTATATCTGCGTTAAAGAATTACTGGCCTTAGTACATGATGATGTGTTATTGTTGGGAGAGCCCATACCCATTAACACTACTTTAATCCACGGGATCATGGGTCTTCTTGCTAAAGGATCTAGCCCTATTATTGATTTTGGCAGTAATGCGTAGGAGAAATCCGTGGCAGATCAACTTAAAAATAAGTATAACGCCACAAGGAAGAGTTAGGGTTTTGTATTTGACAAAATTAATGACCCGGTGGTGCACTTTGGTATGATCATCTTGGCATGAAAGATGATGCATAAATTCATACCAAAGGAGGTGCCCATGCTTGTCATTGCACTCGCAAGACGATGTGAAAAAGGTGTGATTTATAATATTTCCAATTACCTGTGCAAACAATTTTTAGAAAATGTGCGCGAGGCCTAGGAGGAAGGCAAGAATTTCCAGTATGCTTGGCTTTTATTATTGATCACGCTAATTGGATGGAAGACTCTTGCAGATACATAGTTCCTATAGATTGAGCCAAATATGTGCGAAGCTCCGTGCTACACAACCTTGTGGAACTCTTCAAACCCAGTGTGCACCAAAGAAAATAATATTTTTTGGGTTTTATATAATGCCACTCTGAGCCAAGTGGTGTAGTCAAAGTCGCGACTGTCACCCACATTGTATCACCAACACAAGATTGTAGCAATTTTAAGGCTACATTCCATAATATCCATATCCTTGCAAAAGGCTTCGTAGAAGGAGTATGGTATGAGCTCCCACGCCTGGTAACAGAAGATGATTTTCTAAGAGTAATGATTGAATGTCCACTAGCTTGTTTATCACCAATCACCCCAACTAAGTCTCTCACTGGCCCTCAGACAGGGAAATCAACGGAGACAACAATACAGAAATTCATAGAGAAGGTCAAAGAAAAATAAGAAACCCCCACGACCATTGGTGAGACTATTGAGACAAAAACATTGCTATAAAAGAATGGATCTACACCAAAGGAGACAGGGGAAACTAAAACCTATAAAAGAACCAAGCGTGGCTCCTAGGCCATTGGAGGATCACGGAAAAAGAGGAAAGGTTCCAAAGAGGTAGGGCAGGAGGTCTTGACACTTACATAAGAGGACCTGCATGAAATAGAAAATATTGTCACATATGCGACTAAGGATTGACAGAAAGATATGGATGTGCAGTACAAATCTTCACTGGAGCTTATTCAAATGGGACTATAGGAGCCGAAGGTAGAAGAGAGCTAGATTCAAGCGAGCATAGTTTAAGCGAGCCATAAAAACTCGCAAGTGACAAGCATGCAACTTTTAGACGTTTCTTTACCAGCCTTTAGGGACGGTCTCTTCGTCCAAATCCCCATGCTATCTATTCAGATGGACATCATTTGGCATCTCCAATTCAGATGAACAAGTGGTATACATATTAACCTTTTTGTGTTACCTGCAAGCAAGTTACACCTAATGCACTCAATGATCATGGATGAGCTTCAATAAAGAGAAGCTACCACACACACCCATATGATGAAAGCCCAACGGTAGGCTGAGAAAGCACATCAATAGTAGTAAAAAGCATAAGAAGCTTGACGAGAAGTAGAAGCCTAGCACACTGCGATGGAGGCCAAAGTTCATGAGGTATGCCAAGATATTCCAGTTGTCCTGGACACAACTATGCCCAATGAGAATTTAGAAGGATTAGTCGTTGCAGTGAAATAAGTGTGCACTGAGGTGAACACAGCCATATAGTATGAACAGTAGATCACATATTTATAGACAAATTTGCAGCCCCAGACTCCCCTAGAGGTTCACGCACAATAAGCAGTTGAAGTGAAAAAAGCTTGAGATAGTATTGTTGTTGCTGTCACCCAATGTGACAATGTTTTATACGAAGCCATGAGTGTTTGGACCTTAGTCCAAAATGATCTGGTAGTTTAGCAATTGCATGATGTACTCCACCAAAAAGAGCAAACGTTCTAGGAAATCTGGATAGTGGCGCCAAATAATTCAATAGAGATTGACTATCTGCATTAGAAGGAGAAACTATTTAAAGCATGCATTTAACCATGGGCAGAAGAAGCGCTTAAAATTTCACAAATGCTGGATAACACTCTGAAGAAAATCCAACAAACTCAGCGTAGCATATATCTGGCCACTAAAGGGCCTACCACAAAAAAATTGGTCTAGAAAGCATAGGGCATCGCAGTGCAAAGTTTAGAATTAGTGCTCCCTCTCAAATCTTCTATCAGCAAGCTTTAGGTTAAGATCAAGGAGAAGGTGCCTTAGTGACTTGGGACGAGTCACATGTTTGTGTTCATGGCCTATTGGAGCGAGGTCCCCATAGGCACAATTTTTGATGTAATTTTGCATGTGCGTGTTGTGAAATTGATTCAAGGGGCTTTGGGGTGGGTCAAAATCCCTAATTTTGATGTAAATGGGTTTTAAAGTAAATTGTGGGCCTAAAACCATGGTTTGATACCATAGTATCTACGCGCTAGCCAAATATAAATAGATTGATTTTGTCTAAGGTATGTTTGGGTTGGGTTGAAAGGCTCTTACTGGCTGTGTGCACAGAGACCTAGTTCAAGCTATGTGCATGGAAGGGTTTTGTAAGGGAAAGTTGATGTATTGAAAGTTTGATGTATTGAATAGATCTGAAACTAATAGAAAGGACAGATTCTGGAAAGCTTACTATGTTATGAATCTGAATTTTTTACTATTTATATTCTATAAGATCACACTTTTTAATGTTGATTATCACGCAAAGGATATATGTTATGATTATGCATACTTATTGATGGTTGATAAATTTGGTTAAGTAATTTCCCATTATTTAGACCTAGATCTAGTTAGGTTATACTTTATCTGCGCTAAAGGATCTGTGAACTTTGCTTTATTCTGTTAAGGATTGTGGATTATCTGTGATTCTTATTTATAATGTTGTGCGCATCTGTTTATGAGCACTGCAAGTTTGCATTCGATTTTTTGTGGACCACTTCATTATTTTCTCCCTTAGGGTGCAGAAACATGGTTCTAGCACCCCCCCATACTGCTTCAGGTGAGACTTTGGTATTCACAAGTAGTTCATTGTCGAAAGGGCTAGTAGTTGTAGGGTTTTTTGGTTTATCCATAAACTTTGAACCTGGGTCAGGACCCCTCAAGCCAACACTTTGTCTCAATGTATATATCAATACTTATTAAAGCAAAATACATACATTTTTGGAGTTACTCAAACCTATCCCAACAATCAAGAATATAAATAATTCTCCCTCTTGTTCCAATACTCCCCATATGCACAAAGAAATAGTTATCTCCCTCCCCATAATACTCCCCTTATCTACAAATATCCCCCTTTGACATCAATGAAAAAGGGATTCTCCCCCTAAAATTTTGTTACTCCCAATTATTGTCCGAAGAAAATTCCTAGTTGATTCATCAACTATAAAATAAGATAACATGGTCCAATATATCAATGGGATATACGAGAGCACATAATTATCTGTCAATCTGGTTTTATCTATTACGCCAATATTCTCATACAATCATAGTACACAATCACATTTTTCAACAACATTAGGTAGTTAGTAATATAAATCTTAATCAATCGAATGAATAATATGTCATTAACTCAACTAAATTAATAACTCAAATAACATTCCCCCCATATGAAATTAATGGTTTTTCAGTAATTTCAATACATCCCCCCAAAATTGACGGAACAATCAAAGCATAATTGACAAACCACCTAGTCAAAAATAAGTTGACTTGTATCTTCGATCAATCCTCAATCAACCAATGTCAATTCTTTAGTTGCAAAGAAGAAAAATTGTACAATAAAGGAGACACATCTATATAGAGTCCTCAATTAGATATTAAAATTATTCCATCACCATCCATCAGTCCATCCAAATTTAATTTGGATAATCAACATTGGTCCATGATTCATCCTTTCATGATCCTTCTACAATGATCTGAAGAACAATCTCCAATATTACAAGAAACGTTTTTCCTTGTCAAATATATTTGATTCTTACGATGAGGAGAGTTTTAAGGCATAGATTTATATTATATTTGGGGTTTCATTAGTGTTATCACCAAACAATGATCACTTAACTATATCTAATAAAGTGGATCGAAATACACCATGTAACACCAATTTTACCATAGTAAAATTGTAATCACTACATAAAATAACTTGATAAACCACATTTTATTAAGTTGTTTCTAATTAAAACCTAAAACCCCATGAGGAATAATTAAATAAATCATTATTTAGTTATTATTCCTTATCACATTTCACCCAATCATGAGAAATAATTAAATAAATCATTGTTTATTTGATTTTTATCTAATAATAATTAATTAAATCATTATTTTGTTAATACTCTTTATCAAATTTGACTAAATCACTTAGGAATGGGTAGAAAAATCATTATTTGTTTATTATTCCTTAACCACTTCCTTGAAATAATAAATAAATAATTTTTTTGTTTATTATTTCTAAATAATATATTTAACCAATTTAAATATTTTTTCCCTTCAAAACATATAATAAAATATTCCAAGTAGTTAGATCTAGATTTTGGTTAAAAATATTTTATTATTTTCCATTTTCGAGAATAACCCTATATTTTGTTTTAAATGGTAGGGTTTTCCATTCATTCCTGACCATGATCACTATCATCATCATTATTATCTTCTTTTTGCATTCGAGCTCCCATCTGAGTTCAAAACATGTTTTGGGTTTCAGACATCATAGAGAGAGAAATGTCTAGAAATACTAAAGCATAGAGGACAACCAAAGGACCCATCCCATTTGAGGGGGACCTATAGCCATCATATGAGTCTCCTTCACTAGGTCTAACATATTCATAATATATCATTCATTATTTTTTATTGCTTTTTCTATGCTATGGGGTTTTACATTAGTTAAATATTTGTTGTTTAATCTATTTTTTTGCTGCATATATATCATTTTACAGGTTTCTTCTAAATTTCTGTTACTGATCTGAAAATTAGACAACCATATCTGTTGTTAGGGACATTAGTCACTCGTCACTTAAGTAAGGTATTTTTGGTACACTTGCTGAAAGATTTTACGCTAACAAATGGAAACTCTGCTGGTGTAATTCAGATTCCTGGGTGATCTACAGCGTCAACCATCATGGTTTTTTCTTTAGCTAGCTTTCAGTCTCTTGATGTTTTTTTCCAACTTTTATGCCCTTATTTAGTTAAAATTTCAAATTCTGAGACTTGAGACTGGTGTTTTCCACAAGTCATAGGTACCAGCCACACAAGAGATGGAAAATGTGACAGAACATGTTTCCCGAGAGTCAAGGAGGGAGTATCGCACTTTTCAACCCCAAACCTACATTTTCTCCTCCAGATCGCACTTATTGGCTGAAAATTTGCACTCTCCTCCTATTTCAGGTTAGAGCCTGCAATTCAGAAATTTTTTAGGGATTTTTTTTTGAAATTTCCAAGGTTTGTCGAGACCGCTTTTTTGGGTTTTTTACCTCTCTTTCAACCCTTATTAGGCCTATACCTGCTCATTTTGTCTCTTCAAAGTAGAAACAAGCCCCCTATATTTTCAATACACTTCCACCTTTTTAGGAGTAGTTCAGCTGAGTAGGTAGTCTAAGATTTTTCAATACTTTCAACCATTGTTTTAGGGTTTGTTCCATTCTTTTTTTAGGCCTTTAAGATAGGTTGTTTTAACATCCAAGTCTCCCTCTTGGGTTCTTTTTGGCCTTCCCGCTTAGGTCCCATTGTTTTCCCTAGGTTCTAAAGCTTCTTCCCTATCTTTTGTATCATTTCCCCCCTCTGGTTTCTTGATTTTTTCTGCACCATTTTCAGTAGTATTGAGTCATTATATCCCAATGCTATAAACATTATATCTCGTCACCCTTTTTAGTGTATTTTTAGTTTCTTGTTTGCCTCTCCTGTTTTTGTTGTTTGAGAGGCTTGTTTAGGTGGGGTTTATGCTTTATTTATTGTTTATTTTATCGTCATTACTTTAGTTTCATTTATAGTTTTCAACATTTTGTTTCAGTAGCACCATGACATCATCAAGAAACATGCTTAATTAACTCATGCACAATACACACTTACTTTCAAACACACACACCTAAAGTGAATGAGATATTGGTTCATATTGACAAGACAAGACTTAAACACACCACTTAATAACTATAAATCACATAGATTAAGCCACTTGGGCATCAAGGCCAAAAAATATTTGTAGTTAGTTGTAGGAATGGTGGGATAGGCTTCCAATAACACCCATTGAATGTATACATTGAGACAAAGCCAGAGTCTGTAAGAAACCCATTTCAGAGGTTGTTAGGCTAGGACATCATGTGAGCGATTATCCTCCGGGCTAACCAACTCGTGGTAGGTAATTACGTGTGTTGTTTGATTTACCAAGAAGCTCCAAACTCGACCACCCCCGTGGGATGAAGGTAACCTTAGTGGCCAATCTTAGGAAAAATCCTTATAGGACTAGTTGTGTGAAGAATTTGGTTATCTACGCTATCTGTCTTCCTGGAAGGCCATCTAAAACAATAGAATCTAGGATTTTTGAGGATTTAGATCACCTTTAGGCTAGAGGTCATTTTTATTTTGATAGGACGTGCTTGCTTGCATTCGAGTAGCAGATAGAATAGTTATTTTACACTTGGCACCACTTCACTAGGTGTTCATTTGTTTTTTGTTACTCTTTTTTTTTCTATCATCCTCTAGTCTTTAGTTTCATCCGTGTCATGACATCATTGCACCCCCAAGGAATTTATCGTGGAGAATATGAGCTATGCATCCTCATTTTCTGTTAGGAAATATTTCTCCAACTCTTCAAGTTAGAAATAATCCTCCTAGACCTCCATCGAGTCCCTACTACAACTCAAATTATTTTGATTCATCGAGCTCTTCCTCTATATGTATTGGTTTCTTAGAACACTCTTATCCCCTATAGGTAAAGATGTTTCATCTCACTTTCCTCAGACTGAGGAAGAAGCTCTCCATATTTCTTTAAAACATTGCTTGATCTATGCCCAGTCAAGTCATTTTTATACCATTTTACCAAACCTTCATAGACCCGGTGGTGCCATGACACTATGGGCATCTGACACCATCGACGGTGTCCTTGGATCCATTTCACACCCATCACCATATGCTCCTCCTCAAATGATTTACTATCACACATAAGGGGGGGGGGGGACCAATTCCTCCAACACTTGTCCCCTTCCTCCAACAAACTTGTATTCTAGTCAAATAATTTATTATGCATTTTCCAAACCACATCAACTGATGCTAGGGCCATATATTTCTCAAAATTTTTACCATAATGTTTTTTCTTCTCCTGATTATCCATATTCACTTCCCAGAACTCCAGCCCCTTCAAAATCATTGCCTCCGCCTCCCACACCTTCTCAACCTATGTTACAATAACCACCTCCTCCTCAAGGTCAAGTGGATTCTCAGCAGATCATGACTAATCCCCCCAATTAAAAGAAAAATAATAAGGGAAAGGAAACTAAAACTAGCTACTGTACGGTAACCGAGGCTGCCAAGGTACTCAACCAAATTCACCCCAGGGGAACCAACCAAATACCACAACCTAAAAACAACGCAATAAACCCAAGGAAAATATGGAAATTCATATGAAAAAGCCTTATGCATGTTGTGATGTATATGACCATTACATATATGATTTTACCCTTTTCCTCTAGATGTGTAAAATGTGGGATTCCCAAGCTGTGTCTCGAGGACAGCAACCCATGCCATCGATTCCTATGAAATTTTCTCTTGCTCAACTGGTTGTGCTCACTAATCCTTTCCCTCAACAAGGAAATATCACTGCCTAGCCTCCACAAAGTTAGGATTCCCCTCCACCTCAGCAATCTAGCCACTCTAATTACCATATTATCATGATGAACTCTAAAGTGATAAATACCACTAATGTCAACCATCAGAACCTGGCAGTCTAGTGTGACAAGCAACCTGCTACGTATGCAATCGAGTCCCAAACCAAAGTTTCCACAGAGTCTTTTCCGATACCAAATGGTCCCTTACAGATCCCTTAACCTAAGGCAAAGGTCATACGAGAGATCCCCAAAGGGCCATTATTTCGTAATGTTTCTTCTACCAAATATGGCCATACATACAATATATTAGATGACTTGGCATAGTCTTTTATTTCCATGTCAATGCTGGAAGTTCTCCATATGTGACCACCCCAAATAGAAGCTCTACTATGATATGATTTATTGATCGTATTATATGTTGACAAGTCAGAACATCCACCTCTACTCTCATCTATTTCTTTTCAAATACCCATCACCATTCAAAAGGCTATCGTTTAGTGGTGTACCATAGACGAAGGTGTATCCACATATGCGATGTTTTCCACTGTTTTGAAGCAAATCGAGTCATATGATTTTTCCCCATCCACCATTACTTTACACACTTAGAACAATCATCCTTTACAACCCCTTGGCATGTATCACAACTGTCCAGTCACAATTGCTGGAAATATTGTTTATATTGACATAGAAGTCATCGATTCCACCTTAGATTACAATATTCTTTTAGTTCATAGCTGCACCTATGTGATGTCAGTTGTCACATCTTCAGTTCACTGTAATATGTGATTTCCCCATAATGGGAATATCGTTATTGTCGATCAGTTGTCATATTACAATTTGAAGTATCAGACATCACCCTAGTCTACCATCTCATTGATGTCATGAAATCAACCTATCTAACCTCTCACCAATGTATCTCTAGGACTCTATAAATATTCCACATTTGTTGGTGCATATCATGTTACAGCACCGACCTCTTCTGAGCTCAACTCATCCAAGTGTTTGCCTGTTGCAAGTGTCATGGGATAATCACAAGTGGTCTGGTACACCTATCCAGTAGCCAATGCCTTCACAAATTAGCATTTTCCATTTGACCCAGCTATCAGGTTACACTCCTCAAGGACCTTATCCTTGTGCTGGTGTCTCTCCTCATATTTTTCAACTAGGAAAAGTTCCCTCAAGTATTAACCATATGGGAGATGTTTTTCTAGGAAATTATCCTTTAGGTTAGATATGATTTTTAGCGTCGGGCCCGTCTGGAGTATTTTTTGTGCCTATCATGACTACATTGAGTTTACCAAATTTGACCCTAGGGAGATTCCTAGTCTAGTTCATTGATCCCCCAGAAAACACTCCACCAGACCAACTCAACCATATACTGCTTTGACCTCAGTTCAACCTGTCAGGATGACCCCTCCCTTTTCTTTAGTTCCACAAAAGCCTCAATAGGAACCCACTCATGTTGAGAAAGCATCAGGTGATGGGGGAAAATCCAAAAATAAGGAACCTAATGATAAGGCTCCCTAAACAACTCCAGCTCCATCTAAGCCTCCAAATCATACTCAACCATGTGATTCATGTGATGTTGTTGGGCATGCCACCTATTGTTTAGCCACCTCATACACCAAGAAAAAAGAGCAGCCGAGATGAAATTAAGAGATTTAAGAGGATGGCTGGGTGAGTAAGTTGAAATATACCGTGATAGGAAATTTCCTTAAGGCACAAGCGTGGATGGGAGACTTGATGTGTGAAACAACCTAATGATAAAGCCACATTCCATATAGCGGAGAAACCAAGAAATGGAGCATGAGCGGTATATTCCGGGGGCATCAAGAGAAGGAGGAAGGACAGGAAGGTTCACCCCTCGGAGAAGGTGACACCACTTGGTGGCAGACTATGTGCAAATGTTCTATGGGGTGATGGAATGGAGCATAAGGCCCTTATGAACCCTCATCGGAATTCTAATGTGGGCCCATCAAGAAGGAAATCTGGCGTAAGTAAGTAAAGGTAAGGTAAATCTAGGGAAGGCGGCACAAAACTGGTACATTCTTTAACCCGGCACGTGGCTCTCACTGACCCATCTCTCGAAAGTTAATAACCTACCACTACATGTCCCACTGTTGATGTCCTTATGACGTCAACCCTACAATTGTCACCCTCACCTCGTATTCCACAAAACTTGGTCCTATATAATATTGTTTTAATCCCAGACCAGTGTTATAGCATCATTTCTCACCTTGACATGATTCATGATTGCTTCATGGCTTTTGGGCACCCATTCCTACAGACTTGGACAAATTCACTTAAAAACAGTGTAAAATCCCCCATACGCGACTATGCCCGTGCTTTTCCACGTGTATACGCGAGTCCAGCTAGAATTTTCCACGTATGCCATTAAAATGATTAAAAAATATATAAAAAAATCCCTAATTTTGCGCTGGGTCAATGGTTACTCAGGTAGTTCAACCACCCCAGCCCATGGCCAACTGTTTCCAACTGCTAAAACTACTTGGAGGGACTATAAAAAGCCCTCATGTGTATGGCCTAAGGGAGAGAGAGAATTATTGATATTATACTCTATTGGTATTCCCTATCCAAGTCTGATTCCCCGTGCCTCCTGCACTTTCCCAGTTCATTGTTGGAAACCCTTGTTTCCTTGAGATACATATCCCTTTATATGTTATCTCGTATGCACCAGTTTGGAAGGAGTCTTAGCGAGGCAAGGGCTGGACGAATCCGGACGACGGTCTGCGAAGGCCTTGGAAGGATTAGGTGATCTCTCCACTTGTTACTTTTGTACGTGCTATTTATAATACAGAAGTATCATGTTGTTCCCGAAATAAACGTGTTAGTGTATGCTTTTATGTATGAGAATATTTTTTATACAAGCATTCATTATGATTTATTTAATGTTTTATATGAATCTCACTGACATTTAGAGTAGATATATGCTGTACAACCTGTCCTTTGTGCTGGTTTCTTCTTTTTTTTCAGGTTAAGAAGGAAGGACGGTTGCTGGGGGTTTGGACCCCACATGGATCTACTTCAACCGTAGGACCTACGGGTAACTCTCTCATTCTGCTCTATTTAGTTTTTCTGAACGTGCATGGTTGTGTGAGTCTCTGTTAAGTAGCATGCCCCTGCTCTGTGGAGGTTGTATCCCAACCAACCTCTAGGGTGTTATTTCCCCGAAACAGAACTGGCGACTCCGCTGGGGATCACATTCTTTTGATTCTCCTGTTGGGTTGTTTCAGCTGTTTGGTAGGTTGCCAACAGTTTTATCTTTCATTTGCAGTCCAGTTTATTTTCTTGCAGTCAGTCTGAAGACTTGGTGTCTTTTCCAGGCTTGTTCTTTTTGTTTTTTTTTTTCATTATTTAACTTTGCATACGCGCCTTATTTTTCACACATTCGCGTATACACACTATTTTTTCTGAAGGAAACCGCGTATACGCGAGTTTCCCTTAGAACATACATGTATGCATGCTGGTTGCACAACTGTGAAGCCGCGTATACCTAGGTAGATTTTGAATTTTTAGGATTCTTGACTTTTTGGTCCTTTCTGGCTGTGGAGGCCTGTTTCTACAGAGTCTCTGTACTTACTGGAGTGTGAAGGAAGTGGTTTCATGTCTGTTCTCTCTTTCGTTTGATCGAAAACTAGTCTTTTTGGCAAAGTGTTGTTTCTGGTGCTGGCACTTCTGGATTGAGTTCCAAGATCGCTTTCTGAGCATTCTTGGCTATTCTGCTTTATCAGAACAGAGAGCTTCTGCTCACTGACTCGCTCCTATCTTTGTGTTGTGCTTTGCATTGCAATTTTTGCTTCGTTTTTGATTGGTTTTCGTTGAGTTCCATAGGCTAGGTTTTGTTGCAACTTTCAAAGAGCTTTTCTTGCTTCTTTGGAGTCTTTGTTTGCAACGAGTTGGCACTATTTGTCTAGGCTGATTGGGTGAGTTTTTGGTCTTCTCTTGCTCTTATTGGTCTTGCTACGAGTTAGCTTTATAAGGTTTGGGAGCATTGTTGAAGTTTGTGCTTGAAATTCGGTCTCGTTTTGGTTTGGATTTTGATAGTTGTGCTTGGTTTTTTTGAGCTCTTGCTTTATAAAACTAAAAAGCCCAAAAAACATTTGTTTTGCTTTTTGTTTTTGCATTTCAAAAACTCAAAAAACATTTTCTCTTGTTTTTGTTTTTGTTGTTACATTTTCATTTTCGTTTTGCCATATCTTTTGGAGCTTTTGTGAAGTTTCTTGCTTCTAGTTTTCGGCTTGATTTTGAGGAGGAGTTGTCATTTGATTTCTTCTTCTTGTTTTTAAGTGTTTTTGGTGTCCTTATTTTAAGAGTTCTTGATTTCAAGAATTGGCTTTCTGGACAACAAAAGATGAGTTAAAACTGAAGGAGCTTTTTGGGAAATTTCACCTTGTTTTAAGAGATTTTGTGCATCTTAGGATTTACATGCTTGTAGTGATTTGCATTAGGTGCATTGAATCATTTAGTTAGCTTCTTAGTTTTTGTGAGTGTGAGTTTGTTTTTTGAAAAGAAAAATACAAATTTTTAGTCTCGTAGAACCTGTATAGAGATTACTTTTCATCGAAAGACAAAGAACTGCATGTGCATGTAGTTAAGTTTTTATTAATTTCTTTTGCGTCAAAAACACCATTGGTTTCATCTCCATATCCTTGTGACTTAATACAACAACCCTTAAAATAATCGATTTAATCTAAAATCAACTAGCAAGTTTTTCTAAGTGTCAATCACCAACTAGCTAGGTTGTAGGGCCTTGGAATAGGTGAGTGGAGAGTTAACTCTCCAAGGCCGCTCAAACAAACATAGAAGTTGATTAATTGAGCGAAATCCAACTCCGTGAGGTGGACTGGGAAAGCTCTCATCTGAGAGTCAAGCGCGAGGGGAAGTAAAGGTTGAGAAGAGGGATACCCCCCCTCCGATTAGCTGAATCTGACCTCAAGACCGTTCCGCCCAGCTTCTGATACGGATTGGTGTCCATAGTTTCCACTCCTAGGTTCCACACAGGTGACTGCGGGGGGGAATACCCGTGGTACCTGAGGCAGACATCGCATCACTTTCAACAGTACTTCTGGGGGGTGCCCTTGCGAAGCTTGGGTGCTTGAGCCTACAAAGGCTGTCGTTAGGAGGTCGGCGTAACTTTTTCTGATACCTTCGCTAGTTGTTCTGGGCCCTAATCATCCCATACTGCTTTCGGAAGGCCCTATACTTCGCTTTCCTGTATTTTGGTGTCTGGTCCTCATCACCCGGAGCGGAAATACTTGGAGGCTGTTTGCTTGCTGTTTCTTAGGGATTTTTATTTTAGTGAGTGCTCTTTGCTCCTAGCTTGCCTAGCTTTTCACTTTTTTGAGTCTAATTTAATAAATCTATAAAAGTGGCTGATCAAGCACCTCGACGTTCGAGGAGAATCCGGGGGTTATCTCCCAATAGTGCAGAGCCTTCTTCGAGAAGGCATAGGAGCGATTTAGCAGGTGGTTACCACCTGTGGAGTCTGACGCTGTGGAGAGAGATCCTCCACCAAGGTCTGAGGTTTCGTAGCTGATTTCGGTGTCGGTTCCGAGAGGAGCGTTCCGCTCACCTCGCGAGTGTTGTTTCCTCAGGAAGAAGATTTTCAGATAGAAGATATACCTGAGCCTTCTGCTACAGGTCCATCTCCTCTTCCTCCTGATTATCCGTTTGTTGTTTAGTACATCGGACCGGAGTTTGGGAGACCGCCGGATCTTCCGTATCATTCTTATCTTTCGATGGCCACGACTGGGAACGCGGCTTCTACCGTGAGTGCTGCAGGCATTCAAACCCCTACTTCTGTTGAGGCAGGGGGCACTATTGCTTCATCTTCTAGTGCTGCTATGTTTGGCTCTAGATTCACCCAAGCATATGCTTCCCATTCTGGTCCCTTTTGTTCAGGGATGTCCATTAGGGGAAATCCCTCTTTTTCCTTTTCTGCTAGTGCAGTTGGATCTACGCCCATGTCTAACATGGCTAGTGGATCAGCTTCCTTTCAGGGTTTCCCCTTTGGGACTGGGCATATTCCTAGTTCCAATCCTTCTTTAGGGTCATTTCTGTTTACGTCCCAGACCCAGAGTTTCAACCCTTGGTCTGGGGGGAAAAGTTCGACTACTTTTATGGGATGGAATCCTGTGTTTACAGCGGCTGGGGCAGGGAATCAGTTCTTCGCAGGTCATCAACGGAATGCTTCTTTCCCTTCATCGAGTGCTTATCAGTCTTTTTCTCCTCTATATAATGCGTGGAACCCCTACCAGGGGCCTTCCTCTTCAATCAATACTTCAGCGGGGGGAACTGGTCTGGGTTTTGGTAACTCGGTGTGGGGAGGAGGTTCTTCTCCGTTTTCTACAAGTCCTTTCTGGCAGCCTGGTGCCTCATCAAATCTAGGCTATTCTTTTTAGAATGTTGGGAATCCATCCACTCAAGGATGGAATCCTCAAGCTCCGCCTCATTTACCATTTCTGGCAACGTTAAACTTGCCAGATTTTTCGAAGTTAACTAATGACCCGATTCGTTATAGTCCGGGGTGGCCTCCAGTCCCGACCAAACTTCCTTCATACATTCCAAAGTTTGAAGGTAAGAATGGAGAGGATCCGGCCGACCACATCACCACTTTCTACTTATGGTGCTCTTCGAACTTCTTGATCGATGACTCGATCAGGTTGAGATTATTTCAACGCACCCTAACTGGAAATGCTGCCAAATGGTATATAGAGCTCACTGGGGGCAGTTTCGCCACATTTGGAGAACTGGCTGTCACATTTCTTAACCATTTTCAGTTGCCTGTCAGATATGAGGCCGGGACCGAACTCCTGGCTAATTTTAAGCAGGATGAGGCAACTCACATTTCTGATCACATTCAGGAATGGAGGAGAAGGAAGAGGCTTATCAAAGCTCATATTCCAGGTGAATTCCTTCTCGAGTGGTTTTTAAAATCTCTGCAGTCAGATATTTCAAAAGATGTATCCCTATCTGGGGTATTTTCCGAGGAGCAAGCCATTTTTAGGGCCCAACAGTTAGAATTGATCTATTCTCAGTCTGGGATGCTTTATAAGTATTTTCCCAATGCTCCTCGCTCCAAATTGGATTTATCGAAACCCAAACCTGGTCCGCATGGTGACGGGCTTGTCGGATCGGTCAATAGTAGTGCAGCCAGCCTGCTTTCTCAACTGCAGTAGTTGTCTTTACAATCTGCTCCTTCTGGTCAGGCTGTGCCTGCTGATTCATCACCTTCCCAGTCTTTGTCCATAAATGTTGTCCAAGCTTCCGATCCCAAAGGAAATCAACAATCCGATGGGAAGAAGAAGGGACGAAATAACAAGAAGAAGGGCAAGAACGGGAAAGGCAATGCAAATAAAACCAACGAGCGTGTTGGTGAGGGTCAAAAGGAGAAAAAGAAAGTGAAGTTTCCGTGCAAGCTTTGTGCTGGAGACCATCTCACACACCTTTTCCCTAAAATTCGGGATGCTCAGCGCCTGTTATCTCAGCAGGGTTCTTCTAGTTCCCAGGCTGTGCTAACAAACCCTTTTCCCCAAGGGCAGCAATTAGTTGTTGGCGCGAACCAAAATCCTGGGGCTTCCTCTGGAGGTGCCCAGGAAGGGGAAATTCCATCGAACATCTTTATGATGAGTGCTCACGTGGATGTCGCTACGAGATCCCGTGATTATGGCGGAGAGGAATCTTCGAAAGCTAAGGAAGTTCCTGATGCTACTGAGTCACTTCACATAACGAAGCCAACTGTTGAGTCTATGCCTCGGATGCCAAAAGCATCTTCTAAGCGGTCAACGATCAATCTGAATGCGAGGGCTGCCCAGAACTACTCGATTGTAGAAGATCTGGCGCAGAGTCCTTGTGCTATGTCAGCTTTAGAGGTACTCCAGTCTTTTCCGGCTCAGCGCAGTGCTTTGCTCACTGCCATTGGGGCTGTTGATCCGAAAAATTCTCTTCTGATTACTTTCGATATGACTAACTTTAAGAAGAGACTTCCTCATCACATGGAATTTCATATTAAATCATCGTATCGAAAGTGCAATATCTTTCGAACGGTTGTTGATGAGGGTGCTTCTACATGCGTGATGGCTCTCGCATGTTGGAAGACACTTGGATCTCCCAAAGTTGTTCCATCTAGCACTGTTATTACTGCATTCGATGGTCATTCTCACAGACCCCATGGTATTGTCCCGGCTTTGCCCATCTGTGTTGGGGGAAAAACCGTTAACATAGAGGTTGAGGTAGTGGATGCAGCCTTGGACTACAACCTTCTATTGGGGAGGAACTGGATTTATGAGATGGATGCCATTGCATCCTCACTATTTCGAATTGTATGTTTCCCCCACGAAGGGAGGATTGTCACAGTGGATCAACTGGACTGTCCTCCTGTAGACCTGGATGCGCCTTCTGACTCATCTGTTCCTAAGTTGGATAATACTAAGGCACCTGTTGAGAATCTAGGAGTTGGAATGTATTCTTCCCTGATGGGTTCTTTTGATCTTCCTCCTCCTAAGGTGTCTATTAATGCTATTTCATCCTCCAAGGCTCCCCTTCGAAGAGAGTTCTTTCAAACTCATTATTTTTCGGACCCTTGGACCTTACCTTCCCCAACAGCCACATTGGAGGAAGGGAAAGTCGGTGGAATGGCATTCCCGATTTCTGCAGCTAAGATTGCATATCAGTCTATTGTTGACACTGCAGAATCTGATCCAGCTCCTCTTTCACCGGAAGAGTTGGATGGTGATGTGGCTCCGGCTTGGACGCTTACTTCTTCTTCTGCCCAGGATTGTCTAGATACTACTCTTCCATCTGAAGAGGCCATCATGGAAGCGATGACAGGTATAGATAGACTGTGGGATGATTTGCATCATTGGTCTTACTTCCTACCTGACTTGAGCGAAGTCGAAACAAGTTTTCCAAGTCCTCAGTCTCCTGGACCTGTTCACCCAGTCTTGAGCCCTTTAGCACCAGCACAGGTATATGCTGAAGGGAACATGGATGTGATCTCTCCGACTATCCCGGTGAACATCTCCAGGAATCCCAACATTATCGAGAACGTTTTCATTGGAGCTGAATGTTCCCGTGAAGAAGTTCAAATCTATACCGAGCTCTTCAAAGAGTATAGGGATGTTTTTGCTTGGTCTTATGAGGAAATGCATGGCATAGACCCATCTATCGTCCAGCATGAGATCAAGACGTATGAAAACGCTAAGCCGGTCAGGCAAAAACTTCGTCCGGTTAATCCTAGGAAGGCAGCAGCTATCAAAGCTGAAGTTGAAAAGCTGCTTAAGGCGGGATTCATTTTCCCAGTTCCTCTGACTGAATGGGTTTCAAACCCCGTTCCGGTAGATAAAAAGCAAGGAACGATTTGAGTGTGCATCGATTTCAGAGACCTAAATAAAGCGTGTCCTAAAGATAATTACCCCACACCTTTCATCGATCAGATTATTGACAAGTGTGCCGGTAATGAGATTTTCTCCTTCATGGACGGTTTCTCTGGTTACAATCAAATTACTATCCGTCCAAAAGATCAACATAAGGCCGCATTTATTTGTCCCTGGGGTACGTTTGCATACAAGAAAATGCCTTTCGGTCTTAAAAATGCTGGAGCTACCTTTCAGCAGGCCATGTCTTACGCCTTCCACGACATCAAGAAGATTATTGAGGCATACTTAGATGATCTAGCTGCTCATTCTCGAAAGAGGATGGATCATCCTGGTCACCTCCGGCAAATATTTGAAAGATGTCGTTTTTATAAAATTCGATTGAATCCGAACAAGTGCGTTTTTGCGGTTACATCCGGTCGGCTGTTGGGATTTATCGTGTCTAGGGAAGGGATAAGGGTAGATCCCTTCAAGGTTGAGGCAATACTTCGGTTGCCTCCCCCGTCTTCAATCCGTCAGCTTCAAAGTCTCCAAGGGAAGTCTAATTTTCTTCGGAGGTTTATCATCAACTATGCTAAGATTACAAAGGGATATATGAGATTGTTGAAGAAAGGAGTTCCTTTTCTTTGGGATGACTATGCTCAACGCTCATTCGATGCCTTGAAAAAGGCATTGACCTCCGCTCCTTTACTGAGTCCACCCGATTATAGCAGAGATTTTCTTTTGTATCTGGCTACAGCAGAATCTACCATTGGTATGGTTCTGGTTCAGGAGATGATGTCTTGCGAGCATGTTGTTTACTACCTTAGTCGAGGACTGGTGAGACCTGAGCGTGGTACCCGGAGTAGAAAAGTTAGCCTTAGCGACGATTCATCTTTGTGCGACGACTCGAAGCATTACATTGTTCTTGACATGTCTTGGCGATTTCAATCCATTTCAGTTTGTCCTCGGCCAGGTGAGTGATTGGGGGCAAATATAATGGATGGATTGTGATATTACAAGAATTTGATTTAGAGTTCATGTCTGCCAAATCCAAGAAGTCATTAGTCTTTGCGGAATTGATCTCGGGGTACCTTTATGGAAGAAGGAGGAATGATCTCGTGAGTCCTTTCAAGGACGAACACTTGTTCTGATCTCTCCCAAGGATCCTTGGTATGGGATATCATTGTGTATCTCCAGACATAAAGTTTCCTCTTCTTTTCGAATGACGTCGTAATTTGCGTCACTCGGCTAAGTATACGTTGTTGATGATGATTTGTGTTTAGTCGAGGGATTTGATTCAATCCTGCGACGTTGCTTAACTCTCCGAAGAAAGGGCGGTACAGCTCGATGATTCTCACGGTGGAAGCTTGTGGGGTCATTTTATGCAAACACTACATTAAAGATTTGCCATCTTGAATACTTACGGCCTCGATTTTCAAAGACTGTATGGAGTCAGTCAAAAAGTGTCATCCGTGTCAGGTTTATACTCGAAAAATACGCGCTCATCCAGCTCCGCTTTTTCCAGTCATTACTGTCGGTCCCTTTACAAAGTGGGGTATTGATTATACTACTTGTAACCCGCCTTCGGCTAAAGGTCACAAGTACATTATTGTAGCAGTAGACTACTTTACGAAGTGGGTCGAGGGTATGCCTACTTTTGGGAATGATGGTGAGAGTAACGACTTTGTTCCTTTTCAACAGAATTATCAACTCGTTTGGAATACCTAGAAGATTGTCACGTTCATAGCGGTCATTTTCGAAATAGTATGATGGGTAAGAGTTGGCTCTCCATTGAGTTTAAAGCGAGCATTCTCTCCATGTCCTCGAGGCAATGAGCCGAAGTGGAAGCGAAGTAGACAAATCCTTGAAGACAATTCTTCAAAGGAAAATTGATAAACATATATCCAACTGGCATATTATGGTATATCCTGCACTTTGGGCATACAGGACGTCAGTTAAAACTGCAACTGGCTTTACTCCGTTTCAGTTAGTCCACGGGGTGGAATCTGTATTTCCCATTGAATGCGAGATTCCTTCCCTTAAATTAGTTGTTGAGCTTCTTCCTGACACTTCTATTCTGGCAGAGCGGCTTCTTCATCTGGAACATCTCGATGAGCAGCGTCGGGATGCTACCACGATGAATGAAGCGCATAAAAACCGAGTCAAAGTTCAGTACGATAAGGCGGTTAAGCCTAGGGTCTTTTCCGAAGGTGACCTTGTTTTGGTCTATGCCCAAGAAAAAGATGCCTTGGGGGCAGGAAAGTTTAAGTCGATGTGGTATGGCCCCTATATCGTTAAAAACGTCCTTAAGAAAGGAGCTTATACCTTGGTTGACTTCGAAGGGAACAAGTTGCCGGAGCCCCGAAATGGGCTCTATTTGAAGAAGTATTATGCCTAGGCTTTGGCCTTGCATTTTTCTTTGTATATAGTAGTTTTTTGCTTTGTACATATCTGTTTGATTTTCGATTTTTGATGAGGTGATGATGTTTTTGATCTGCTTTGGCAGGTTGTGTTGGATGTCATGAGTCATTTTGGTTTCGCCGATGGTGCTAGTAGACACACCCGAAACTTAGCTTCCGCGGCTTGGGTGCTTCATTATCCTTTCGGTCAGCTGTTGGTATCAAGAGGAGTCTGCATTGGTCCTGCTTCCAATAATGTAGCAGAATACACTGCAGTCATTCATCTACTCTCGGAGGCAATATCTTTTGGTGTTGATTCGTTGGTAGTTTTCTTGGACTCCCAGCTGGTGGTGTCGCAGTTGAACAACACTTATCGGGTACGAGATCCATTTTTATTACGATTGTTCTTGAGGGTACGTTTGTTACAAAGGTCGTTTCAATTTTTAACATTCATTCATATTCCTCGAGCTGACAATTGGTTTGCTGACTCATTAGCTAATCAAGCTTTAGATTGGCATATTAATCATTCAATACAATAAATTTTTAATCATCAAAAACATCATACATTTTCATACATTTGTTACATCACATCAAACATCGCTGTATATATATCATTAGAGTGTTCAAAACTATACAAAAATTTGGATCCATAAGTCATACAAAACTTGGGCTTATGCCCGATCATGTTCAATCTCAAAAAATATACAGTCATCTGATACATCATATCTATCTACTACTGAGGTCCCTGCCCCGAAGTTGTGTTCCTATAGAACACAATCGCGGTGGCAACACGGCGGAATATTGTCAGTTCAAACCCGTCCCGGGTACCGCGACAACCCGTCTTCGACTCGCTTCCCAAGTCCTCCATGGCGCCCATATGGATTTGCCAAGCTAGTCTCTCTAATTTTCTCTCGTACTTATCTTGCAGAGTCCTCGTTGGGCCGGGACCCACCTGCTCGCTCACCTCCGCGCGCTTTTTATGGCGCGGTAGGCCCTCAGGACGAACTGGTCCAACATCTGAATCATGATCATTTTGAATTGTCAGTCATTATGAATCCAATCAAAAACATGTTTGTTTTTCATTTTTTCATACATATTTGAAAAATCCAAAAAAATTATATAAGTCAATTTTTTTTGCAAACTTACCGACTGCGCCCCATGCTGTGCCTGGTGGAAGAACTAGATCTGGATCTCCACGAAAGTCCATCCCGACATAGGGATAGTCGTCCACTGCGATGATTTGTTCTCCCCACCAATGGAAGAACTCATCGTCCCATGTGGTCCGGGCACGCACGCTCTCTCACTCTCTTCATCATGTTCGGGCCAATTCGGCGATTATTGGGTCTCATGGGCGTCGATAGTAGAGATGACTCTGGGTCTCAAAGCTGGAATCCTCTCAAAGAAGAATGTTGTCAAAATGGTACCATAGCCAAAGTTTTTGGTCTTTACTTGGTGAATAGAAGTCAGCTGTTGTTTCATGTTCAGTAGGAGGGCTGTGCACCAATCGTAAACATGAGTCAAACACTCTACAACTATACTCATTTACGTCTTAGACGCCTGATGTAGTGAGGCAGATCCTGCCACTCTACTGATGGTGAAAAGGAGGATCTTCATGTGCAAATCCCTGATATCTCTAATTCCAATCTGCGTTCCAACCTTTTTGGAATTATCTACGCAATATACGTGGACATAATCTTCCACAGTTAACCCTCCTAGGGGTTTTCCGTGCAGGTCTACTGGTTCTCCCCTTCTGGAGAGTCCAGTGATGAAATATATATCCTCCACTTCAATGCGTAGTGGCATCTGATCAATTATGAAGCAATCCTGATCTGTTTCCCATTAATTTACGAGCATTTCAAGCAACCGCACATTGCTTTTCATATTGGGCATTTTGAAAGGATTTCAACAACTGCACTCGTGAGGATGTTTCATGAAGTGCGCGTCCGCATGACTTCTTGGTTCATTCGCGCTATGCTCACGTTCCCTCCATGAGATGGTCATCCGGAGAAATTTCATCAAAATTTGCATTAGCCACGCTTTTTTACAATCGGACCTGCGCATACGCGAATTTTCCTGTGCACAGTCGTGTGTATACGCGACTTGCCTTCATTGAACCCGCGTATGCGCAGATACGCAATTTTTAGCAAGGGTTTCAAAGAAAAAAATCACTTAATTTTAATTTTCAAACGGACAAAATGAATAAACAGGATGATTAAAGAGCCTACCTGAAGTTTCGCTGAGTTCCGACGGTCGGTTGTTCCTGATTTGATGAAACAAGTTTTGAGCTCCAGAGCTCTTTTTCCAAATCAGCTATGCAATAATGAACCAATTGAGAGGTAATTTGTCTATTTATGGCTAAAAAATTGAAAATTTTCGCAAAAAATTCCTTATGCTTATTATTTCGATCTATCTTATGCTGTATAACTCGATTGCTTGGAAGTGCCCAGTTTGGTATGTTTTCAGGTACATTTTGACGATTTTGAGACTTTTCCCGGTTTTTGATCCATGATTTCCGACTCTTCGTCGTTATGCATATGATCTTCAACGTACACAGGTTGTAATCACTTTCCATTGCATCTTGCATACTAGCCTTCATACTAATCACTTTCCATAGGGTCAATCCCATCAGGTCATGACTATTACACCCATTTCACTTGCCGATTATTTAATCATGACTTGGTGGTAGAGCCTTCCTTTACATGGGCTCCTAGTTAGTTCTCGCTATCACTTGTTGCTTATGGCGTTTTATGTAGGCCCTGGAGTCCTCTTTAGTCCTCGCCATGCCTTCGTGTTGAAGCTTCATTTCTCCTTCATCACTTATCATTTTTCCGGCTTCCTGCAGGCTCCCCCGGTGTCGTTAAGTTGTATTACCGCATCGCATATTGGCTACTTGTTTATCTTTTGTCCTTTAGCTTGGCCTATTTGGACTCGATGTTTAAGCCAATCTTTGACCTGATCGGTACAAGTTAACCATTGCATGCACTTAGCTATCACGACCTGACACCCTCTTTACCCATGGATGGAACATTCCTCTGAGTATCGCTTACCAGTTTCTGCCACCTTGCATTGAGCATAGGATCGTTCCAATCCCAGGAACTAGTGCATCTGTTTTTTGATACTCATTCTATCCATTGTACCATAGCATTATTTTATTCTTTTTTCAGGCTTATTATATTGAAAAGACAAAAAAATCAAATATAAAAAAAAGAGCGGGAACGGGATGTAACTTCATGATTTGATGGCAGTACAGTGTCAGTTTGTCGCCCTTGAACAAATCACATACACTTATATATTTCCTTCATTTGGGATGGTTTTAGTTTTGACCTAGGTTCAAATTTCTTTACCACAGCCTTGTTTTACAGTTAGTTCTCCCCGGTTGGTTATCTCTTCCAATCATATGGAGAGTTTGTTTTGCCTCCGTACAACATTTACATGTGTGGTCACTTTTTACCCGCCATGGTCACTGTGGTAGCCGTGCTTTTGTTCAAGGGAAGCTTAACTCTTCGAGCTTACCCATTCGATGTGTCTCTTGACCATTATTCCGCCCGTCCTTCCCGGTCTTGCCGCATTGCCCTATCACATCAGATGTTTTGATCTTCTGCTCGTGCTGGTTTGAGAAGGTCCCCATTGACTTCTTGCCGGCGTGTTTGTCTCTTATCGACTACGACACATTGCTCTGAGAGCAAGCCTAGAGCCGCACCTTGGGCCTATTTCCATCATTGATAGGTGACCTCGTGCTCATCATTTGATCATCATCATGGGTCTTTGACTGAGTGGTTTCCCCTGTGTTCGACGTCAGCACACATTATCACACTTGGGATTCGTGCAGTACCTGGATTTCCATTTGACCCTATCGGTGGATTTCTCGCCTCTATGTCAGCTTTCATTATTGGTTGGTTCAGAGGGTTTCTTCCGTGCGCTAGCTTCATCTTTGTGCACGTCGGAAATGTACTTCGGTTTTTGGTTCCATCACTCTACTTCGTCCGATTCCTTCCAAATCTTGGCCTGCGGGTTACACTCGCGCTGGACTGATGTGGGATGCCTTAATGCCTTCCTTCCAGCAGATCTTTTCCCATCGACTCCGACTCATTGCTCTGGGAACAAGGTCTAGAGTCTTTTTTCAGTACCTTAGGGTTTGCAGTCATCAGTGGCAGACTCTTCGCTATCGACAGTGGGGATTCATCATTGCCTCCTGATTGGTAGATTCTTTCAAGTGTTCGACTTCAACTCATTCATTCGCACTCGTCAGATTGTACTGGGGCACCTTGACACTCATTATCATTATCGGTGGGTTGTCTCGCGTTGGTTAACGGGATACATCAATGCCCGGTAATCCAACGATTTCTCACATGGTCGACTTCAGCTCATTTATTCCCATTGTGTAGAATTGTGCCATAGTGATCGGTGAAGACCTTGGGTTGTATCAGCATGTTTCGGTTCACTTTTGATAGTCCTTTTAGTATCTTCCAGTGATGCCGTCCACCCTTGTATGTTGCAGTTCAGCACAGCAGCATCTTATATGTTGGTCCCCGAGTTGCGTGATCGTATCGTTTGATCCACCTCTTATGATCCGGTACTTGGAGATTCAGTTACTTATTTGATCAGACATCCAGTTGCACCATCTTTGATCAGCTTTCTATATGTGATACTTGGACATTGATTCAGACTTGTATTTCCGGGCCATGCTCAAATGATTCATTGTGTACTTACAGTTCAACTATACTTGTATACATGTTGGATCTATTTCAGTACTTTCCATATGATGTATTTTTGACTGAGCATGGGTATGCCCGCCTCAGCATGAGTTGACTCTCTGGTTTCTTTCATTGGTTTTTGGCAGGCTGAAATCTGGTGAAGTCCTCTCTTGTCCTTGCGAAGTTCTTTCTATGTGCACAATACATTTCGGCCATCATGTACCCCTTCTGACCTCATATATTAGGGGGCATCTGTTATAGCATCATTTCTCACCTTGACATGATTCATGATTGCTTTATGGCTTTTGGGCACCCATTCCTACAGACTTGGACAAATTCACTTAAAAACAGTGTAAAATCCCCCATACGCGACTATGCCCGTACTTTTCCGCGTGTATACGCGAGTCCAGCTAGAATTTTCCACGTATGCCATTAAAATGATTAAAAAATATATAAAAAATCCCTAATTTCGTGCTGGGTCGATGGTTACTCAGGTAGTTCAACCACCCCAGCCCGTGGCCAACTGTTTCCAACTGCTGAAACTACTTGGAGGGACTATAAAAAGCCCTCATGTGTATGGCCTAAGGGAGAGAGAATTATTGATATTATACTCTGTTGGTATTCCCTATCCAAGTCTGATTCCCCGTGCCTCCTGCACTTTCCCAGTTCATTGTTGGAAACCCTTGTTTCCTTGAGATACACATCCCTTTATATGTTATCTCGTATGCACCAGTTTGGAAGGAGTCTTAGCGAGGCAAGGGCTGGACGGATCCGGACGGCGGTCTGCGAAGGCCTTGGAAGGATCAGGTGATCTCTCCACTTGTTACTTTTGTACGTGCTATTTATAATACAGAAGTATGATGCTGTTCCCGAAATAAACGTGTTAGTGTATGCTTTTATGTATGAGAATATTTGTTATACAAGCATTCATTATGATTTATTTAATGTTTTATATGAATCTCACTGACATTTAGAGTAGATATAT
Organism: Pinus albicaulis; assembly: GCA_034641835.2. NCBI lineage: Eukaryota > Viridiplantae > Streptophyta > Pinopsida > Pinales > Pinaceae > Pinus > Pinus albicaulis. Next base: position 381,856,057 of record CM076572.1, read on the forward strand.
GCTGCACAACCTGTCCTTTGTGCTGGTTTCTTCTTGTTTTTTAGGTTAAGAAGGAAGGACGGTTGTTGGGGGTTTGGACCCCACGTGGATCTACTTCAACCATAGGACCTACAGGTAACTCTCTCATTCTGCTCTATTTAGTTTTTCTGAACGTGCATGGTTGTGTGAGTCTCTGTTAAGTAGCATGCCCCTGCTCTATGGAGGTTGTATCCCAACCAACCTCTAAAGTGTTATTTCCCCGAAACAACCAGGTAAAATATTTTTTTTTCATGGGTCTGTCATGCATCGAAGGTTAAATCTCTAGTGCCAGGTCATTTTCAACCCCACATCACTTTCCCCTCGGGCTTCCTCACTGTTTGCATGTATTTAGTCATTCCTTTGTCCCACCATTTTCCTTCTATTTTTGTTGTTCAAATGGTCATGGGGAAAATAAAGTTGAGAAATTTTGAACCTGAAACCCCATAAGCCCATGAGGTCAGGGCTATCCCTGGACCTGAACCTCTTATCGACACCCATGCATAAATTCATGAACCATTCTACCCTTTCAATGTAGCCCGCGTCAAACCAAAGCTGTTCAAAGGTAATTTAAAGGGTCAAGATAGGTTTAGAATCATTGAGTCAGGTCTTTACTACCATGTTGCCCCAACCACATGACCAGTTATTGAATTCATTAGTTGTCTTGATGAAGCTTATGACGAATGCAGGGACTTGTTCCTGTCTTATCAAGGCAATAAGATTTTCTGCATATCACCTGAACTCATAAAGAAAGCCCTTCATTTTCCTCACATCCAAAATTATATCGATTTCATTGATGTTTCCATTTCCTAAAAATTATCAAAGTTACCCTGGAAGCAACAAAGCAACTTCCTCAGCCTCCTCTCAGATTTTCACCTAACATCTCTCCTGCATTCGAACATTGTTCCCTTGTCTACTTTCATAAATAATGTGTATCTGGTCCTAGCTCTTATTTTAGGGTTTTTAGGGCTTTGGGAGGTCGAGAAGGTGTCAAAATAATGTATAGATCTTCTATGACTCATGATTCAAAAGGGTACACTTTTAAATATTCCTATTTTCCTAGCTTCATCTATTCAAACCTAGTTTCAAGAATTCCCTTCTACTGGGTCTTTCAGGTTTTGTTCTTTAGAATTTTACCTATTCTTATTTGAGAATGTTGAAAAGTTTGAGAGCCTAGGCCTAGAGAAACTCTCAAGGGAAAATTCCCAACAAAGAACTGTCTTTGAGTGGAACATTTCAGTTTGTTAGCAGCCTGGGGGGAAGGGGTATACTAGATTCTTAAATAAGTTCATGTCCAAAGCCTATGCCATAATACATGACAGTCATCCTCCTAGAATATTTCTTGAGAAGAAGGATTGGCTACAGTTTGACGAGGAATATAGCTTAAGGGATTGGTACCTATACGATGATTACATCGAGATCCGGTTCTATGGTGCAGAAGTACCTTCCTACCATTTTCCGGATTTTCCAGCCATGCGGATTTTTTCCCTCGAATTTATTCGACAAACCTTGAAGGCTGACCAAATACACTTCATGCCTGCAAATAAAGGATATGTTATAAAGATCCCAACTTATGTCGGTCCCTTCACCATAAATTTGAGACACACCCTGTCCACTATGGAAACATTACTGCAAGGGATGGACCTGCTACAAGGAAAAGTCTGGCCCTATGATCCGAAAGGAGTCCTTTCCAATATGAAAATGAAAATTACTTATGTACATGATACTAGGCCTTTCATTGAGTGGAGAGCTAACCTTCATACACGGCCTTTGGATGCACAGATGGAGGCTAAGTCTTCAGTCGCAGAAGGGAGGGGCGACAATGCATCTGCAGAGACAAAAAAGAATCGACAAGTAGATGATTTAGATGCCTTAGGAAGTCAAGAGGGCATGAACATTGATGAGGGATCTCATCCCTATAAGAAATATAGAATGGAAGGGCCAGAGAATATATGGGAGGAGCCATCTCAAGAAGAGTTTTCCCGATATGGATTTCTTGATAAAAACATGGCAGGTTTCATGGTTGCTTTCAATGGTGCCTCTTCATCAAGCCCTTCTAGGCTTTCGCAGGAAATTTAAATTGACAAAGAAAAAGTGAAAGAGGAGATAAACACCAGGAATAGGACCACATGAGAAAAACTAAGGGCTGAATTGGCTGGGTTTGTAGATAAATATCATACCGAAGTTACTACTGGGTTAGACATGGAAAAGGAACAACTCATATTTTCTATTTCACAGACAATGTCGCAGCCCTCAGCCAATGGAATTCATTACCGAGCCCTAGATATCACCTTGAACCTAGCTAATATCCCGCTAACTGATAAGCTTGGCTTGCACTAGTGTGTCAGAGACATGTTGCGAGATGAGGTAGTGAAACTCACACTTGCCTTGAGGAATCTTGAGGAGAAGCATGCATCGATATTAGAAATCCAAAAGAGGGAGAGAGCTAGTGCCAGAGAGATCAATAATAAGCTAGAAACCCTTATGAAAGAAATAAAGGAAAAAGAGGCCAACAAGGATTCATTTTGGTAGAAGCTCATCACTAATATAGAAACGGATAAATCTAAGCTGAAGAAGAAATTAAATATACCCAAAGGGGAGCATGTGCAAATGGACGAATTGGTCTAGGTTGAAAGGGAGAAATCGGCTCTTGTTGATTCACTAGCTAAGGAGCAAGAAGATAGTACTCAAAATACCGCAGATATTGTAAGTCTAAAACAAGGATTGTCTGACTTACAGGAAAAATGGGACCAACATGTATGCGTAGCCCCAACATCCAATGAGCCCGGAACTACCCCAGAATAGCTGAATAAGGCCCTGTCAGACTTAAAGGTTTCATAAATTGAAGCACATACAGCTCACCAAATACTAAAGGAGATGGAAGCTACACTAGATATGAATCAGAGGGTAGTAATGTCCCTGTAGAATGAGGTCGAGAAGTTACAAAGAGAAAAAGAGGCATGAGACAAGTCCATCAAAGACTTGACTACTCGGCTGAAGGGCAACATGACACTCCTAGAATCCAGATGCTTAATTTGGACTGATATAATAGCAGAGGTCCAATAGCATTGGAACTACCTCACCCTGATTCATGATAAGAAGCTTGCAATTCACTTATTTGAAGTACAATTGCAAGAAGGGCATGCAAAAGGAGAAGAAAAGGTCGTAATGTCTAGCAAGTATATTTGGTACCTAAATGAATTGGGTCTAGAGTAATTGCAAGCACAAAGAATCATTGATCATTTCATAAGGGTAATGGAGCTTAGAAGAGTAATCGAGAAGGAGACCGCTCACGCAAACGCGTTGGGTTGTTTGAAACTGCTTTCAATCAGGGTCAAAAAGTTAGACTGGGAGTGGAACAAGTTAGTGGAGGCTGGCCTCCCATCATGCTGGCACCCAGAAGCATCCGCATTCTCCAAGCTAACAGATTATGAACAGAAAATGACAGACATCATGAACAATGGAAACTTGCCTCTGGAAAAAACTGCCCGCCTGAAGGAGGATACCATCATATCTACTCTAAGAAAGGAATTCTTCCTCCTCTTCTAGGTTAAACAATTCTTAGCCATCCAAGTAGACTATACCAAGCTCATAGATATGTAGGCACTGGTTGAGAGATTTGTCACTATGCCAGCTCTAAGCGAGATCGCATGGCAAAAATGCAGTGAACACACCAACACTCTGGTATCTTCATCTTCTCATCAATTTCTACCTCCCTCTAGTCGCAAATCAGGGTCATCTTCATCATTATCTCTGCGACATTAGTAGCCATAAAGTACCCCTCATCGCCATCACAAATGAAACTCATGATTTGGCCCATGCGGCCTATTTACTTTTATTTTTATGAATTGTAAAATTGGGTGAAATATTGATTTCACCCTATGCACTCTTTATTTCTTATTTAATTTTATGTTTTAGTTAGGGCCTTTTTCTGTCCATGTTGCATATGATGATAGGTTGTTTTTCCTCATCATCATTTTTGGTTTTTTTATTGAGACCACGAATAGAAAATATCCTCAGATAATATTTTGTTTTTAAAATATCTTCTCTTGAAGCTCATCTATGGAGCTATAAAAGATGAAATGAGAGACCAATAAAAGGTTCCATATTTTCATGAGAAGAAGTTGTTAACTATGAATTCTCTCTTTTTGTAAATTTTGAGATCCTCTCTTAATGTGTATTTGAAAATCCCTTCGGGAAAGGAAATGAAGCTAAGATTTTGTTGTGGTGGATTCCAACTGAGGTTACTGAAAAATATGTATTTTCTCAGTACTGTTTAAATATAATGTTCATTGTGTTCTCATCTTTCCCTTGTTATCATAGCTTTCAGAATGCGAATGTTTAACTAGTTGATGTGAATTTATCCTAAATGATATTGATGTCTTATGTTATGTAACATTTTAAATATGGCTTGAGGCACAATTTATTTTTCATAATTCTGCTCATAGGTCATAGTTCTTATAATGTTAGTGGAGGGTGGATTATTATGTTCTATAAGCCTACCATACTCTGATACTTTCCTCATTTTCTTACATTATACTTCAAATCTATTTATCCTTGTAAATGTTCATTGATTTCACATTCGGCCGAGCTCACAACAATTTACTTTCATGACTGCTTTGGATTCACTCTTTGAGACTCTTTATCCATACAACTAGAGGTCGTTCCTGTCAATATTTTGTCTCTAATATCTTGGAACGATATCAAAACTTTAAACCATCATCACATAACAAGAGGTTTCTTCCAACTATCATACAAAATACCTTTTACATCCTCTTGTCTTTAAGATGTCCTAGGCACTCTTCTTTAACAACTCAAGGCTGTCTCTAGGAGTTACAACACCACCAATAATTGTCCTGAGCTCCATCGTCTCAAAATTGTGGTTGACGATACATTTCTTGACTCTAACATCCCGGAGGTATTTATTATTTTTCCTGAGTTTTCCAAGAAAAATAAGTCGTTACGCACAAACCACCCATGCAATTTGTGCGGGAATTATGGCCACTATTTTCACCATTGTCCTTTTTATGAACACTTTCATGATACCCTTTAGGCGCATCCTGAATTATAGGTCACCCATAGTGGATCACCTACTCCACTACTTACGAATTCTGGTTCCACAATTACCCCAGAATCAGAGGGCTCTAATCCACCCATTGTGATACTTCCCCCTAATGTTGAGATGACAGAACAGCGGGTCGCTATTCTCTATCTATCGCCATCCATGAGATCCATGAACAAATACCCCTCAGGGGCTTCCCATTTTTCTTCTATCAAACCTCCCTCATCGAACACCCTAGTCTCAACATCTGTAGATGTTTCATATACTAGCTCTTCGTCTACCCCTAGTGATGATGTGTACATGAACTATATTTCTCATGATCATGCATCAGGTATCTTTGCTGTATCAAGTGGTCTCCCTTCCTCCAATTATCCCATCTTCCATTCTGATGAAGACATTATGGAAGCCATGATCACCCTTGATTTTCCTTGGGATGATATCCACCATCATGCGTAATTCCTTCCATAAAAAACCCATGATCAATATGTTTTGGAGTGTAAAGACTTCATCCATGGTGAATTCGATTGGTTTAGAAATTTCATTCCTACGCCAAATGCTTTCGAAGAAGGAAACATGGCTAATATATCTCCTACAATTAATATAAACATTTTTTATGAACTGGTCAAAGAAAAAATTACCTTGGGGGCACATTTCACCTTGTTATAGAGCATTTTGTCACCATCCCTGCAATCCCCATCCCGAATATTGGAGGACCTTTTCAGTGACTTTTGTATACTATCAAACATTGTCATAAATGTCATTGCATCATTTAGCATGTCAAGAGAATATTCTCTGTTGATCATTCCTCAAGCAGACCTTCAAAAACATATGATTTTGGGTCGGTGCTAGTAGGCAGTTATGGCCTTGCACCCATGGAGTAATTAACACTGGGAAAATGAATCTTAATGACATAAATAAATAGTAGCGAGAGAATAAAACATAAAATAGATAAACACAGAGATTTTCCCCTGGATCCCAAATCGGGACGACCAGCTTGATTTTTCATTATTTTCCTTTTAGTGTTACAACACATATATATACATGCCAAAGCATACATAAACCCTAATCCATTAACCCTAGATTAGAACATAACCATAGTTCCCTTGACCGGATATACAAAATACCGGGGCTGAAAACCATCATGCCCCAAAACCATGTGCAAACCCATACACAAAACCATGGGTGGGTCCGCCCACCGAAAAATAAGGACCAAAAAAAATTTCTGAGGCACTGCCCCTGACCTCGACAGGGGGGGATACCACCCCCCCTATAACCCCCTCGTACATTTCCCCTAGCACAACGTATAGGGGGGGCTATCTCCCCCCTTGTTACCCCCCGTGCATGACTAGTCATAGAAATAATATAACACAAACTCAACATTCTCCCACTTGTTGTTTTCTTTTCACAGGGGGCCACAGGAGAGCTGAGTCATTAGCCCAACTTTGTAACACCCATTGTTTCTCTACTGTTGGAAATATGATGCAGAGTGTTGTCCTTGATGGCAACCCACTGAATGAAGAATAAGACATGCGACTGTTGACATGTGGTGTCCTTGATGGCAAACCACCTGATGAAGTTACTCTTGACTTGATGGACTTGGTAAATGATGTAAATCTGATGTGATATGATGTTTGTTGACAATATGATGCTGAGTGTTGTCCTTGAAAGACAACTTACTTGATGAAGTTGTGCTTGATAGAATATGTTCCTGATGAAGAAAATATGATGTTTCTACAGTGTGTATAGAAGGCAATGAAGAAAGGAATTCAGAATGTGCTCAAAATATGATGAAAAGAGTATGTCTCTTTGTATACGCGGATTGGCCTAGGGGAAGTCGCGTATGCACGCGGAAAATAACGTGCCAAGTCGCGTATGGGCAAAAGCGCTCAAAAAGTGCAAAACCAAGGGTAACCACCATGGTATTGACCCATCGTATTGGGTAATGATCCGCCTAATTGACCCCGTCCAGGTAGTTTTGGGCTCATGGTATTGTTTTGGCCCATGGTATTGAAAAAGGGGCTCATGGTATTGAAAAAGGAAAACCTATATAAGGAGAAGAAATTCATTGTGCAAATCATGAGTGTGGGTACAAGATGTCTGAGCTTGAATGAATACTTCTCTCTGAAGTATATCTGAATGGAAAGGGTTACACTTGAATGATAAATCTGAATGTATGATGCACCAATGATGAAGAAGGGGATCTAGATCTGAATTTCTCTTGTATTTGCTAGATCTGATTATAGAAGGCTTAGATCTGTGATGAGGCGAGCATCTAGGCGAACATATGTCTGAAGCAAAAGGGTAGATCTGAACTGAATATCTGATCTGATGAAGTATGCTGCTCTGTAATGATTGAAGATCTATACGCTACTTCGCCGCGGAGGAAGCGCGTATATACGCAGCTTCGCTGAAGTAAAAGCGCGTATGCGCAATGAAATATACACTGAGGTATACGCTGGTTTGTGTGGACGGAAGCGCGTATATACGCGACATCAGCAAAGGGAAAGTGCGTATGCAAAGTAGGGTTTGCTGAAGCAAGGGGTATGAAACTTCTGATCTGTTCTGCTATGTTTCTGCTATCTGATCTGTGTTGATATGTATCTGTTGGTGATGTATGGTTGAACTTAAAAGTATGGAAAGGGTCCAGTTTGAAAATATGATGAAATGTGGCCTGCAAATGTTGTTCTATTGAAGTTGTTGGATCCAGTGTGAAAATTGATGAAACGTGGTCCAAGGTGGTGTTGAGGGTTGTAGCCTTCAGTCAGGGGGTTGTAGCTCCCTTCCAGGTGAGGCTGGTAAATGAGAGCAGGGGGTTGTAGCTCCCTTCCAGGAGAGGCTGGTAAACGAGTCAGGGGGTTGGAGCTCCCTTCCAGGAGAGGCTGGTAAACGAGCACAGGTGGGTGCCTGCGTGCTGGTAGGAGTCTGCACCAGCACATATGTTGTAAGATGTTTTTTCTATAATAAAATATTGAAGGCTGAGCAACTGCAGCGGTGGTTTTCTCCCGACTTGGGTTTCCACCTAAAAATCCTGGTGTTCATGTGTGATGCTTTGTGTGATGGTTTATTCTGTTCTTATTGCACATGTTTATTGTTTATATAACATCTAATGAATGAATGATGGAATGATATAAGTGAAGAACTAATGGCATAATTAGATCTCTGGGTATACGCGAGTTTTATGAAGGATATCCGCGTGTATACGCTAGTTGGCTTCAGAAAAGTAGCGTATGGGTTTTAGAGCATGAAAAAGTAAAAAGTTTTAGTTTGCCCAAAAATACTGATTCACCCCCCCCCCTCTCAGTATTTTTCCCAACAATTGGTATCAGAGCAGGTTCTTCTGCAGAAGCTTGATCGCTTGAAGAAGATCCGTCGCAATGGGAAGTCAAGAAGGAGTGATGTCTATAAATCCACCTCTATTCAATGGAAGCAATCTGATATTCTGGAAGGTACGAACAAAAGCGTATCTGCAAAGTCTTGGTGCAGATGTATGGGCAATTTTGCAAGAAGGTTATCAATACCCGACAAATATTCCTACTGATGCAGCTGAAAGAAAGAAGTATGAAATCAATGCCAAAGCAGTGAATGTCTTATTGGGAAGCATGTCTGAATCAGAATTTGCTAAAGTGATGCAGCTACATTCAGCAAAAGAAATATGGGACAAAATCATTCTAAGCTATGAAGGAGACACAAAGGTAAAAAGTGCAAAACTCCAAACTCTTAGAATTGAATATGAAAATTTGAAGATGCATAGTGATGAGAGTGTTGCCTGTTTCTTTCTTCGTCTGGATGATATTGTAAATCGAATGAGAAATTTGGGTGAAACCATAACTGATACTACTCTGGTGGAAAAGGTCTTAAGATCCTTGACTTCAAAATTTGACTCTAAAGTTTCGGCTATTGAAGAAAGGCAAGATCTACAAACTCTTTCTATTGTTCAATTGCATGGTATTCTGACTGCTTTTGAAATGAGACAAGGAGGTCCTTCCCAAATCAGAGAAGCTGATTTTAAGGCATCTACAAAAGGAAAGGAAAAGGAAGTTGTCAAAGAATCCAGCTATATATCCGATGAAGAAGAAGCGAATTTCGTGAGAAATCTCCAACTAGGTACTGGAAGATTCAAAGGTAAGCTTCCCTTCAAATGTTTTGAGTGTGGAAAAGTTGGTCATTATGCTGCTAAATGTCCTTATAGAGAAAAGCATGGTAAAGGGAAACAATTTGAAAAGAAAAAGAGTTATTATGCAAAAGAAGATGATGATGAAGTGTCCAGTGAAGATGAGGAAGATTCTGACCATGATCTGAAAGTGCTCATGGCAAAGAAGCAAAAGAAGAAGGTTACTCAAGGAAAGGAGATACCTCAGAAATCATGTATAGCAAAAATTGAAGAAGATGAAACAAATTCTGACGAAGCTCTACAAGTGCTCATGGAAAAGAAGAAAAAGAAGAAGGCTACTCGAAGCAAGGAGATATCTCAGAAAATAAAAGAAGATGAATCAGATAGTGATTGGGGTCATCCTTTGCATGATCTTGGTGGTACAAACAATGATGAAATTTGTGAAAGTAATATTTTGGAATTAGAGAAAGCTTTCAATATCAAAGATGAAGAACAACAAAGAGCAATTGATAAGAAAGATTCTATCAACAAAGAGATGATCTCTCAAATGAAAGAACAAATAGAAATGTTGAATGGTCAGGTGGACAAGTATCAAAATCGTATTAAAGAACTAGAAGCAGAAATCAACGATCTAAATGCAGATCTCAAAAAATCAAGCAAGAAGAATGAAGGACTTGAAGCTACAATCATCTTTCTACAAACAGATCTTGAAGCATCAAATAAGAAGAATGAAGAACCTCTGTCATTTGAAAAGGAAGGCCTTGAAGCAGAAATCATCTCTCTCAAAGAAGATTTGGAAAAATAAAATAAGAAGAATGAAGAGCTGCAACAAACATGTGAAGGAAATGAAGATTGGTTGAAAGAACAGATTCTAAATCTGAAGGATCAAGTTGAAGATGGAAGAAGAAAAGAAGAAAGCATGACAAAGCAATGTCAAGCCTTGGAGGTTGAGGTAAACATTCTCAAAGGTAAATTAGAAGAAAAGATTAAACTTTTGAGGTTTCATGATAGTACTAATATTTTGGACAATATTATAAGTAATCAAAGGTCTCCTGCTATCAAACTTGGTCTTGGTTTCCATGAAATTGTTAAAGGAGAATCTAGCTCACAAGGAGGTACTAAAGAATCAAAGGACATCAATGCAAAATCTGAAGTGTTGAAAGAGTCAAAAGATCAACCAACAGTCATGAATTCTCAAAGGAATTCATTCAAGAACGTTGAATGTTTTAAATGTCATAACTATGGGCATGTTGCAGCAAATTGCAGAAGCAGAACAATTCAGCCACAAATAAACATGTATTCTGGTAGCTTCAAGGGATATTGTTTCTCATGTAACAAGTATGGACATAAAGCAGCTGATTGTAAAAGGAGGAAGATCAGAAATACTCATCATGATTCTTATGCTTATTTCTCTGGACACATGAGATGTTATTCTTGTAACAAGTATGGACATGTAGAAAAGGAATGCAGGTTGAACAGATATGACTTCCAGCACACAAATAGAAAGTTTAAACAAATCTGGAAAAAGATGGAGGGACGGAATAAGAATCAATCTAGAGAAGAAAAGGATTTTTTTGTGGATGCTCTAGAAGACAATGACTTTCTTGAAGAAAACACTCAATTGATGGGATAATCGACTTAAACGTAGGGACCGACCCTACCGCAAGCCATCCGCTATGAAGCTGACTTTTCTTATTGACTGGCAGAATGATGTGGACACATTATGTATCGTGTAGTAATGTATCGTCACAGGGGGAGAAATGTATGAAGTCTCTCATGGTTGATTTGATTATTCTGATTATATGTATTTCTGATAGTGCATCTGGTGTGAAGAAAAAACAGGAACAGAAGGTAAATTTGCAGGAAGAGATGAAGGTGTGAAATTTTTTATATTTCACTTTCCATACGCGGGTTATATGAAGCAAAGTCACGTATACACGCGAGTTCCAGCTGACATAGCCGCGTATGCATTGATGATAAGAAAATTTATCTGATAGCTAGAGATCTGGAGCAGAGGTCCAAGGGGAGCATCAGTCTGACTGCTGATGATTGCACTGTTAGCATTATTCTGGTTATACTCATGATAATGAAATGATACATGGGTTCTGTGTTGAAGATTTGGATGAAGCCTCGCTGCTTGTTGATGCAATATATTCACTGTTGAGACAATTCGCATGTAGCTGCATCGCGTTGATTCTTGCCGATGACTCGTCGATGGACGCGGAAGGTGCACAAGTTAAGTAAGGAGCACCGGTCTAGGGGGAGTTCCAAAGGTGTCGATGATTGCAGTGTTGGCAATATGACTGATTATTCTTGGCTATTGTGGTACTCATGCTTAAATGATGATGACTTGGTATATGGTTCATTATGATGAGATTTTGATCCCTGATGCTCACACATAGATGAGTCGAAAGTCATTTGATTCAGAGATAAGAATAGTTTATGCATAGTTTGTTACTATGGTTGAGATCTATTTCCTACATATGTTACTTCATGTTAACTTTTGAAGATCTTGATGATATTGGACCACATGGATGATTTGAAGATGTTGTTCTGGTATGATAATATCTCTTGGAAAGAATGTATTGATGCTGCACGGAATATGAAGACTTGGTTACTAATGCGTTTGTGCTACCACCATTGGATGACGCTTGAAGACACAACTACACTGTTCTATCTATCTGTAGTCCAGGGAAGCAGTCAAAAGAAGTCGAGATCGTTCTTTCGCGCAGAATCAAATTTGTTGAAATTTAGAAGATGTCTTGGGACACGCGGGTTTCCCCGAAACACCCGCGTATGTACGCGCAGTTCATAAGACATAAAACCGCGTATGTTTGCTGTCACATTTTTGTTGACTACCTTCAAAGACAAATTTCGAGATCGTTTTGGTATCTCTCGTGTGTTCTGCCTTGCAACTGCTTTAATGTTTTGATGAAGATGCCTTGATGATTTGTTGGTGAAAGTGTTCAGGATGCACAAACTAAGGGGGAGCCTTAGTCATATAAAAAGGAATCGTGGATGCACAGATTCAGGGGGAGCAGTGACATTACTGAGTATAATGCTTTGTTGGCATTATGGTGGTTCTGAAATATGTTCTCTTTCTTGAGGACTTTCTGGTGTTGGTCTTAAATGGTCATCTTTGTAGTTTGATGAAAAGGTCTTGTTGAGACCCATGTTGTAAAATTGTAATATTCAGTCATGTAAGGACTTGTCAAATTGTAAACCCACTTGGTTGGGTAGCTGAGTCAAATTTTGTAAACCCACTTGGTTGGGTAGATGAGTTGGAATGTGTAAACCCACTTGGTCAGGTACTTGAGTCTCATATGTAAATCCACTTGGTTGGATATTTGTTGTAAGTATGAGTCTTTGGTGATAGGAAGTTCATAGAGTCATATACTTCATTGAAAAATATGTTTGAAGTTTCAGCATGAACTCAGGGGGAGCTTGGTCACTTCAGTATACATCAGATCTGCATAACGCTTCTTCTACATGAGGAGAAAAGGGGGTGAGTGTGTTGGTTTTGATCCGCTGGTTGTGATCCGCCCTTTGCCCTTGATGTCAAAGGGGGAGAGTGACATGGTGTTTGAATGCAGATAATGGTGTCAAAGAATTGGGAGAGTGACATGGAAAAAATGGAGAGAGTGACATGGTAAAAATGAGGAGAGTGACATGGTGTCATTGTATTCTTAATGTACCTATCTGTTGTGGTGATCAAACACCATCGTGGTTGCCATCAAGTCCAAAGGGGGAGATTGTTGGAAATATGATGCAGAGTGTTGTCCTTGATGGCAACCCACTGAATGAAGAAGAAGACATGTGACTGTTGACATGTGGTGTCCTTGATGGCAAACCACCTGATGAAGTTACTCTTGACTTGATGGACTTGGTAAATGATGTAAATCTGATGTGATATGATGTTTGTTGACAATATGATGCTGAGTGTTGTCCTTGAAAGACAACTTACTTGATGAAGTTGTGCTTGATAGAATATGTCCTTGATGAAGGAAATATGATGTATCTACAGTGTGTATAGAAGGCAATGAAGAAAGGATTTCAGCTTGTGCTAAATCTATGATGAAAAAGAGTATGTTTCTAAGAATACGCAGATTGGCCTAGGGGAAGTCGCGTATGCACGCGGAAAAGAACGTGCCAAGTAGCGTATGGGCTAAAGCGCTCAAAAAGTGCAAAACCAAGGGTAACCACCATGGTATTGACCCATTGTATTGGGTAATGATCCGCCTAATTAACCCCGTCCAAGTAGTTTTGGGCTCATGGTATTGCTTTGGCCCATGGTATTGAAAAAGGGGCTCATGGTATTGAAAAGGATAAACCTATATAAGGAGAAGAAATTCATTGTGCAAATCATGAGTGTGGGGGCAAGATGTCTGAGCTTGAATGAATACTTCTCACTGAAGTATATCTGAATGGAAAGGGTTACACTTGAATGATAAATCTGAATGTATGATGCACCAATGATGAAGAAGGGGATCTAGATCTGAATTGCCCTTGTATTTGCTAGATCTGATTATGGAAGGCTTAGATCCGTGATGAGGCGAGCATCCAGGCGAACACATGTCCGGGCGAAAGGGAAGGAATCGAGCCGAATGTCCCGATCCGAAGAATTATGTCGCCTCCGTAATGATTGAAAACGACACGCTATCGCGGAGGAAGCACGTATATACGCAGCTTCGTTGAAGTGAAAGCGCGTATGCGCAATAAAATATACACTGAGGTATACACTATTTTGTGTGGACGGAAGCGCGTATACACGCGATATCAGTGAAGTAAAAGCGCGTATGAAAACTAGGGTTTGCTGAAGCAAGGGGTATGAAATATCTGATCTGTTCTTCTGTATTTCTGCTATCTGATCCGGTGGCCGACAGGCATCTCGCTCGGTGACATATGTTCGTGCTTAAAAGCATGGAAAGCGTCCAGTATGAAAATATGATGAAACGGGCCCTGCAAATGTTGTTCTAACAACGTTGGATCTGGGGAAAACTGGGATGAAACGGGTCCGGTGGTGTCGAGGGTTGTAGCCTCGGCTCGTGGGTTGTAGCTCCTCTGGTGAGTACCGGCACCAGCCGTGGGTCGATCCCTTCCGCGGAGAGGCCGGCACCCAGCCGTGGGGGCGATGCCCTTTCCGAGAGGTCGGGTAAACCAGCCAGTGGTGCTCGCGTGCCGGCCGAAGTTCTGCGCTCAAAGACACAGGCGCGAAGATGTTTACAATAAAATATTGAAGGCTGAGCAACTGCAGCGGTGGTTTTCTCCCGACTTGGGTTTCCACCTAAAAATCCTGGTGTTCATGTGTGATGCTTTGTGTGATGGTTTGTTCTATTCTTACTACACATGTTTACTGTTTATATAACATCTAATGAATGAAGATGGAATAATATAAGTGAAGAACTAATGGCACAATTAGATCTCTGTGTATACGCGATTTGTATGAAGGATATCCGCGTGTATACGCTAGTTGGCTTCAGCAAAGTAGCGTATGGGTTTTAAAGGAATGAAAAAGTAAAAGTTTTGAATATGCAGTAAATACTGATTCACCCCCCCCCCCCTCTCAGTATTTTTCCCAACATCTACACCAAGAGAACTTCTAAGTGCTCACAGACTTTTTCAATGCATCTGCAACATTTTTTAAAGTGTCCACCTTTACGAACAATACCCTTTTACCCTCAAGCATATATCTCACAAAGTGATATTGAACATCAATGTGCTTTGTCTTTGAATGATAAGCAGGGTTCTTAGCCAACAAAATTACACTTTGGCAGTCTATCCTTATAGCTTGATGCACCAACCCCATACTTGAACACAATCTTTGCAACCAAACTGCTTCCTTGCTTGCACCAGTGGATGCCATGTATTATGCCTCTGTAGTTAAAAGAACCACTACAGACTGTCTTTTACTCATCCAACTGACTGCACCTCCAAATAGGCTAAACACATACACACTTGTAGATCTTCTTTGGTCCAGATCTCCAGCCTAGTCTGCATCAACAAAACCACAAATTTCCAACACTCTTTCCAATCCTAGTCTTCCCTGGTAGTGCAAGCCATAATCATTAGTGCCACGGAAATATCTGACAACCTGCTTCACTGTTGTCCAATGCTCCTTCCCTGGGTTTGAAATAAACCTGCTCAAAACTCCCACTGCATGTGCAATGTCTGGTCTAGTACATTTCATTGCATACATCAGGCTACCCACTACACTTGCATAAGGAACATGTGACATATCCTCCTTTTCTTCTTGTGTCTTGGGACACTGTTCAGCAAACAACTCTGTACCTACAGGAATTGGAACATTCACCGGTTTATTATCCTGCATATTTAACCTCTGCAATATAGTCGCGATATACTTCCTCTGGTTTAACCAGAGCTTCCTCTTTGCCCCCCTTTTACCCCCATGCATGTGAATAGTCATGGAAAGAATATAACACAAACCCAACACTTTGTCTCATAAGGGCACCCGTGCCGAGCTATTTTTGGAATTTTTTTTAAAATAGAAATTAAGTTTCCATGTTTAACAACTTCGTGAGCAGAGTCATCATGGTTTTATTTACTGAATCAAGTTGAGTTTCTCCCTTTGGCTTGTTGGTTCCAACAATTGTGAAACTCCCAAAAGGGATAAGACCTCTCCTCCACCTTATGTGGGATCCCAAACCACCTCCTCCTCTCCCATAAATTCTTCCTCCTCACATTGATTCAGCTAGCTGAACAATCATTACTATAGCTAGTGTGTAGAAGAAGGCATAGAAGAATCCATTGTTGAGAGAGAGTTTAGGCCCATTGCCTCATTGATTCCAATCTTGAACGAATTCTTAAGATGTGCCTGATTGAACCCATCGAAGGAGATCCACAACGTCAAGGCATAAGGTTGTAAACTTATTTTTCTCTATTAATAATACATGACTCATTTCTGGTTCCAACTTTGTTTCCATTTATATGCAAAGTGTTTAGCTCTCCTTGACTAGCTGAATAGTTGTAGTTGAATGTATATGCTTGTATGATGTCATCGTTTGTTTGATCTTTGTGTAGACGTGTGAATGTATTCACCAACACGGAGTGCAAGGTATGGAGACAAATATCGAAGTATCGCTACCGTGTGCCATGACAAAAGCATTGGACTGAGGTAGGATATATGTTCTGGTACATATTTCATTTATAAGCTAGGAATTCAGGAGTCCAACATGTTCCCTTATTTCTAGACCCACCCTAGGGCTAGAGGGATCACCTCTATCTGCAAAGGGGATTTTTCCGCTCAACAAGTTGGCGACCATACTGAGGATATCAGTGTGTCTGTCTTCTCTCATTGGGTCGCATAGAGTTTTTATTGTCTATCTGAATTTGGTCGCATTGCCATTTCTCTGCCTTGTTTTGGTTGTCTGACTATTTCAAGGCTTCTTACGTATTTTTAGAGTATTAAGCCTAGATTTTCCTCAGCTTTTTTTTCTTCTTTCCTTGGTGTCCTAACTCAACATTGTTTTTTCCTTGATAGTCATGCTGATTGGTGTGGGTTGATTTTTTTATAGGTGCGCTTTTCCCTGTTCAGCGCGGATTACAGTTGAACAGTTGTGCCCAATCCTGTATTTGGATTTGGGCCTCTTCCCTAATTTTTCCAGTGCATCTTAACCTCTAGATTGGTTTTTCCCTCCTAGATTAGTCCACTTGGATTGTTTTTTTACTTCCTTATCTCATTATTTTCAGTTAGTTGTCTCTCATCTTATCGGTGTGGTTTCTCATCCTAGGGTTTCTAGGTGTCTTCGATTTCTTGTTTGGCCACATGTTCACTGAGCTTTTGAGTTGTGTATGAGTCAGTCTAATATTTCATCTCTTCAGCTTGTTGACTGATTTTTTGGTCTCTTTCCTTGATTCTACATGTGTTGGGTCATCAAACTATCATCCTGGTCTCTATTTGACCTTCCATCTATCACCTTGAGCATAGATCACATTGCTCATTGAGTCGATCTGAAAGTCCTCTTTTGGTGTGAAGGGATGCATGTCTGTTTTGAGTATGTTTTAAATTATCTTTGGATTGGTCTCTTCGTGTAGGATCATTTCATTCGAGTTTCTCAAAAATAGTATTTGTTTTGTCCTTTTAGTGTAATAGCGCATTATTTCTTCTCATTCATATAAAAGAACAAAATTTTCATTCTTTCTCTCTATTTGAAAATGAAAAGTAGTTTTTTGCAGTAGTAGATTTATCATTAAAAAGTGATCAACAAGAGAAACTCATTTCTTTTTCTGTTTTGGTTGTGTTAGTAGCATTAGGAAAATTTCTTCTTGCATTCGATTGATTGTTGCTTTGTTGTGAAATTATATCCCTCTCTTAGCTAGTTGTTCATAGAATTGGAACGATATTATTTCTCATGTAGTTTCGCATTAGAGATTTGAGATTACATTCGGTAAGGCCTTGAAACTGAAACATAATTTCAAGGTAAACTTTAAAATGAACTCAATCAACCTAAGGAAGCATTGAAACCTAAAGCTCAGATTTAGAGGTCTACGCTAGTGACGTGTTCTGGCTACATTAAACCTAGTAGCTGTCATTCGCCATCTAGCATTAGACAGTGCTGGTACAGACTTGTGCTCCCTGTACCGTCGAGTATATAAAGGGAGACCTTCATAGGTTTCAATCCTTTATACATAGGAAGGCGTGTCTACTGCCCTGTAACTGTGATACACCGAACACAACATTAGGGGATATTGCATGTGCGTACGTTAAGTCCTTGGTAATTTCTCTTTCATTTGATCACCAAGGCGTATATTGTACTTCATGGGAGCTTGGTACACCCTCTTTCTTATATTTCCTGAGTAATCATTTTTATCTTTCAATGACTCTATAAAATTTGAAAATATCATCGAGCACTTGTCCTTTCAACATCGTCCAACCTGAAAGTGACTAGAGTCATATTTTTCCCTTTTATCAACTCTTAAAATATGAAAAGGCAGAGTTTTGTTTCAGTGTCATAAAATTGATTACCTATGATCACACACCCATTAAATTTACTTTCTTGGCTTGTTCATAAGTAATTCCTTAGTGATTGGTCTTGAAGCCTCGAATTAATCATCTCTTTTCTCTCCTATTTTTTAGACAAAGTTACAGTGGCAAAACCACTAGTTTCGTTGTCCCCTTCATTACCTCTTAGTGAAGAACCTTCTCCTGAAGTTTCTTCAGAGAAATCTCAGTCTATTAGGGACTCTAGGTTGCTAGCATTCTATTATTCCAAGTGGTCAAACTCTTTCTACTCGATCTCCTCCTAAGGAACCATTTGATATCAATTCGCAACCTCCAGACGCTTGGATCCGTCCTCACCGAGATCCCTCTCGAGCGCAGGGGGCTCCCCAGCCAAGGGTAGGGGAGGTGGAATAGGTGGAAGCATAGGTCAAGTATGAGGACAACTAATCTGTTATAACTGTGGAGAAGTAGGACACTTTTCCAGTGACTGTCCAAAACCTACAAGATAGTCCTACCGGTATTGCAAGCAGATGGACCATGCGATTGAATATTGTCCAATCTTGATAGCAAAAATCCAAGAGAAGCATATGAAACCTACGCAGAATGTGCAAAGGGTTAAGGCCAAACCATGAGACAAATATCCAAGCACAAATGACGTAACACAGACTGGGATGGCCACCGGGGGGCCTGGGGACAAAACTGCAACCAAGCCTCTGATCCAACCAGCAGTTATCAGATAAGAAGGTTTGGATCTAAAAGAGGAGAAAGAAACATTTGTTGCATCTCAAAAAGACTTTTCTGAGGCAGATTCATCTACTTCACAACCGCATGACGACCTCAAGGTAGATGAGAGGTCAAACCCCTTTTACAGGCATGTATGAAGCTGTTGCGCAACCCAAAGGCGATGGAAAATCTTCAGGCATTAATAGATAGTTGCGCAACATGACCTATCATCCCTTCAGAAGTCAAGGATGTACACCAAATTTATAGATATAAGAAACGCATTGGTAGGGAGATGAGGTTGACTGTGCAGATCAGTGATTACGAGATGGATCGGGTTATTTTGGACCTAGGGTTAGATGTGAATGTATTACCTAAACATACTTGGCAACGAATGGGGGAGCCTAAACTGGAATGGTCCACTATCCAGCTGTGTATGGCTAATCAACAGAAGATCATACCCTTGGGAAGACTATCAAATATTTTAGTGGATATCGCAAGGGTTAAGGCCTGGACTGATTTTGAAGTAATTCAGATTGTCGAAGATGCAGACCCCTACCCTGCGCTCCTAGGCTTGGATTGGGCCATCGATATGGGGGGCATCATTAACATAAAGAAGAGAAGCATGGTATTCAAAAATAACGGTACTAGGGTAATAGTACCATTAGATCCTGCGGAAGGTGAATGATACAAAGAACCAGTGCACAACGAAGAGGATGTGGATCACATCTATAATTTAACCACGCGAGATGAATATTGGATCAACCCCACGGTGGAGGGGGTACTCTGCTGGGAAAAGGATAGTGAATGTTTCTCCGACTCTGATGGGGAGATAGAGAATTGGTAAAACCAGTTACATGATGTGTCTACGTTGTGATGTCTTTATATCACAAATAACTTCTGCTACATCTCCTTAGAGGTAAGAGATCTACCTTATTTCGATGGTTTTGGTAATGTTAGGGACTTTTTGGGAGCATTTGAAGTCGATGTTCCCAAAGAACGATGGGTATGTGCCTGTAAGATGGCCATGCGTGGATCACCTGCGCAATGGTGGGTGATGCATGAGGAGGCGTTTCAGGATTGTGAGGTGTGTTGGAATATGATGATCCTACGATTTGAGGCCCCAGCCAATGTGAAAATCAAAACGTTCCTTGGACCCGAAGATCCATGAAAATATTTATTCGCTTGGATAGAACAATGGTGCGACAGAACTGCCCAAGAGTGGGTTCATCTGCTTATCCATGACATGGGACCACTTCCCACTGCATGGTACTTAGATGCGGAGCTCCATCAGCGCACCCGCCACTGGGAGAATTTGAAGGATGAATTTCTGGGAACATTTGGGTTAATAGGCAGAACATAGGTTCTTGACGTAGCTTTGCAAGACATTGACACTGTAGCATGGGGTGAATCAGACCTGTGTGTCGCACCTGAAATGCCCAATTTGGAACCGCGGGTACCAAGCATGATCTAATACTGCAACCTAGCCCCAAAAAAAGGTAATAATGATCCATGAGAGGGTTCTGAATCAGAATTGTACGAGGTGCACACGATTACTGGACCACTCGGGCTGCGAACGGATAACATTGAGACGCACCCAAGGTGGGCTAAAATTGGGGGTGTGAATATTATATATCTGATAGATCCTGCAATAAGGGGATAGCTACACTCACTTCTCAGCCATGTGGGTTATTCCAAAAAGTTCATTCGGAGGTATGCAGTGATCATAGCACCTTTGAAGGATTTTCTTACGAAGGTGGCTCGGTTCTGTTGGGATGACACATGTCGGGCAAACATATATTTGGTTTTGAAGTACTTAGGGATTAAGCCTGTGTTGGGGGAAGATGCGTAGGAGGTGCAGGTGTTTAACCCAAGCATAGCAGGTATGCCAAGTGCAAAGGAGGTGTGAAAACTAGCCATTGGCACAATAGCATATGGTAAAAAGAACAAGTTACTGTTAAAAGGAGCGGGCCACTGGCATTTAATGGGGCAGATTTTGAGGATTTTTTACTGTTTACCTGATGGTAAGTTCCAGGTCAATTTTACCCTATCGTTGGATGTCAGTAGGCACTATAAAAAGGGTTGGATAGCTCAGACAAGGGTTTCGTCTCACTTGCATAAATTGTACTTATCTTCTTTATCTCGCGCAAGCTTGAGCTGTAATACTTTTTAGGTCTGCACTGTCCCCTTCATGTCAGATCAACCTCCCCCTTATGATAGTAGCACCCAGAGTTGGAATTCATTTTATGCACTAGGATGACAGCCACTAACCCAGCTGAGCCCTTGGTACATACTGCCCCAAAAGTTTAGGAAGTAATGGAGATCGTGTCTGAGGATGAAGAAGTTCCCTCAACGCCGGTCATGAAGAAGGGAAAAGAACAGGCACAGGGCTCAGGGAAGCCCCCCAAAGCTATGAAATGGGCTTCAAGGAAGCCTAGGACCACCCCATGGCATGCCAAGTCCCTGCGAGAATTGCCTCAGGCTCATGTTGCGCAGGAGGAAGCCCTGCCTGCCAATCTGATCAACTAGTTACCTCCCTTCATCCACCCGCGCAAGCCCTCGACGCGAACACCAAATAAACTTAATGGCCTGTTTACCTATCTGTAGATGCTGCTCACCCTGGGAAATGTCCCTATCCTGACTCACCCCTGTGAGAAGCTCCATGAGGTTAAATTTGATGATCATGACTTGGCGAATTATGAAGCCTTCCCTTAGCTAACCCCTGTATTATACTTCGACACAATTTACGCGGATAAAGGGGTCACAGTCATTCCTTAGCACTGGATAAGTAGATTGATTGGATCCAGGCTCTTTAACCTATTATGTATGCCCCACTTTTGCCATTACAACGTCACGGATTGGTTGGCCTGATAGTTGCTCGCCCTAATTCACAATGGTTGCCTATGGATTCGGGATAGGGTCCCCATAGATGATGCATTGGTTCATAGAATTAGGGGCCTTCCCATGAATGAGCCACACCCTCTGGAGCATGTGGGTAAGAAATATGAAGGGGACACCACTAAATACATGTGTAAGACCTACCATGTGGAAAGAAATATGCGGGGCTTCGTCATAAAATCCATTAGCGACCCAGCTACGCAGATGGGTACCATATTACTAGCTTGCAAGCTAATGTGAAAGTGATAGGTCGCAATCGTCCCTACCTATGTCAATTGGCTAGCCGGTCAGTGTGCAAAGGGGGTATACCTTAATTGGGCCCAATACTTATGCGATGAGTTCTTAGCCAACATCTATGAATCGCAGGAGCAAGGAAAAGCCTTTTGCTATGCCTAGCTACTATTTCTTATAGCCCTTGTTGCCTAGGAAACCCTTGCTAAGTTAGTCCTCCCCGAGCTCCCTCCAGATATGTGCGAAGGGGTTCGGTATGCCCATTTGTGGGATTCCAAGGATGCACAGCACATAGAAGATAACCAACTCTTCTGGGTCCTCTTCCAGTGTAGCATGGCCATAGCCATCAATTCACGACCTTGACTGTCCCCCACAGTATATGAAAAATACAAGAGTATCGCAACATTCCAGGTTACCACGAAAAATATTCAGATCCGCAGCCACAAGGATAAAACTTGGACTTCACTTCCTTACATGGGAGCAGATGAGGAAATTGACGATGTGATTGTGCTATGGCCTCGTGCCTAGAATATAGGCTTCAAAACTAGCACAAGGGGCATCACCGGTACTAGCACGACATAGGTACTCCCACCTATTACCACCAAGGAGACTGGAATCATAGGGAAAGAGTCAAGCACAGCCACAAAAAAGGACACACAGCCAAAGTAGACCACCACAAAGAACACCGAGGCTTAAACCTAGGTCGATTCGCAGTTGGGCATGGAGGAAGTAAACGTCGAAGGCATAAAGTGAATAGGTGAGCCTGTCAAGGGACCCTAAAATAAGAAGTGTGCCTAGTGGAAGGAACGAAATGAGACGGCTACGTTGATGGACGAAGATCAAAAAAATCATTGATGCCGTCACACTAGCCACAGAAGAAAAATGGGTAGCTTTAGAAGAACAACAGAGGGCTCCAATCAATTCCATCCAGGAAGAGCTTCGAACCTTGCAGATAAATACAAACATGCTACAGACCAGCATGGTTCAAGGATATATTCCCTTGGCATCTAGCAGTACAACGCTAGCCACAGAAGAAAGACATCTCTGTCCCTTACCTAGCGCCGCCCTTGTGATCAGTTCACTAGATCAGGAAATTCAACTCCCAGCAAGTGTAGGGGTGCAATTGAACCTTTCCAAGCTACCACACGAAGCGTTATAGGGTTTCCATGCCACTGTGTTTCAGGAGATTCACCATCGGGACTAGCAAGTACACCAACAACTTGGTATGGCCAAACAGACCATCACACAGCAAAACGTATTAGTACTCTTTTTTTTCCCGCAGCAAGCAGAGCTCAAAACTTTGATCCACCAGCTCTGCAAAAAGGTTACAGAAGAGATCCTAGCCGCAACCTCCTCTTGGGATAAAGTGGAAGGATTTGTCGCAGCGTTGAAGGCTTCCAGGTTGGAAATGAAGGTCATTAAGACACAGTCAGAGCAGCAAATCACTAACTCACAAGCCAAATTGTAGCCTGAAACACCCTTAGAGGTACGTTCCCAGCGTGCTACACTAGTAATTGTGGCTACAAACACCATTACAGGACATATTTCTTAGGGTTCCCAGTTACTCAAGGCTGCTATGCAGCTCTGGACCAAGCTCTAGCGCGATCCTGTCCTCTGGCAAATAAATCAGGACTTGTGGTAGAAGGAGGAAGATTTCGAGAAGATTGAGGCTACATTACCCATCTTGGTTCCTGCACAACAATTGGCGTGATTGAGGACTAGAAATACCCTCCAAGATGAGATCGAGGCACTTTTCCATAAGAAGCATGTTATCAGATAACGCTTGAAGCCTTGGGCTGCCGCAGCCCTCCAACTCTCATAGGATGTTTATGTTGTTGTGAAGTGACTAAAGTAGACATTAGAGAGTGTCACAACTGCGACAGAGGGAAAAACATAAAAAAATATTGTAGATATTGCACAGAGTGCTGCTACTAAGAGTCAAGAAGTGTTTTCCCCGCTAGTCGCAACCGTCAATGCACTGTGCGCGCAGGTGGAGACTCCACCACCATAGTGACTCAGGACGAGTCACAAGATTGTGTTAGGGGACTATTGGAACAGGGTCTCCTACAAAGCTACAAATCTGGTCCATTTTGTATATTTTTTATTATATTTAGTCTAACGCGGGGGTTTGGGGTGGTTCAAATCCCCTAATGCATTGTAAGTGGGTCAAGAGTAGACCAAGAGTCCGCAAACCATGGTCTGTAGACCATTGGATGTGTAGGCTAAAGTAGTATAAGTAGTTGAACCTTTTTGAGTTGTAAGGTAGAAAATGAACTAATATCAGTGTGAATCATGAATTAGTAGATCTGTTTTGGGTTTCTGGGGAAATGAATCTTGCTGGATATGTGCGGGGAGATCCTTAGTCATGCTGTGTGAAAACCCTGCTGCTGTGTGCACATGCTTGGTTTTGGGTATTGTAAAGGATCTAAAGGATTAATGAAAGTGGAAGGTTGCTGGAATATTTGAATCTGTTAATGTGACTCTATGATATCTGCTATGTTATGCATGATTCTATATTGAGCTCCGAAAGTAGCTGTGTTATTTGCTTATGCTGCATTAATAATTGATCTAAATCTGTCTGTTCTACTTTATGCCAGAATAGCTGCGATAGTTTCTTTACTGTGTGTTGTTTACTATGATTATAAGTGGTATTGTGCACGTGGATGTGAAGGGACCGATAGATCTGGGTTTTGTAATATGCGATCTGATATTTTTGAAATTGAACGTAGCTCTGCATGACTTACCTACCCTCTCCTAGGGTGCAAAAACCTCATTCCATCACCCTCCCATACTGCTTCGGGTGAGACTTTGGCCTGCGCAAGAAGGTCACTGCTGAAAGGGCCAGTAGTATAGAGGTTTGTTGGAAAACCTTAACCTCCGAACCTGGGTCAGGACCACTCGAGTCAATAAAGGGCCAAGATTTTTACAACAAGGTCAACCCTCTACTGCTCAGCATGGTCAACCTGGTCTTCAGGGGAAACCTGGCTAATATCAACCATCAAGCCAACCTATACTCCTGGGCAAGCCTGGTGGACCTTAACATTCAAGCCAACCTGCACCCCAAGCACAACCTTTCCAACCTTAACATCTAAGCCAACCTACACCCTAGGGAAAACCTGTTCAACCTCAGTATCCTGGTCAACCTCCACCCCTGCGACAACCCATGCAGCCTCAGGGCCCACCTTTTATTCCTCAAGGTCAGTCTTCGATGGTGCAAAGTTTTCCCCAAGGCACTTCTTACATTCCACAACAAAATCCATATGTTTCTTAGACAAGACCTCAGTGGTTCGCTCAGAATCAATATCTTGGTCCTCAACTAGTGTATGGGAAAAATTATCATAGCTATAACCCCTATGGAAAAAATCCTCAAGGAAAGAACATATGGGGTCAGAATTTCTCCCAACCTAGTCTCTATTAAAGGCTTTCAATGCCTTTCAATCAGAAATTTCAATTTCTTGCTACGCTAGAACTGCCCGATGTGTCGAAGTTGACAAATGATCCTATCCTTCATAATCCATATTGGCCCCCAGTTCCTACCAAAATCCCTCACGATTGTCCAAAAAATTGAAGGCAAGTCAAAAGAATACCCCCAAGCACATGTTATGACATACCATCTTTGGTGCTCCTCTAACTCTTGGGTTGATGATTCAGCTTGACTACGTCTTTTCCAAAGGACTCTCATTGGTGCATCTGTAAAGTGGTACATTGAGCTCTCCAATGGCATCTCTTAATATTTCAACTCTCTCGCCATGGAAATTCTCATGCACTTTCAGTTACCAGTTTGTTATGAAACTGGGACATAACTCCTAACATCCTTGAAACAGGATTGGGCTACTCATATCTCCGATCATATTCATGAATGGAGGTGGCATCATCGTTGGATCAAGTTTTAGATTCCGGATCAACTTCTGACTACTTGGTTCACTATCTCTTTTATCAGTCCGATTGATAAGGGCATTGCTATGGGGGCATTAGTTACTAAGGAACAAGCCATCGCCCACGCCTAGTACCTTGATCTTGTGTACTCTCAATCTGGCACACTCTATGAACTCTTGCCCGATGCTTCGCGACATGGAACTACCAAAGCACCCACAACACCATTTGTCGATGGTATCATTGATTTTGTGTCTTAGACTTCTCGTAAGTCTTCTCTGAATCCTGCAAAGAAAAAATATACTTCTTCTGCTTCTCAGCTACCTCTGAATCCTGGTAAGACTGTGGAAGTGAATTTCATCCAGTCTGTTGTGGATGATTTTGTCACCCCCCTAGAGACAGTCTAGAGTTGCCATAGACCAGTGCCTAGGACATCTTAATATAGCAAGGAGCCCTTTATAGTTTGGGTTGTCAGTCCAAGAACTCACTTACTATCTCTTGTTTGAACAAGGAAATTAGTTTTGAATGGAACCAATCTCTCTCATAAGCTGGTACAAAGATAAGAACAGTGTAGGGACATCATGTAAAACTCCCATACAAAGGCATCAGACAGTTAAGAGACCGCTTACTGTAAAGAGGGCCAGTTCAGATAATATATCACAGAAATCAAATATCAGGAAGTGAGTGCAGTGAGGAAACATAAAGAAGATATTAGCTGACATGAGATTGATACCCAGATACACAACAGAACCATATAAGGGCATACCAATTTATGAATCCTTATATGACAATGGCATTTTAAAAGCACCCCCCTCAAACAACTAATATAGCAGAAAATATGGATGAACTGAACATGAAATAGTATACCATGACTAGGCCTATTTAAAGCGCTTGACTAATTCCAGAAAGGGCATCAACAAGGATGAATCCTTACTGCAAACTAGTGAGCCACTCGCATTCTAGAACATGATACAAGAAGATAAATAGCATGAAATGAGATATTGTATTAACACATAAGAGAAATTACATATTGTGAGATACCAAAGACCAGAATCCTCATTACAGTTATAACTCCTCCTCACTGAGACCCTACGGGCTCTGAACCTTCATACAGAAATATTACAAAATGTATACCAAAGCCTTTTCGCTACACAGTTTACTGATAGAAATCTGGAATCCTTTCAATGTCTTCTTTTTGGGCCTTTATAGGGGAGATGGAGAATTCTAGAGGAGGAGGTAGATAGAAAACATTTAATGACTTATTTTGAATCAAATGGTGGAAAGAATTCGCGCCCACACTATGAATGAATAGCTATAAATAAATGTACTTTACAAACTGTCTATAGAAATAAATGCTGGGAGATGAAAATCTCCTTTTATACGAGACACGAATAATAAAATATATACAATGCTCTACCTTTTGCTGAAGAAAAATCTGCTGCCGTAAGAGCCCTGAGATGATCTGCAATTCTGTACTGTACTCTCGGCCCTTGATTTTGGATTCGAATCCTGGATCTTTAATGTGGGGTGAATTTCTCTGGAGGGTTCTATAGGTCCATATCTTTATCTTTTTTAATGGCGATTATTTCTCACACCTACCCTCGGCCTCTTCTTTAAATTTCACCAGCAAAATGTGTCCTTTTATGGGCTTTAAGCCTTTGCAACAGCGATAGCGAATTAAAACGCCCTCTGGTTATCTTGAAACCTGCAAAACTCGTAAACATATTAAGAAAACCAGACACAGGTGAAGGTGGGAACGATGGATACACGGTCGACCGGGAGAAATACACAGGGTGGTGGAAGAGAAGCAATGGAGACATAGCTTTAACAGGCGAAGCGCGAATTTTTTATGTAAAACAGTTTGGACGCGAGGGGTGAAGGAAAACGAAAGGTATGAATGAAACATATGTACGCACACATATATGTATATGACGGGGGAGACTATTTCGGACGTGTAGGAGTGAGACACGTGGACGTATGGAGGGAACAGGTGGAAGGGCGACATGGCAGTAGAGTCGATGGACGGGGAGATTGGTTGCTGACCGTTGGATGACAATCACAGATCAACGAATGAGAATCAATGGGAGTAATACGATGGTGGGCCATATGACATGGCGGATAAGAAATAACGGGTGGGAAACTCTGGAGAATCTCCACCGTCGGATTGACATTGCCAGATCTGATGGTTCAAACAAATTCCGCTACCCGGCGATTGTACAGATCTTAACACACGGGGAAAGCAGTTTTGGGAACCTGTACCAAAGAAACGTGGTTTGTTTCGTATGGAATCGCTGGCCTCGAGCCCAAAACCTCTGGACCAGTAGAAGTGGTGCGGGGCTATACAGCCGGTTTCTTGCGTGCGGGGCCCTCCCTACAAGTTAATTGTCGCGCCGTTGATTTGATTTAGATCGGACGGTTGCTATCGCCCCCGATAACATAAACCATTAGCTCTATTCCCTTTGGCTCGTGGTTTTCGGGCTCAGGTCATGTGATGACGACAGGGAAGGGGTTAAGGCCCTGCGGCTTTGGTCCAATATAATTTAAAAAGCAGATTTTATCATTTGGACAATGTATTTTGGAACGAAAAAGGTGGCGATAAATTCAATATGGGGGTTTTTGATCATGAAGGAAATTTGAAGCGACTTTTAAGGGACCGGTGATCAGAATTTAAATGGAGGAGGGAGTATGCACAACATCGGCTCCATCTGGGGACGGCATGGTCGTCCTCGGGCATGTCGAGAACACGCAGACCATTGAATATTTCACTCTGTTCTTCAATTCCCCTGCGCTCCTTCTTCAGGTAATTATCAGTATTATTTTCTCTATAAAAATAAAAACCAAAACAACTTATATACAATATACACAGTCGGGCATTGCCAGCCTGGGTCAGAATTGGAAATATGGCTTGAGGAATTGGTCATTCACAGGTGCATCCAAAAAATCACCTTGTAGGTTTTCTAAAGAAAAAGTGTTGTTTCTTCCCAGCTTTACTATTTTGAACGGCCCAAACCATAGCAGAACGAATTTAGCATGCTTGCCCTTCTCTGCTCTGCGAACATCCCATCTGAGAACCAGGTCTCCAACTTGAAAATTTCTATCCTTTGCGTGCTGATAAAAAACATCCTTCATTTTCTCCTGATATTCTATCAATCTCTGATTTACCTGGTTCCGTGTTTCTTCCAATTCTACCAGCTGATTAATCCTTCTTATCATGTCATCTGGCTCCTCTTGATTCTCCTACATAAAACGTGCCACTGGCAAAGCCAATTGCACAGGAAACACAGCAGCTCTCCCATATACCAGCTCATATGGAGACTTCCCTATTGCTCTTTTACTGGTTATTCTATTTGCCCATAGAGAAAACTTTAATTGAGAGTCCCAATTCTTCTGATTTTCACTGATTGTTTTCTTCAGGGCTCTCACCAGGGTTTTATTAGAAGATTCTGATAAACTATTTCCCTGCGGATAGTATGCTATGGAATGAGTTAGGATGATGTTATACCTTTGGTAGAAATTCACAAATCTGGCAGATTTGAAAGCTTGTGCATTATCAGTTACGATTCTTGCGGGACAGCCAAACCTAGATATGATATTTTCCTCCACAAACTTCATTATTATAGCATATGTAGCATTTCTTGTTGGTATGGCTTCCACCCATTTCGTGAAGTAATATGTGGCTGTTAGTATCCATTTATATTGGCCACTCGATGGGGGATGTATTTCTCCTATAAAATCTAATCCCCATTTTTGAAATGGTTCATTTACATGGATGGGAATCAAGGGCAAAGCCGCTAATTTCTGTCTTTCTGCAAATCTTTGGCATTTGTCGCATGCTCTGACCCAAGCAAAAGTATCTGTATACAATTTTGGCCAGTAAAAACCAACCTTCATGATTTTATGAGCTGTTGCCCTCCAGCTGTAATGCCCTCCACATATCCCATCATGGAATTCAGTCAATATATTTTCTACTTCATTTTCTGTGAGGCATAGCAGTAATATACCTAGAGGGTCTCTCCAATAGAGTTGTCCATTAGCAATTATGTATTTCTGTGATTTCATCCTTACAGCCCTATATTTTACTTTATCAAAACTTAGAGGACAACGAAGTGTTAAAAGATATTCAACAATTTCTTTGTACCAAGGACTAGTTAGATATTTCACATGTACCTTTTGAGTAGCCATCTCCAGTCCTTGCTGCTCTTCTTCTTTTTCTGATTCTTCATTTGCTAACATAGATAGATTAATGCCCAAGGCCTGATGATTTGATTCAGATAACATCTTGGCAAGTCCCTATCCTTTAATTAATTTGGTGGGCCTTATGTCCAAATCGTACTCCTGGATCTTTGCAATCCATCTTCCTCTTCTACCTTCGCTGTCCCCTTGAACAAGAATGTCTTTGACAGCTGCCGTGGGAACATATGCAGTAATATGAGATTGCAAAACATAAACTCTAAAAGCTTTAAGGGACTTTACCAGGGCATATGCCTGCTTCTCCAATATATTGTATTTCAATTCAGCATCATAAAGTACTTGACTGAAGAAAGCTATAGGCTGTTCATATCCCTCTTCATTTTTCTGCAATAACACTCCAGCAATTGTGTGAGGGGAAGCAAATGAGAAAATCATAAATGGATTTTTGTAATCTGGCCCTGCTAGCACAGGAGCTTCAGCAAATGCCTGTTTTATCCTTGTGAATGCATCTCTAGACTCCTGGGACCATTTGACTTCACTATCCTTTTTCAACATATTAGTTATATGCCTAACTATCTCAGCATAGTTAGGAATGAATCTTCTTAGGAAATTAATTCGGCCCAAAAACACCTGTACTTCCTTTTTATTCCTGGGCAGAGGAATGTTGTTTATTACTTCAACTCTTTTAGGGTCTATTTTCACACCATCCTTTGTTACAATGTGCCCTAAGAGTTTTCCCTCATCTAATGCAAATAAGGACTTTTGAGGATTGAGGGATAGGCCATACCTCCTGCATTTTTCAAAAGTTCTTCTTAAATGCTCAATATGTTCATCATCATTCTTTGAAAACACAGTGATATCATCAAGATACACCACCAAAAACTTGTCCTGTTCTCCCACAAAGGCTATGTCCATTGCCCTTTGAAAAGTAGCTCCTGCATTAATTAATCCGAATGGCATCCTGGCATACATAAAGGTTCCCCATGGTGTAGTGAATGCAGTTTTCTTCTGGTCTTCTGGGAATACAGCTACCTGATTATAACCAGAAAATCCATCCATCATTGACATTCTGGATGCTCCCACCACTTTCTGCAGGATGTGGTCCATCTTAGGCAGTGGATAATTATCTTTGAGAGATGCTCTATTCAAATTCCTGAAATCTACACATAGCCTTATTTCTCCATTTTTCTTCCGAACAGGAACAAGGTTCGCTATCCATTCTGAGTATCTTAATGGCACAATTATCTTGGCTTTCAATAGCTTCTTGATTTCTTTTTCAATGGAGGGAAGCAGCAGAGGATTGATCTGTCTGAGCTTCTGCTTATAAGGCTTTGCATCTTCCCTCAGTGGAATCTTATGCTGCATTATATTTACATCAAAAGTTTTTAGGTCCTGATAGGACCAAGCAAAAACATCTTTATAAGATTGAAATAACTTCAAATATTTTTCTTTATAATCTTCTGGGACTTTCTTAGATAATTTGACAATTTTAGGATCTGCATAAGTACCCAGATTCAAATCTCCCACTTGATATTCTTCTGTTACTTTGCTGGGCTGCAACGGAATATCATCTTT
This sequence comes from Pinus albicaulis, assembly GCA_034641835.2. Lineage (NCBI taxonomy): Eukaryota > Viridiplantae > Streptophyta > Pinopsida > Pinales > Pinaceae > Pinus > Pinus albicaulis. The sequence goes on from CM076572.1 coordinate 381,887,692, forward strand.
GTTAAATAGTCTTTCTAGAGGCACCAGACCTTTGGGTATAACATTTCCTTTCAGCTGCAGCACTTTATTTCCTGCTATCCTTTCTTCCCATTTATTTTCTGCAATATTTTCCACTTCTTCCTCCTCGTTATCATCAATTTCTATATTTGTGAATTCTCCCACTGTCTCCATGAATCTCTTCATCTGTTCATCATCTTCGAATACCTGCCAGTGCTTTACATTATCTGGAATGGATGGTCTGTACCGTACCTCCACTTCATATCTTAAAAGTGGATTTTGAGGAGGACGAAATGTACTGGCAGCCACAGCAAGAGAGTCTGCTATTCTGTTTTTCTCCCGGGGCATGAATTGTATATTAAATGCTGAGAAGAAATTTTCTATCATGTCCCATACTTCGTTTCTATAAGCTCTGAGCCGAGGATGCTTAGTTTGACATTGATTTTTGATCTGTCTTACCACCAGCTTAGAGTCTCCCAAGACTTTTAAACATTGGATGCCCATGTTTTTGGCGGTTTGCAGTCCCAATAATAGTGCCTCATATTTAGCTACATTGTTGGTAGCCTCATATTCTAGTTTAAAGGATAGTGGCACCCATCTTCCTGTAGGAGAAATCAACAATACCCCAGCTCCATTGCCCTCTCTTGAGTTTGCTCCATCAAAATGCAAAGTCCAAATTTCTGATTCCTGATCTCTTTTTGGCTGCTCAGCTTGAATTTGACCAAAAAGGGGTTCATGAGCATAATTTTGATTTTCTTCTAACATCAAACATGAAAAATATCCCTCTTTGTTATAGACTGGAGAATTTTCTTAGCAGTCAGCCTTAGTTACCATTTTAACAAATCTAGTCTCCCTGTATAACCTCCTTTCCTGACCTCCGAAGACTGGGACAGTAGCATATGTTAAATCCAATTTAATTGATCCCCCAATCTTTGTACCCCAGGACCTTGACAGCAGCATGCCAAAGCGGGCTGGGATATCAGCGACCACAATGTCCATGACCACACTCTTTGCTGGAATTTGGGCCAAATTGACCACTAAATCTTTAATCATTCCCAAGCATTTAACTCTTTTGGAATCAAATGAATATAGGTCTTTGTATGGTCTTGTAATTTGCAGTCCTAGTTGTTCCATGACAGACAAAGGCATAAGATTATGGGAAGCCCCAGAATCTAACATACAATTATGTAACAACAGGTCATGAATGACTAGAGACACGTAGAAAGGAGGAGTAGAGGGGTCTATCTCCTCGACATGTGGGCCAAAGACTACCATGGGTCTTTCTTCTTGAAGATTTAAACTATCAGGTGCAATTGGTATTTCAGGAGGAAGTATAAAAGAGGTAACTTGAGACTGATATACAGGCTGTTTTAACAACTCATTTAGAGGGACAGGAATCTTAATCTTCTCAAGTTCTTTTTGCAAATTGAAAGCAGATAGGGGTTTTTCTATCACTACTTCTTTTGACTCCTTATTTTCAGCTGAAGATTTGACTTCTTTTGACACTGGCTCAACATTAGGAGGACTGACTATTTTTGAAGAAGAAGGAATCTGATCATTAGGCTGCAAGCGAGTATTTAGAGGATTCTTACCTTTTTCTGCGTTCTTCTTTGTTGCTGATTCCTTCTGAACAGACGCTTCTTTCTGAGGTGGTTCTTCTTCTTGGTCTTGAGTTCTAGTCCTCTTTCTTGAAGATCTGAGATCATATTTGACATTGAATTGTGCTTGCATGAAATCAGCAAATTGTTTACAATAATGATCAATCTCTTCTTCTTCATCTTCATCTTGCAACGGGCATTCCATATCATCAGTATTTGAAAAATCCAGATTTGAATCTTCTAATCCATAAGCTGCATCTCCAGTGGAGTCATCTGCTGGTCCTTCCAGGTACAAGGGATGAGGTACCTGGTCTTGTTGTTCCTTTGTTTCTCTTGGCAATATCTGCAATGGGGGTCTTCTATACTGAGGATTATATCCTCTGTTTGGAGCATTATAGTAGTTCTTGGGAGCTGCATTCTTAGCTTCCAGTTCAAGCTTGACCATCTTCTTTATCATTTTGCTTATTTCGTCCATTTTATCTGAATCTTTTTCCTGATTAGAGGTGGAGACCTCTTCTTTGCCTCTCCTCTTAGTATCCTGTTCAATTTTTCCTTTTAACTTCCCAGTGGAGGCAAAGTTTGCTTCCAATTCCAGAGCATCTGACTGTGCATCATCCAAAGTGGCAGGTTTTCTTTCTCTCAAGGCGAAGCCAAAATCAAACTCAAAGGCTGCTATGAAAATTATCTTGGCAGCAGCTTCATGGGGCTTCATTTCAGGAGGCAGGCTCAGATATAGCTTATTGAATCTTTTGATGAATTCTGAAACCCCTTCATTATGTTTCTTCTTCATAGTATTAAACTCAGTAAGACATTGACCATGATCTTTCTTCTCTCCCCACTTCCTGAGAAAAGTATTCTCCATGATATCCCAGGTGGTCACAGAATTATTTCCCAATGTCTTAAACCATTTTCTGGCTTCGCCCTCCAAAGACTGCACAAACAATCTCAAGACCACATCCAAATGTTCAACATTTAAGTTTTCTGCAAAAGAGCATAAGGTCTCGAGATGTTTGTGAGCATCAGCTCCATTTTCACCATTAAATCTCGGCAGAATCTTTAGATAATCCTGTGGCATATCATTCAGCACTTGGGGCAAGGCCAGGGGAGCATATTTGTTCAATAGGAAAGCAGGAACGTTAGCCATTGGGGGAGGTGGGGGTTGCACAATAGTCTGAGATACAAATGAAGGGAGAGGAGTAGGAGGAAGTGGAGTATGAATAACGATGGGAATATATTGCACAGAAGCCTGAGGTGTGGATGGGAATAACTCACGGTTAACAGCAACTACTTCTGTGACCTCTTTAATTTCTTCAGCCTCGAAAGCAGGATGAGAATCTTCTTCAATCCAGGCACTTCCTCTACGTGGAGTTTCTGAGTAAAACTCGGGATTTTCTGTTCTAACTTCTTGAGAAGAAGAGGGCGGATAATCTTCAATGGAATATTCAGGGTTTTCAGCACGAACTGACTTCCTCTCCTTCCAAACTCTTTTATGAATGATCTTCTCTGGGTCAGACACGTAAGATGCTTTCGACTGAGATGTATCTGACCTCAAATGTGGCTTACGAGGAGCCAGGACTACCAATAAAATTTATCAAATAAAGACCAATGGAGTCGCCAAGGTGAGAGATATGCAACTCTTCAACTCTCTGTGCTCACTTGATTAGAGAGTGAAAACAATTTGTCGAGACCTAGGGAAACTGATATTCTTGAATTCGTTCCCCGGCAACGGCGCCAGAAAGATGTTGTGGATGATTTTGTCACCCTCCTAGAGACAGTCTAGAGTTGCCATAGACCAGTGCCTAGGACATCTTAATATAGCAAGGAGCCCTTTATATAGTTTGGGTTGTCAGTCCAAGAACTCACTTACTATCTCTTGTTTGAACAAGGAAATTAGTTTTGAATGGGACCAATCTCTCTTAGAAGCTGGTACAAAGATAAGAACAGTGTAGGGACATCATGTAAAACTCCAATACAAAGGCATCAGACAGTTGAGAGACCGCTTACTGTAAAGAGGGCCAGTTCAAATAATACATCACAGAAATCAAATATCAAGAATGAGTGCAGTGGGGAAACATAAAGAAGATATTAGCTAACATGAGACTGATACCCAGATACACAACAGAACCACATAAGGGCATACCAATCTATGAATCCTTATATGACAATGGCGTTTTAAAAGCACCCTCCTCATGCAGCTAATATAGCAGAAAATATGGAAGAGATGATCATGGAACAGTATATCATGACTAGGCCTATTTAAAGCACTTGACTAATTCCAGAAAGGGCACCAACAAGGATGAATCCTTACTGCAAACTAGTGAGCCACTCGCATTCTAGAACATGATACAAGAAGATAAATAGCATGAAATGAAATATTGTATTAACACATAAGAGAAATTACATACTGTGAGATACCAAAGACCAGAATCCTCATTACAGTTATAACTCCTCCTCACTGAGACCCTACGGGCTCTGAACCTTCATACAAAGTGCTACAAAATGTATACAAAATCCTTTTCACTGCACAGTTTGCTGATAGAAATTTGGAACCTCCCTAATGTCTTCTTTTTGGGCCTTTATAGATGCGATAGAGAATTCTAGAGGAGGAGGTAGATGGAGCACAATTAATGACTTAATTTGAATAAAATGGCGGAAAACATTCGCGCCCTCTCTATGAATGACTAACTATAAATGACTGTACTTTACAATCTGTCTATAGAAATAAATGCTGGGAGATGAAAATTTCCTTATATACAAGACACAAATAATAAAATATATACAATGCTCGGCCTTTTGCTGAAGAAAAATCTGTTGCCGTAAGAGCCCTGAGATAGTCTGCAATTCTGTACTGTACTCTCGGCCCTTGATTTTGGATTCGAATCCTGGATCTTTAATGTGGGGCGAATTTCTCTAGAGGGTTCTGTAGGTCCATATCTTTGTCTTCTTTAATGGCGATCATTTCTCACACCTACCCTCGGCTTCCTCTTCAAATTTTGCCAGCACTATATCATCCTTTGAAATGCTCTTAACCTCTGCTACGGAAATCATGAATTAAAATGCCCTTTCTATTATCTTGAAATCTGCAAGCCCCACAAAATATTAGAGAAAACTGACACGGATGGAGGCGGGGACGATGGATACATGGTCGATCGGGAGAAATACACAGGGTGGCGGAAGAAAAACAGTGGAGGTTTTGACAAATAGATGAAATGTGGACTTTCTACATAACACAGTCTGGACGTGAGGAAGGAATAATGACAAACATGAATAAAAACATATAAACACACATATATATATGGCATGGAGGAATCTTACGGATGTACGAGACCAAAACACGTGGACGTACGGGGGACAGGTGGATGGGTGATATGGTGGAGTCAACAGGTGGGGAGACTAAACTCTGGACCGTCGGATTACAAACGCGGATCAACGGCTAGAAATGGACGGGGGCGACACGATGGTGGGCCGCAGGACATAACGGGTGCATGTTAACGGGTGAGCAGCTCTGGCACATATTTGCCGTTGGATGGAGATCGGCAGATCCTACGGAGCGGATGGATTCCGCTACCCAACCTTCGTACAACCTTTAACGTGCGGGGGAAAAGTGGTTTCCCACCCATACTGAGGACACACGGCAGAGGATTTATGGCGTCGCTGGCCTTGGGCCCAAAACAGCCGGCCTGGCGGAAGTGGTGCAGGACTATACCGCCGGTTTCTTGCGCGCGGGGCCCTCCATACAGGTTAATTGCCACGCCGTTGATTTGATTTGGATCGGACAGTTGCTATCGCCCCCGATAACATAAAACATTTGCTCTATTCCCATTGGCTCGTGGTTTTCGGGCTCAGGTCATGTGATGACGACGGGGAAGGGGGCTACGACCTTGGGGCTTTGGTCCAAAATAATTTAAAAAGCGGATTTTAACATTTAGACAATGTATTTCGGAACGGAAAAGGTGGCGATAAATTCAATATGGGGGTTTTTTATCACGAAGGAAATTTGAAGCTACTTTTAAGGGACCGGTGATCAGAATTTAAATGGAGGAGGGAATATGTACAACACAGTCCACCCCGACGGATAAAGTTTCCAAAGGTAAGAAAAAGGGGAATGGTAAGGCCAAAGTCGATACCCCGAAATATGATTCCCCGAAACCTAATTATCATGATGGTTTGAAACATAAACCAAAGTACTCTTATCTGATTTGTGACGACAAGCATTAAACCGAGAGTCCACAATGGGTCAAGGTGAGTTGACTGCTCAAAGGCACTCAAGGCACTCCGGTTGTTCTTAAAGAACCATTCCCATCGCAGCAATATCAGATGGTGGAGCAAATTCAATCCTTTGCCCCTTTTGGTTCTTAGGTTTTCCTAATGCATGGCATTGCACCCATCTCTATGGCTACCAGATCGGAGGATTATAGTGAACCATGTCAGGAAGCTAAGAAAGAGATCATAGATGGTCCTCCTCCCCTACTTTCTTCTAGCCCTCTTCACATTGAAAGGCCCAGTCTTGAGTCTGTTGTACATCCACCTTCCAAAGGTGTACTCCGTAAGTTTTCCTATAACCCAAATTCCTGTGCTACTTATCATTACAGTATTATTGATGATTTGGCTCAGGTTCGGTCCACTATGTCTACATTGGAAGTACTTCAGAGCTCTCCATCACAACGGAAGGCTTTTCTATTTGCCATCAAAGGGGTTGACCCCGCCGATTCCAGCCGTATCACTTTCGATTTGGAAAATTCCGTCCCAATTCTCCCTCATCAACTTGTGTTGATTATCCAAGTTGGGATTAATGGAAAGAACATCCATCGAGCAGTTGTGAACGAGGGTGAATCTACTTGCATCATGTCTTATGCATACTGGAAAGACATTGGTTCTTCGACTCTCAATCAATATCCAAATGCCTTAGAAGCTATTTTTACGAGAGGGAATCTTGCCCTCTTGGTGTTCTCACCAGCTTACCTATTACGTTGGAAGGGAAAATAGATAACTTTGAGGTTGAATTCATTGATTCCATGATCAATTATAATCTTCTCCTCGGTCGTAGTTGGAGTCACACTATGTTGTGTTTCCGACCCACTCTCTTTCGTGTTCTTCGATTTCCACATGAATGAAATATCATCATTGTCTATCAGTTGTCCTTTTTCACTTCCACATCCTCTGAGAGCAACGTTCCATATGTAGTTCATATTCCTATGCCTTAGGGCTGAGACTTTTCAAGGATCCCACCCTTATGTGTCTTTTTTCTCTTCCTCCACCCAATACTGCGTAGGTCAACATGATATCCACGTCTTTTGATCTGTGGATCATCCCTTCACCTGAGAAGGTTAATTCATTTGGTGACGCGATGTCGTTAAGCCCAACAGAAATTCATTCATGTGAAATTATTTCAACTACGACTCCTCCTCCCTCTAATCATACTCCTTTGAGTGTGTCCCTCGACATGTATTCTCAATCCCCTTGGCTCGGTGCTTCAGATTCTCCTGACCTCTTTAATGAGACGTTCCCCACTAATGAGGCCATCATGGAAAATGTTTCTCTTAAGGATCCTCCCTATGATGATAGTCATCATCGTTCCTCCTTTATGTGTGGCCTTGGGGCCATGTCTACTTGTCTTGAGAAATTTTCTTCCCAAGCTCCTTCCCATCTGCTTCAAATTCCCATCTTGACACATGAAGTTTTGATGGAAGGTAACCTAGGAAAAATTACACAAACAAAGCCTATTGACATCTCCATTAAACCAGGGGTTGTCGAGAACATCCACATTGCGGTGATATGTTCGCCTGATGAGATCGAGGTCTATGCTAGTCTCTTCCCATAGTTTCGAGACGTTTTCACTTGGTCCTACGAAGAAATTCTTGGCATCGATCCAAGTATAGTCGTGCAAGATATCCCTACTTATCTTGACGTGAAGCCTGTTTTCCAACGTCTTCATCCTGTGCACCCTAGAAAGGCCACCACCATAAAGGGAGAGGTTGAAAAACTTCACAAATTTGGCTTCATTTATCTGATCCTCTTGACAGAATGGGTTTCTAACATTGTTCATGTGGATAAAAATCAGGTATTATTTGAGTCTGTGTAGATTACCACGACATCAATCACACTTGTCCTAAGGATAACTATCCCACTCTTTTAATTGACCAGATCATTGATGATTGTGCTGGAAGTGAGATTTCTTCCCTTATGGACAGATTCTCTAGTTACAACCAGATCAATATTTTGTTGGCTGATCAACACAAGACCACATTCATCTGTCCTTGGGGCACCGTCACATACGAGAAGCTCCCTTTTTGTCTTAAGAATGATGGGGCCACATTTCAAAGAGCAATGTCATATGTTTTCTATTAGCACCCTGTAATTAGCAAGATTGGAGAAAGTCCAACTGCAGGGAGAACATTATTTCAACCACTTTGGGATTCTAGGATCTAGCCCTCCTAAATCCAGAGAGGGATCTCTCTAATAAGTGTAAAGATGGATTTATCTTTAAGGTTTTGGGTAATGATATTAGGCTTGTTATGAAGGTCGGGGGTTTTGTTTTTGGATGGTTGAGCATGATCACTGTTTGAGATAGAAATTTCTAAGTGCAAAGAGCTTAAAAGGTGAGAAGTTGCAAGCAAATAGAACAAGCTTTTTCCAGGAAGATAGATAATTGCAGGCTTAGTCCATTGGGCTATGGAGTCATAATAGGGTTTAATTGAAATAATAAGGGGCAAGAGTGGTCCATGGGGCAAGTCATCTATGTCTAAGGATCTCTTTAAAGTTTGATTTATGGAATGAAGTGAGACAAAAAGAACGGGAATTAAACAGATGAAGAACAAAGAGCAGCCTAAGATCTGATAAGTACTTTTAAACTAGCCAGATTTTGACATACACTTAAGAAAGACATGAAAGTAAACTAGGATCTGGTAAGTAATTTTAAACTAGCCAGCCTTTGATACACTTTTAATAGAAAACATATAAAAATAGAGGGAAACACAAATGATAACAAAGGATGGTCTAAGATCTCGTAAGTACTTCTAAACTAGCCAGCTTTTAACACATTCCAAGGGAAACATTCAGACAGTATTTGGGGATAAAACTAGGACCAGGGCACACCATATCTTCCTTAGTTCATCTCTACTTAACATGAAATGAAAGTAACATCCAAGAACAATATTCAGCTAAAACAATAAGACGAGGGAATGCCAACATTCCTATGCTTAAACTGAATTAAATCATTCCTAAATAACACAGATTGGGAGAAAACATTCAGATAAAGATTTTCAGTCAGAGAAGGGTACTGATATACAGTAGGTCCTAAATCTATGCATGTTTTTATTTATAAGAGAATATGAACATAGTGAAAACAAAAACAAAATAACGAGTCACAATGAGAAAAACATCACCGTCAACATAGACCAGGATCCCATAAATCAGCTTGTATTGAGGCTCCAAACCAGTTACAGCTTTAAGTCCAATGCTTTATTTTAGCAATCATATACACATCTTAGCCTAACTTATCTATCCCAAGTATACCTCCAAGGGCTAGTGAACACTATTTACAAGTAGAAGTCTCAAGCTCAATTACATTTCAATGTTCAGTAGCCAACTCAACCAGCCCCTCTCTCATCTTCTGCAGTAGTATTTATAGAAGAATGAGGAGGTGAGATCTGATAAAAAGATATCTAAAGATAATTAATATAGACTTAATGGCTTCTCGACCTTTGGGGGGATCAATGAAGAAGCTTACATAGGTGTCCTCTGTATTAAATGATTTACATTAAGATTTAAGCTTGGTGGGAGCTCTTTTTGACTTTTGAGGATCTGTGTTATGCAATAGTAACTCCGCTGATGTTTTGTCATTAAGTTTGTTTGTAGATTTTACTCTCTAGCTGCGCTTGAAACAAATATCTGATCCTGATTAATAACTTTGGTCTCTGATATGAATGCTTTGAGGCACAGGTGGCACTGTGGTAGCTAGGAGGAATTGATTTGCCTCAGCTGTGGCGGTGGAAGCTTTATGTCTGATGAACCTTTATGATTTTTCTTTTAACTGTGTTTTAATTGGGGATTAGCCTTTTGATAAACCATATTAGACATAATCCCCAAAGATCTTTCTTCAATCTTCTGTTCTGGTGTGTTTCCTGTCTTCGACACTGATACTCTTTGATTTGTGCCTGATTCGCTGTGTTTGTTGGTGTGTAGGGCTACGCAGGGGTCGTGTGGCATCAATGCCTCATGAACTATTGATGAAACGTGGAGTTGAACCCTGCAAATGATTTCCTTTGATGAATCGAAGGCGGGAGGATCTTCACCCTCAGCCTTTGAATTTTCTTCAGTATAGTGGAAAAACCATTTAAACCTTGCAAAATACGAACAACATTATAAAATCCTGCATATATAGGTTTGCTTCTTCAAAAGGCACGTGGAGAGAGCATGGCCATTAGATGGCATCATCCAACGGCCGAGATTGATTAGAGGAGTTCAAAGGAGAGGTAGAAGAAGAATTTAAATCAGAGCCATCGATCGCGCAGAGATCGACGGTCGGGAGTGGAGGTGAATAAATAATGTGAAGGGGTCACATTATTCAAAAAAATAAAAATAAAAAGCAGAGAAAAAGGTTTAAAACCTTTGTTTCAGCGAAAAATGGTTGAAAAATGAGTGGGGAGCTCGGGACGAACGTGGGCCGTCGGATGAGATCGGCCCACGCGATCAACGGTGGAGATCGGGTACTGCAAAACCTTAGAAACATGCCCTGGACTTCAAAAATTTTAATTAAACCTCACTGTATAATGTTCCTGGGTCCACATTGGGTGATTGTGCAAGGAACCCATGGAGATCTGCTCCAATTAAAATCTAACGCGTGGATGCGGACGTGGCGCTGGGGATCATCAGCTCTTTTGGGACTGTTGACTGCCACTGCGGAAGAGGGGACCGGGTCGATGGAGTGTGGGCCGTCGATCTACAGATTAGATGGACGACGGAGATGTTTTAAGTAACCGTGCTATACCACTTTTATCTTATAGGCTTCTTTAGAGCACGATCACCGTCCGATGAGCTGGCCTCAAATCAGACGTCGCACACCAATATCACGCCGAGCCGATATCCAAACTTTAATGCCCAAGGTAAATGGTATGGCCATACTGCCCAAGGCCATGTGTCGGTCGGCTGTGTTGATCGCTAACGATCGGGAAAAACTGCTTTCCTCTCAAAAGTGATGTGATGAACTCGCCTGGTTTTGAATAGTTAATGACCGAAAATATTTTAAAACCCAAAAAATTTAATATAACAAAGCTTAAGCTTTGAGGGCGGAAAATGTATTTGCAATACGATTCAGTGCCCATCTACGGGGCTGTGGGTTATATGGAAAGCAATATGACCAGGGGTTTTATGCACAGGGCTAATCAGCATCGGAGCTTTTACCATGGCAAAATATTTATGCACTCAGCCCTTTGCGATCCGATAGGCGCTCGGATGGCTAATGCTTGGTTCCAGCACCAAGGTGTATGTAGTGGAAATGGTTAAGGACTTTAGCCTAAGGGGGTTTAAACATTAACACAAAAATATGTATTTTTATGAATTTTTTGATGCTTTTCAAGGGTTGTGAGGGTTTCGATAAGGAAAATAAAGAGTCTTAAACCTTATCAAAGGGTCATGATGGAGGGGAAATAGGAATAATATGAAAATGAAGGATTTTTATGACAATGAAAGGGGTAGAAAATGAGGTTATTTTTTAAGTGAGGAAAGGGAAAAAGGGATTTTGCAGCAGTATCTTATGAAATCAGCAGAATTCCCGAGTGTAAAATGGGAACAGTCAGTGAAGATTTGGATAGAGGCATGAGGTCTTCAAGAGTCTTCAAGAGCCAACACTTTTTGCAATAAAATTTGTTCCTTGAAGTCTCCAAAAATGATTTAGCCACCTTTTAGTATAACAAATTTCATAGGTGGCTAACAATGGCTCAACCTGGGGATGGTGCCTTCTTGAAGGCATCAATAACTTTAGACTTGCTTTCTCTGGGAGGCTGACCTGTGCCTCATCAATTGGGCTACCTTTCTTTCCTTGTATCATATTATTTTGCTCTAAAAACATATTAGCAGCCATAAAAACAATGGATATTTTGTCAACAATTTGTCTACCTACCCAATCCTACAAATCTAACATTTTTTCTTCTTTAGAGTGCACTTGGATTGGCAAAATCTTTTACAACATTTTATTCTTTTGAAAGAAGGAAATCTAATCTATTTCTACTCCTTATTTCTCCATGGACTCAGATTGAAGAGTTGAGCCCATATGATTCTCTACGTAATCTATTGTCTGTTGGGATTAAACTGTCCAATAGATTTTTATTCTCTAAATTCTACAACAGAAATTTAAAAAGCATACAAGTCAGGATTGAACAGTCTAACTTGATGTTGGTCAATGGCATAAAAACAAGCTGCACATAGACATTATTTTGCACAAAATTTAAAACAAAATGGAAGGCTTGAGATTTGAAAATTCAAAGTGTTTCCTTCACCTTTTTTACAACTCTATTTTGACTCTTTCTTGAGCTGTCTTTCCTTTGCTTAACTGGTTCATATTTTGAGCTGATTAGAACTAGATTTTTACATCTTTTTGACTTAGAATTCGAACAGATTTGAGTCGTTCTCTTTGGAAACTTAGGTTCAGATTTTGAGTATGTTTGAACCTTTCATTTCTACCTTAGACTATCTACTGATAAGCCAAGATTAAACAGTTTGGCAAATCGAATTCACTATCCTATCAGCGGAAAATTTAAAACTAATTAGTCAAGATTAGGCTGTTTGACTAACTAGAAGTGTGTTTTTCAAGAGTGGCATTTAAAATTTCACACTTTCATATTTGTTTATCTTTTTGGTATGGGGCTATACCTTTCTTTTTTTCACAATCTGCCCTCTTTTTTTTCTTTTCTTTGTTTTTTGTGTTTTTGAAATTTTTATAAATTTGAATGCAATGATGGGTGGAGTATTTATAATGAGAAAAATATAAAAAGGATTTTGAAACATAACATGGATCAAGAGAAGTAATTCTTAAGCATCATGGCATTGATAGGACCCCCAAACAATTCTGCTCCATTCAACTCCTGCACGAAAAATGAATTATTACTAGAAGCTGAATGGATAGAGTAAGGGCCAAGGCATAAGTTGTCATATTTTCCGTGCTTGCCCTTTTCTTCCCTCCTTGAGTCCCACTTTAAAACTTTGTCCCTAATATTGAAATTGCTGACCTTTGTTCTTCTATCAAAAAGCTTTTTAATTTTTTCCGGCTTTTGCAATGCTTTGTTATAAACCTCCTCTCTGGTTTGCTGAAGATGAATGGTCTGATTTATTCTTCTGATTATGTCATTATCTTTAGTTTGTAACTCTTGAATCAAATTCATCACTGGTACACCAAGGCTGTTTGGAAAAATTGCATCAGTACCATACACAAGCTAGAAAGGTGACATGCCAATATATTTCTTCAAAGTCAATCTGTCATCCCAAAGTGCATGAACTAGCTTTGTGTGCCAAGACTTTTTGTTGTCCTCCAACAGTTTCTTGATTATGTTCACTAAACTCTTGTTTGAGGATTCTGCAAGTCCATTACCTTGAGGATAATAGGCTGTGGAATGCCTCAATGTTATCTGATATCTGTGATAGAATTCAACCATCTTCTTTGATCCAAATGTTGTTGCATTATCAGTGACGATCTTGGTAGGATAGCCAAATCTAGAGAGAATATTATTCTCTATGAATTTTATAATAACAGAATCATTGGCCTACCCACAAGGTATGGCTTCTATCCACTTAGTGAAATATTCTATGGTAGTGAGAATCCATCTATGCTGGGCAGAAGATGGTGGATGGATTTCCCCTATGAAGTCAAGTCCCCACTGTTGAAAAGGGGCTTCAACAGTGATTGGATGCAGAGGTAGGGGTAGCAGTTTTATTCTGCCTTCAAAAAGTTGACATTTATGGCAGGCAATGATCATCTTGTGCACATCATGAAAAAGAGTAGGCCAATAGAAACCAACCCTCAGAATTTTGTTGGTTGTTGTCTTCCAGTACAAATGACCTCCGCACTCTCCTTCATGGAACTCGTGCTTAACCTTTTCTGCATCATACTCAGGAAAACATTTAAGCAATATACCACTTGCATTTTTCCAATAAAGACATCTATATATAATGCAATAGTTTAAAACTTTTAACTTTAGGTATCTTGCCTTTGTCTTTGTCAAACCAGGAGGTGTATTTAAATTAATCAAAACATAAGTAATATCAGCATAGCAAGAGGAATTCATGAAATAGTCTTCAACAATGGGAGTTAAGATTCCCTCTTGATCATCCAAAGCATCAATCATATTAATATCAAGAAGTTCAAAAAAAATTTCAGCCATTAATCTAGCTAGACCTTGGCCTTTGATCAACTTAGTGGGTTTTATCTCTAAATCATATTCAAGAATAACAGCAATCCACTTACCTCTCTTACCATCTGGGTCCTGTGTTAGAATGTCTTTCACAACTGAATTTGGGACAAAGGCAATGATGTGTGAATGAAGGATGTATACTCTGAAGTCCTTTAAAGCTTTAACCAAAGAAAAAGCTTGTTTCTCCATAATGTTACACTTCAGAGGGGCATCCCTCAATGCCTTACTAAAGAATGCAATAGGCTGCTCTTGTCCTTGTGGATTTTTTTATAAAAGGACAACAGCTATGGTACGTTCCGATGCAAATGAAAAAATATAAAAATCTTTTGAAAAATCATGACTTATTAGAACTGGTGTTTTGGTTAACGCTTGTTTCACCAGCTCAAAGGACTTCTTTGCTTCGAAGGTCCATTTTACCCCTTGCTGCTTCTTCAACATGTTTGTGATATTTCTAAGAAGCTCAGCCAAGTTGGGGATGAACCTTCTCAAAAAGTTAATCTTTCCAATGAAAGATTGCAACTCCTTGATGTTCCGAGGATGAGAGATTTGCAATATGGCCTCAATCCTTTTGGGATCAATCCTAATACCCTCTTCTAAAATGATGTGCCCAAGAAGTTTACCATCTTGGAGTCCAAACAGTGTTTTCTTAGGGTTTAAGGATATCCCAAACTTTCTGCATTTCTCGAAGACTGTTCTTAAATGTTCTAAGTGCTCTTCATCTGTTTTTGAAAACACGGTGACATCATCAAGGTATATAATGATGGAGAAGCCCAGTTATTCCGAGAATGCTATGTCCATGGCTCTCTGAAAAGTTGCTCCAGCATTCATTACACCAAAAGGCATTTTCACATACATGAAAGTGACCCATGGTGTATTAAAGGCTGTCTTTAATTGATCAGCAGGGTGAACTAAGATCTGATTGTACCCTGAGTAGCCATCAAGCAAAGAAATTATTCTAGACCCTACCACCCTTTGTAAAATATGATCCATCTTAGGTAGAGGGTAGTTGTATTTTAATGAAGCTTTGTTTAAGTCTCTAAAGTCTAAACAAACCCTGATCTCTCCAGTTTTCTTCCTAACTGACACCAGATTAGACACCCACTCAGAATATTTAATAGGGACAATAATACTAGCTTCATACATTTTCATGATCTCCTTCTGAACAAAAGTCAACTGAACATGGTTTATTCTGCGCAGTTTCTGTTTGAATGGTTTTTGGTTTTCTTTGAGGGGAATTTTGTGTTGTATTATTTCAGTGTCATAGGATTTAAGATCTTCGTAACTCCACACAAAAACATCAGAAAATTCTTTAAACAGCTCTATGTATTTGAGTTTAATGTGAGTTGATAAAGTCTTAGATAGTTTGATCATCATTGGTATAAGTTTACTGCCTATATTGCACTCTTCCACTTCAGTCTCTACAGGTTCCAGTTTTGGTTTATTTGCCACATCGTTAAAATCAAACAACTCTTCTAAAGGGGCCAACCCACTTGGCAAAGTTTGATTTTTAGAGTGCAGAGTTTCTAACTCCTATGTTTCTAACTCTACATTGAATTCTGTTTTGTTTTTAAGTTTGTTGGTCAGAAAATTAATATTCACAAGCTCAGGAGACGGCTCTTCTTCACCAAGAAAATTTTCTTCACTATAGTCTGTTTCTTCTATTTGTTTGTCTTCGTCAAAAACCTGCCAATACTTTTCATTATCAGGCACGGTTGGTCTAAATTTTATCTGAGTTGTGCAATCTTTGGTTTCATATGGCGTTAAGCATGTTCTAGCTGCAAAGGCTAAATTGTGGGTGGCAATATTTCTTTTTCTTGGGACAAAAGTCAGTTTGGACTCCTCGAATGTTTTTAAAAGGTCCATGACATCGTTTCGGTAGGCCCTAAGTTTGGGATGATTTGCATTATACTCCCCATTGACTTGCCTAATAACCAACTCTGAATCTCCATATGCTTTGATTTTCTTGGCTCCTAACTTTTTCAACAAACGTAAGCCTAAGAGAAGGGATTCATATTCCGCTATGTTGTTAGAACACTGAAAATTCAATTTGCAGGAAATGCTTTCCGTGTGGTTGCTTTCAGTGTTGCAGATCCAAACACCTGCACCAGCATTGTTCTTAGTGCAGGATCTGTCAAAATACATACTCCACAGAGGACTATTTTTGGTTTCTGTTTGGTGATCGTCCTCTTCAACTAACATGCTTTTTGATTGTTGTTTAATATCAGCACTTAGTTGGATTTGTTTCAACTCCTCAAGTTTTTCGCTGAGTTGAGGGTTATTTTCTTGACTGTCAAGGTTTAAGAGCAATGGGCGAATGACTTGTAGCTCGAGACCTGTGTTTTTTTTGCTGATATTTTCAAATGCAGCAAACTATTTAGACACTCCGACGTTATCTTCTTCCTCCTCTCTATCTGTCATTAAATCAGAAAATGTCACTTGTTCACTGAAATTTTCATGATTGAAAAGGATAAATGAATCCAGGCCTGTGTTTACAGAATAAAGGGGAGTGTTATGTGGCCTGTCTTGACTTGTAACAGTGTACTGCATATGAGACTCCCTGTAAAGTCTTCTATTCTGATTGAAAACAAGGATAATCGCATAGATCATGTCCATTTGCATAGTCCCTTGTAACTTAGCTCCCTAGGATCTTGACAATAACATTACATACTTTGGGGGCACATCAGCCACAACAATATCCATTATTAAGAATTTGGATGGAATCTGGGCCAAGTTAACGCAGAGGTCTTTGATTAACCCTAAACATTTTACTCTACTTGAGTCAAAGGAGTAAAGGTCTTTGTAAGGTCTGGTGATTTCTAGGCCTAGGCTTTCCATGACGGCTTTAGGCATTAAATTATGAGAAGCCCCGGAATCATGCATAGCATTGTGCAAAATTTTTTCATGAATATTTAAACTTATATAAAAGGGAGGAACAGGTCCCTCTTGATATCTACCTTCAATCTTAGGACCAAAAATGAGCTATGGCTGGTCATCATTAAGATTGAGTGTGTCACTATTATCCTCAATATTTAAAACCTTCAAAATTTGGGTCCTATATACATTCTGGGCAGCTAACTCAATCAGGGGAACAAAGATTTTGATCTTTGAAATTTCCTTCTCAAGGCTGAAAGGAATTTGGTTCTTTGAAGAACTTGTCTCAGCCTTACTAGCTGCTAGTCTATCAGTAGCATCAGCTTGATGATTTGTTCTATTTACATTTGACAAAATTGTTTTCACAGGAGTACTAGCTGAAGTGTTAGTACTACTAATGTTTGCACTCTGTTTTTCATTGTTTGGAGTGCCTTTCTCTTGACCTTTATCAGAATTAATAGCCACTATTTTGTCCTTCTGTTTGACAACTTTAGTCTTGGTTGCAGTGCTGTTTTGTGAAGATTTTTTAGAGGTTTTGGTGTTGGGAGTTTTTTGACTGGTTTTGCTTCTAAGGTCATATTCTTTTTGAGACTCTATGATGACATTTTCCATGTCTTGATAATAACTTTCATCATCACCTCTTTTGTCATCATAAGGTGTATAAATACCTTGTTTTCTATCGTAATGAATCTCAAAGTCATCATCATCTACCCCCAGCATGTTGATATCATCTTCCTCTGTTATCTCATATGTTTCCTCAACCTCACCTACATAGTTTTGATGAAAGGGAGGAGCGATCTGTTGATCATCTTCCCTGGGTCCGTTTGGAGGTTGGTTCCTTCTAAAATTTTGATTCTGGTTCCGGTTTCTATTTTGAGGAGCAGTTTGGTTTTGGCTGGTTTGTGCTCTCTCAAGGATGCTCATTTTCTTTATCATCTCTTCCATAATTCTCTCCATCTTTGAGTTGGAAGTAGAGGGTGTAGATTCCTCTCTAAAGGACACTCTCTTTTCATTTTTCATTCTTTCTCTCTTCTCCATCAAGTTGACTTCCACAGAAAGAGAACCTTTTTGCATCTCTTCAAGAATTGCAGGATCTCTCTCTCTCTCTTAGTTGATAGGCCATATTAGGGTCAAACGCTTCAAGAAACTTGTTTAAAGCTGAGCCTTGTGGAGGTTTTAGATCTGGGGAAAGTGCATTATATACACTGTTAAATCTAGTACAATAAGCTTGTACACTTTCCCTGGTGTTTCTATGGAGGTTCTTGTAATCAGAAAGGACTTGGAGAGGATTATTATTTACTTCCCATTTGTTTAAGAATGTCTGATAGAAATCTTGGATATCATTGATACTATGGGGGGTTAAGCCTTTAAACCATTTTCTTACTTCTCCCCCTAAGCTCTGAGAAAATAATCTAAGCTTGAAAGAATCATCATCAATTTCATTTCTGTCAAAATAGTCATTCATCTTATCCATGTGTTGTGATGCAGCTATAGCATTGCTAGCATCATATAACGGAATTTTGGACTGATAGTCCTGTGGAAGATTTACTAATGGTACAGGAAGGACTAAGGGAGCATACCATGTAGCCATGGCAGGAGGTGGAGGTGGATTTACAAGAGGTGGATTAACAAGAGGGAAAGTGGGTTGGAATGGAGTGGCTTGAATAGTGGATGTAGGGTGAACAGAAGTGGATGGACCAAAAGTAGATTGATGAGATGATCTTGGATGAGAGACACCTAAGTTGTGAAGGAAATGTAAATCAGGAGGTGTTGTTTCTCTACTACCACGATGTTCACTTGTTTCAGGAGATGAAAGTGAAAACTCATAATCTAACTAATCTGAATCATCAAGAGACCTAGTTCTAAAGGGATTTACTAAGTCGACTTGTGATTGTTGTAGAGATGAAAGATTTTCAGGAAGTGAATTAGCTCTCAAGGGTGATCTGAAAACAGTTGATAATTCAATCCTAGGAGACTTCCTAATTATGCTTTCTAGGTTATCAACTCTCTCAGGTGGATCAGGGTCAGGGTAGGCTCTAGTGTGAATCTTTCTAGGAGCCACTATGTTGTGTTTTTTAGACCCAAATAAACAAGAAAATTTCAACCAGGTATGACAGTTTTTAAAAGGTCAACCAATCTATTTACACAAATTTTAATCCTACAGTCCTCTAACTGAGTTTGAATGATATTACGATAATAAGGGTTCTTCCCAGTGGAGTCTTAAGGTCTGTTCAGGATTGTGGAGTCGCCAAGTGGAAGTTTTTAGCTCCTACGGAGGTAAAAGGTTTTATGGTCCACCACCATGTTTATTTGATACAATCTGAAATATTTTTGGTTTTTCTAAGTAATTTTTCAGTTGTGTGGTTCCTAAGAATGTCCTAACTCTGTTTCAAAACATAGCTACGGTTATGAGATAAAGACAGTCTACTCTTATGGCTAAGCCAGCTGATCTTTCAAGGTTAGATAAAGTTTTATGAGAATCCTAGGGTTTACCTAGTTTGTCACTGATTCAAACAAGTTTCATCATGATCTGGATTTATGCAGGAACACAACAGAACATAGAAATAACCATGAACATAGAGATGCAGCGGAAATAATGCTTCATTTTATTAATAAAAGAATGACTGCAATAAGCTTGCATAATGGAAATAAAATAGCTAGGGTGCCGGTAGCGAATCTCTGAGAAGAGATGTGGTGGCTACAGACCTCTGAACTGTGTTACAATGAGGCTCGAGGGCCTATTTATTGTTGAGAAACAATGTAGAAATTGAAACGTCCAAAAACCTAACCGTAGGAGATGAGGCGCCAAAACTGTGGGCGCCCGTTTGGGTAAATTGGTGGTTCAACTTCCCGGGGGCGTAACTTTGGCACCCGATCTCCGTTTGACGCGCTCAATAGCTCATTAGAAAGATCTATCCGAGGAGTACAACTTCTGAACGAGCAACATCGGTCCATGGACCCATGTTGCTCTCCGTTTTCCCAAAAACGTCATTTAGGGCCTCAAAACGGCTCCGAAAGTTCAGGACCCAAAAAACTGCTAAAAATAGTAAGTTTCGTTGCAACTTGAAAATTGAAAGAATTGATGGTGGGGGTTCAAATGGAATAGGTGGGTGGCCACCAACATCCACCTGGATCATCAAGGCCCCGAAACGGCTCTGGGAGTGGAGGACCCGAAAACCTGCTAAAAATAGTAAGTTGTGCTGTATGTGAAGAGCTGCAAGAATTGATGGTGCTAGTCCAAATGGAACAGGTGGGTGGCCACCGATATCCACCTGGATCATTACTGCCTCCTTAGGAAGCAATGGTCCCCATTGCGTTGAGATCCTCCATGAGATGAGGCAAATTCTGTTGAACTGAGTATTAGATGTGTTGAAGATGTCAAGGACCTGCGGGTGGACATGCTGGATGCATTTAGTAAATTTGGTTTCTTTATCAGCCTCAGACAGTACATGTTTGGATTATGTATGTGTAGTTGCAGGATGTATGGCAACATCAGGTGGTGGTGCGTTGGGAGTCAGATCAATGGAGTGCTTGTCCTGACAGTGTAGAGGAACCTCTATGAGTGAGGGGAAAACTTCCTCGTATTCCTCCATGACTTTGTCCATCTGCTGCAGCCGTGCAAGGGAGCCTTGTTTCGAGGTTGTGGCCACAATACTTTTCTTTCCCCATGTGTGAGTTGTAAGGAAAATGAATTTCCTGGTTTGGGAAAGAATCTTACTGCGTTGTTTTGCAGTAGTCAAAGAGATGACAGGAGGCGGTACTACCTCCGGTATCCTGTACAAGTTATTTCCCAAAGTAATAATAACAGCACGAGGCCTAGACTCATACACAGCATGTCGCCTCCACAAGTATGGTTGGCCCAATAATACATCAGCTACATCAAGAGGAGTAACATCACACAATACCTCATCCGTGAATGGCTTGATACTGTATGGAAGTCGGCACTGCTGGCGGATGCGGAGATCTCTCCCTGGGTGGAGCCACCCGATGGTATACGGCTGTGGGTGTGCTATGGTTGGTAGGCCGAGCCGCTTCACGACGTCTGCTGAAATGAGGTTCTTTTGGCTTCCGCTATCGACGAGAAACTGCAGCGGAGAACCCTTCACCCACATCTGCGACTGGAAGAGACGCTCCCCCTCCTCTGGATCCTCTGGACCCTCCTTCTGGATCTTGGTGGTGGTAACAATGGCACTGGGGTCCGCATCAATGATCTGATTCCATTTTTCATTGCCTTTGTCTGGTTCTAACTCAGGATCAGAAAATGCATCTGATTCGGGTGCCTTTAGTTCAGCCACCAAAGACTGTTTGGCCCGACACTCGTTTGTGCTGTGAGTGGGGTTGTTATGAAATTCACACCACTTCCCTGTGTCCTTCTTTGGATTTGTGGTGTTGTTCCGAGTCGCATTGCTTTGGCCTTGCCCCTTGTTCTTCGGTTCGGGGGCACCTTTCGGATTCGCAGATCCAAAGTCTCGCTTCTTCTGCTTAAATTTCTGCTCGATCTTGGCGGCATAGCGATATGCCGTGCCAAGAGATGTAATGTCGAGGAACTCCATTTCCTCCTGAATGTGTTTGTGCAGACAGCTGCGATACTTGAGCACCAAATGTCTCTCTGAATCTTTAATACCCAACTTTGTGCGCAGGGTATGGAACAGATTCGTCAGTTCGTGCACATCTTGATCCTTTTGTTGCCGCAACGTGGTCCATTGGATGTATTTGTCCTCATAGCTCCCCACGGGGTAATATTGTTCCTTGATGCCATCTCGGAACGAATTCCAAGTGGGTGTGGCCGAGAACAGAGAGGGTTCCCCTTCGCCCTCTTGCTCACGGTAGGTTTCCCACCAGTATTTGACATGGGGGGCGGCTTTGAGGAGTGAAAAAATAATCTTTTCTCGGTCAGAGAAGTCATGGACCAAGAAATACCCTTCCAAAAAATTTAACCATCTGTCTACAACGTCTGCATATATTTTTCCTTCAAATATAGGAATGTCAAAGTTTACCTGTACCTTGAAGGGAGTGGTGCCTCCAGAGTGGCTGTTGGATGCAGATGCGCCATATGTGGGCAGTCGTTGAAGGATTTGAGCAAAGTTATCCATCATCGCGTTCCTTTGTTTCTCGAGGGCCTCCTCGAGAAGTATTTTGATACGATATCCCGCTCCCTCGTCTTTCTTTTCTTCCGCCATGGGAGGTCATCGAGGTTTGCGAGGCTGATCTTGCAAGGTTTCAACCAAATCAAGCCCTAACTCCTTATACCCTGACTGTGTTGGGGACATGCAAAGAAAAACAAAGAAAGAGCAGACCTGCTCTGATACCACTGATCCGGATTTATGTAGGAACACAACAGAACATAGAAATAACCATGAACATAGAGATGCAGCGGAAATAATGCTTCATTTTATTAATAAAAGAATGATTGCAATAAGCTTACAGGCATAATGGAAATAAAATAGCTAGGGTGCTGGTAGCGAATCTCTGAGAAGAGATGTAATGGCTACAGACCTCTGAACTGTGTTACAATGAGGCTCGAGGGCCTATTTATTGTTGAGAAAAAATGTAGAATCTGAAACATCCAAAAACCTAACAATAGGAGATGAGGCGCCAAAACTGTGGGTGCCCGTTTGGGTAAACTGGTGGTTCAACTTCCCGGCGGCATAACTTTGGCACCCGATCTCCATTTTACGCGCTCAATACCTCGTTAGAAAGATCTATCCGATGAGTACAACTTTTGAATGAGCAACATCGGTCCATGGACCCATGTTTCTCTCCGTTTTCCCAAAAAACGTCGTTTAGGGCCTCAAAACGGCTCCGGAAGTTCAGGACCCAAAAAACTGCTAAAAATAGTAAGTTTTGTTGCAACATGAAAATTGAAAGAACTGATGGTGGGGGTTCAAATGGAATAGGTGGGTGGCCACCAATATCCACCTGGATCATTAAGGCCCCGAAACGGCTTCGGGAGTGGAGGACCCGAAAACCTGCTAAAAATAGTAAGTTGTGATGTATGTGAAGAGCTGCAAGAATTGATGGTGCTAGTCCAAATGGAGTAGGTGGGTGGCCACCGATATCCACCTGGATCACATCATGATTACCATTTCTTGGTAGTGCTTGAAAATGCTGCTTTTACTCACAAGGTTTTATGAAGTTTTTAAGGGAACCTAAGGTGAAAATTCAACTTCGATTCCTAGCGGAGTCGCCACAGATGTTAGGAATATCTAATTAGCAAGATTGGAAAATTCCAATCATAGAAAAAACATTATTTCAACCACTTTGGGATTCTAGAATCTAGCCCTCCTGAATCCGAAGAGGAATCTCTCCAATAAGTGTAAAGATGGATTTATCTTTAAAGTTTTGGGTAATGATATTAGGCTAGTTATGAAGGCCGAGGGTTTTGTTTTGTTTTTGGATGGTTGAGAATGATCACTGTTTGAGATGGAAAGTTCTAAGTGCAAAGAGTTTCAAAGGTGAGAAGTTGCAAGCAAATAGAACAAGCTTTGGCCAGGAAGATAGATAATTGCCGGTTTTAGTCCATTGGGCTATGGGGTCATAATAGGGTTTAATTGAAACAGCAAGGGGCAAGAGTGGTCCATGGGGCAAGTCATCTATGTCTAAGGATCTCTTTGAAGTTTGATTTATGGAATGAAATGATACAATAAGAAGGGTAATTTAAATAGATGAAGAACAAAGAGCAGCCTAAGATCTGGTAAGTGTTTTTAAACTAGCAAACTTTTGACATACACTTAAGAAAGACATGAAAGTAAACTAGGATCTGGTAAGTACTTTTAAACTATCCAGCCTTTGATGCACTTTCAATAGAAAAAATATAAAAACAGAGGAAAACACAAATGATAACAAAGGATGGTCTAAGATCTGGTAAGTACTTCTAAACTAGCCAGCTTTTAACACATTCCAAGGGAAACATTCAGACAGTCTTTGGGGATAAAACTAGGACTAGGGCACACCATATATTTCTTAGTTACTCTCTATTTAACATGAAATGAAAGCAACATCCAAGAACAATATTCAGCTAAACCAATAAGACGAGGGAACGCCAACATTCCTATGCTTAAACCGAATTAAATCGTTCCTAAATAACACAAATTGGAAGAAAACATTCAGATAAATATTTTCAGTCAGAGAAGGGTACTGATATACATTAGGTCCTAAATCTATGCATGTTTTTCTTTATAAGAGAAGATGAACACAGTGAAAACAGAAACAAAATAACGAGTCACAATGAGAAAAACATCACCGTCAACATACACTAGGATCCCATAAATCAGCTTGTATTGATGCTCCAAACCAGTTACAGCTTTAAGTCCAATGCTTTAGTTTAGCAATCATCTACACTTCCTAGACTAACTTATCTATCACAAGTAGAGCTCCAAGAGCCAGTGAACACTATTTACAAGTAGAAGTCTCAAGCTCAATTACATTTCAATGTTCAGTAGCCAACTCAACCAACCCCTCTCTCATCTTCTGCAGTCGTATTTATAGAAGAATGAGGAGGTGATATCTGATAAAAGATCTCTAAAGATAATTAATACAGACTTAATGGCTTCTCAGCCTTTGGGGGGATCGATGAAGAAGCTTACATAGGTGTCTTCTGTATTAAATAATTTACATTAAGATTTAAGCTCGGTGGGAGCCTTTCTTGACTTTTGAGGCTCTGTGTAGTGTCAAAGTAACTCTTCTTGATATTTTGTCATTAATTTTGTTTACAAAATATACTCTCTGGCTGCACTAGAGACAAATATCTGATCCTGATCAATAACTTCGACCTCTGATATGAATTCTTTGAGGCATAAGTGGCACTGTGGTAGCTGGGAGGAATCGATTTGCCTCAGCCATGGCGGTGGAGGCTTTCTGTCTGATGAACCTTTATGATTTTTCTATTAACTATGTTTCAATTGGGGATTAGGATTTTGATAAACCATCTTAGACGTAATCCCCAAAGATCTGTCTTAAATCTTCTGTTCTGGTGTGTTTCCTGTCTTCGACACTGATACTCTTTCATTTGTGCCTGATTCATTGTGTTTGTTGGTGTGTAGGGCTGTGCAGGGGTCGTGTGGCATCAATTCCTCATGAATTATTGATGAAACATGGATTTGAACCTTGCGAATGATTTCCTTTGATGAATCGAAGGCGGGAGGATCGCCACCCTCAGCGTTTTAATTTTCTTCAGTATAGCGGAAAAACCATTTAAACCCTGCAAAATACGAACAACATTATAAAATCCTGTATATAGGTTTACTGCTTCAGAAGGCGCGTGGAGAGAGCATGGCCGTTAGATGGCATCATCCAACGGCCGAGATTGATTAGAGGAGGTCAAAGGAGAGGCGGAAGAAGAATTTAAATTGGAGTCGTCGATCGCGCAGAGATCAACGGTCGAGAGTGGAGGTGAAAAAATAATGTGAAGGGGTCACATTATTTGGAAAAATAAAATAAAAAGCGGAGAAAAAGGTTTAAAACCTTTGTTTCGGTGAAAAATGGTTGAAAAATGAGTGGGTAGCTCAAGACGAACGTCGGCCGTCGGATGAGATCGGCCCACGCGATCAATGGTGTAGATCAGGTACCGCAAAACCTTAGAAACATGCCCCAAACTTCAAAACCTTTAATTAAACCACACTGTATAATGTTCCCAGGTCTGCATTGGGTGATTGTGTGATGAAACCATGGAGATCCGCTCCAATTTAAATCTGCCGTGTGGATGCGGATGTGGCGCGGGGGACCACCGACTCTTATGGAACCGTTGACTGCCACTGCAGAAGAGGGGACCAGGGCGATGGAGTGTAGGCCGTTGATCTGCAGATCAGATCGACGGCGGAGATGCTTACATGACTGCGCCGTACTTTCGCTTATCGCATGGGCTTCTTCAGAGCGCGGTCACCGTCTGATGAGCTGGACTCAGATCAGAAAGCGCACGTCAATATCATGCTGAGCCGATACCTGACTTTTAATGCCCGGGGAAAACAGTATGGCCATACCACCCAAGGCCACGTGTCTGCGGGCGGCGTTGATCGCTGCCGATAAGGAAAAACTAATTTTCTCTCAAAAGCGTGTGATCAACCCGCCCAGTTTTGAATAGTTAATGACTGAAAAATATTTAAAAACCAAAAATTTAATATAACAAAGGTTTAAGCTTTGGGGGCAGAAAATCTATTTTCATTAAGGTTCGGCGCCCGTCTGCGGAGCCGTGGGTTATATGGAAAGCAATATGACCGGGGGTTTTATACACAGGGCTAATCGGCATCAGAGTTTTTAACATGGCAAAATATTTATGCGCTCGGCTCTTTGCGATGTGATAAGCGCTCGGATGACTAGCGCTCGGTTCCAGCACCAAGGCATATGTAGTGGAAATGGTTAAGGACTTAGCCAAAGGGCGCTTAAACCTTAACACAAAAAAATGTATTTTTATGAAGTTTTTGATATTTTTCAAAGGTTTTGAGAATTTTGATAAGGAAAATAAAAAGTCTTAAACCTTATCAAAGATTCCTGATGGAGGGGAAAAGGCAAGAATATAAAAATGAAGGATTTTTATGAGAATGAAAGGGGTAGAAAATGAGGTTATTTATTTAATGGAAGTGGAAGGAAGGGGAAAATGGTGTTTGCAACAGTATTTTGCCTCTGAAATTAGCAGGATTTCTGAGTGTAAAATGAGCATAGCAGTGAAGATTCGGACGGAGGCATGAGGCCTTTATGAGTCTTCAAGAGCCAACACTTTTTGCAATAAAATTTGTTCCTTGAAGGCTCCAAAAATGATTTAGCCACCTTTTGTTATAAAAAAATTCATAGGTGGCTAACACATACCATTCTTCAAACCATCCATCATAGCTTCCATGCCTTTCTTCAAACCATCCATCTTAGCTTCCATGCTTTTCTTCAAAACATCCATTTCATTTTTTGTTGCTCTTTGAGAGAGCAAATTTTGGTGCACTTGCTCTTGTAATTTTGATAGATCATGTTGCAATTCTTCATCTTCATGAGTCATAGTAGAGTAATTTGAGGGCTTAATAGGTGTTGAATTCTTTTTAGGAGGCATTTTAGAACCCAATACTGATATCTATGCTCAATAGGCCTTTTGAATCCCTTAAGACTGATTTTTCAAACAAGACTTATGCAATTTGAAAAAAAAAACACACCTTTTTCTTGATTTTTAGGAGCTTGAAATTGAAACTGAATTATCTCTGTGATTTAGGATCTTCAATATCTAAAATTCAGCCCTGATGTATCTCCCTGAATCTTCTTTCAATTGCCACAGATCTGACTTGATTTTCATTCTTCAAGGAAAATTTATTTCAAATCTCCCACAATGACCTAATTATGAACTGGTTCAGTAGAGCGAACTTGTATGGCTTGCCACATGTCACTGTTTCCTCCTTTGGCTCTTAAATTTACAGGAAGGAAACTAAATGTCATGTAATTCCAGTCACTTTTTACAAAATTCAAATTCGATACTTAGAGAGAGAGTTATGAATATTTTCCCATGATCACCTCTTTGAGATGAAATTCAGGAGCCTGAAAAATACCTAACTTCGACGGATCATATCTCCAAAACTATTGCGAACCAAGCTCTGAAATTTTGTGACAATGTTCCTCAGGATTTCAGTTTTGCGCTCTAACAATTTTAGCTTCTGAACCTTCATGGAAAAAAAATTATAGTGAAAATTTCACGATTACCTTTTTAAGTGAAATTCAGGACCCTGAAAATATACCTAACTTCCACAGATCATATCTCCGAAAATGTAGCAAACCAAGCTCTAAAATTTTGCGAAGATGTTCCTCTGGATTTCAGCTTCACACTCTAAAATTTTCAGCTTCAAAACCTTCGTAGAAAAAAATTTATAGAGAAAATTCTATGATGACCTGTTTGTAGCAGCGAAACCCTAGAATCCAAAGCTCTGATACCAAATGTTGGGAAACCAGCTCCAAAAATAGAAGAAAATAGATACCAACACCTTAGAAATAAGCCACTTCAAGTGGGAAACCTCCAATACATTACATGAATGAACAATTATTGGATGATACAAATTACAAAACCTTGTTTCTATATATAGGACTCCATGGGGCCACAATGTAATCCTAGCTAACCTAACAATAATAATTTAAGGGCACAATAATAACAATATGTTGGTTATAGGGGTACAATAATTACAATAAGGGGGTTACAATAACAACAATAAGGGACTATAATAGTAATATAGGGACCTAACAAAATTTCAAAAGGTCCCGACCATTGCTTATGTTTTTCTCAAATATCCCATAGGCTAGCTCTCCAACTACCAGCTTCTTTAAAAAGCCTCTGGGACAACCCTAGTGGGTTGATGTTAATTTGGGGACATCTTTCTCGTTCATCTACTAATAACTGATTTTCTCCACGTTGTGTACTTCAAAGTTCACCCGCTTGTTTCATCTCGATGCTTTAACTTTGTGCACCACTTGAAAACCTTGGGGGTACATTTTCCAAATTACCTCCGTTGGGATGGCATCATCTATTAGAATAATCCTGCTCATTTTGTTTGAATTATATATCAAATCCGCCGGGGTAATGTTGTGGGGTATTACCCCAGGAGGGCTACGCTTGCGAGAAATGAATTTTTTTCTCACTGCCTTGTTTTCCATGCAACATATGCTTGGTACTCTCTATGTACTCTCTGCTAAATTTTTTTCTATATTTGGAACCTTTTCCAACTTAAAAAAGTGCCAAAACGGGTCTCTAACCTCCTTATATTTGCTAACTTGACTTGGAGTCATGCAACTTTGACTAGATCTATCTCACAAACCAGGAGGCCATTTTCAGACTTCTGCATATCACTGGAAATGTTTTTTCAAAATATTCCCATTTGAGTCATTTTCATCTACATTTGAAATGATTTTTAACTTCAGAACTAGCTCTAAATTCTATGTACCATTCTTCTCTACGATTCTCTTTTATTCTTCTTCTTGTTCCTGGAACTTGATCTCCTGAGGAATCTCTTTGAAACTTGTGGTACCTGTTTCCATCTGTTGATATCATGTTGCCAACAATGACAACATTTCCAATATTCTCCCCCTTTTGCATTGAAGGAAACACCAAGATTAAAAAAATTATATCATAAGGAAAACATATGATTATCTATTGAATGTTGCTCCCCCTAAGATGCACTTCTCTTAGTTGTTTTTTATGCACTAGTGTTGCTGTTGTTGGATCAATAAAACCTATCCTTCACCAAGTAGCTCTCCTTTTACTTCTTTTATTTGATCACCATGTATATCTCACCCTTTGACGGCAATGGAAAAGACACCAACATGCTCCCCCTATCACCATATTCCTCCTATCAACAGTATCCACCTGTCATGTTGATCATGTGGACCTGGAAGCTTCATCTTGATATGCTGAAATACAACAACTTCCTTTCTTCCTTGTGAATTAAAATCTAGTGGAGTGAGGAAAGAGGAGCAACTCCCAACATTTCCCTCAAATACTGAAATTTTTCTCTAGGAAGTGGCTTGGTGAAAATATCAACAACTACCACATTTTGGGTTAAAATCTGATGGAAGAATCCGAAAAATGGATAAAATCGGAACCAATGTTGGGCATTTAATGTATTTTTCATTTTTTTATTTTTAAAATACTGGCTATTGTCAAATATCCGACGTTAATTACATAGAGTTAGATATTTGAAGATCGACATTAATGGCATTTTACCAGCCAAATTTCGGAATTAATCGCATTTTACCATTGTGCAACGTTTATCTGATGGGAAATTGATTTATATATATGTAGGGCCGAATACCTATTTACAATTTCCACATTATTTTTATACATCCCATGCTTTTGAAATTTTATAGGCCTATTTTGAGGTTAATTTTGATTGATAATCATCACTAAAAGATATTTGGTGAGGAAAAATGTCAAATAAAATTCCTCAAGGACTAGGCCAAGGAGACATGGGATCGACATCAAGAGCTTCGAAGGATAGAAAATGTTAATACCCTTGTAAAAATTGCAAGGGCTTGAAAGTCGGGAGAATTGTAATAACAACGGTTAAAAATCATTGTAGAACTTATGGACATGCTGAAGGTGGAGATGAATATCATCCATTAGTAAGTACTTATTCATTATCATCCATTATACCAGAAGAGACTTGGTCTTTACTTAGTTCAAATATATAATCAATTGCACAAGTGACATTCTTCCAAAATATTGATTTTTTGTTTTATGGATTGAGAAAAAATATCATAATGAGTTCTAGGTTGTTAATTTGCAATTAATATTTACATTTGTTCATGAATATTTATGCTAGGTAGTTTGCAATTAATATTTATGCTAGGTTGTTTGGAATTAATTTTTATGGTAGTTTGAAATCAATATTTATGCAAGGTAGTTTTGGAATTCATCGACATTCTCTTTGTCTCTCTCTCCAAAACGAACCTCCTCTCCTCATTGGTGTGCTATGTTTCTCATTTTTTCAAGTTTCTACTCCTAGGATTTCATTTTTCCCTCCCTTGTAGCACTAGGTTTTCCAATTTTCTTCATTCCTAGCACTAGATTTTTAAATTTTCCTTTTCATAACACTAGATTTTTCACTTTTTTTAACTTTCTAGTGCTATATTGTTTCTCATCTACCTTGTTTTATAGTGCTAAGATTCCTCCTTCTTTCCTTTTACAGTACTATGAATTCCAAATGTGCCCTTTTGTAGTGCTAGGCTTCCTAATTTCTCTTTATTCTAGTGTTTATTTTGTTAATTAGACTTATTTCTAGCAATAGGATTTGCAATTAGGTTATTTTATAGTAACATTTATTTTGCAATTGTGCCCTTTTCCAGTGTTAGGAGTCTCCAAAATTCCTCATTCCAACATTGATCAGTTCACATTTGTTCCTTTTTCCAGTGCTAGGTTTTGAAATTGTCCTTCTTTGACCTCTCCTCACTTTTTTTTTTTTCCTCACTTTTTTACTCAAAAAATGGGTTTTCACCTCAAGGGATTTGATCCCTCTCGATGCTTCGTAGAACCAGAGTTAGATGGGTCTATACTGGTTTATATTTATTTTCACTATTACATGTTCATATTATAAAACTCATTAAGTCTATGTAGTTAGATTGATTTGTTAATATATTTAATGGAATCATTCCCATTGAGGGTATGTTTACTTTTATTATTATGAACGTGTAAGTTTCAAGTTGAGCCATATGGAAACCATGATTATTTAACTAGCTAAGTTGTCTTTGTCTAACTCTTTGTTGTCTTTGTTTTATTATATTTGTAAACATTTCTATCGTTTAAATATTTGCAATAACTGAATAATATTATTTTATTGATTGTAATTGTCTAGTATGGTTCTCCTAGGGCATTCCTCGACGATGAACAGGTCGTTGTAGTACAAGCACCTGTTCAAGAACATGAAGCGAATATTGAGCCAAACCAAGTTAATGGTCCTATGGAAGAATATAATGATGATGATAACACATTGGATGAATATGGGACGAATAGATTGATCCAGGGGACATTTAATAATGTTGTAGGAAGGAATGATGATGATGATGACCCATATGTTGGTGGTTATGATATACCTGTAGTTGAGAGGGGACCTCAACCTCTTTATGAAGGCTCAGAAACATCTCTTCTCTCAACGATATTGCTTCTAGGAAACTTAAAGGTGGTGAATGGTTTTTTAAACACATTTGTGACACAACTCCTGAGGTATGTAATATATTTTGTGAGACTTAGTACATCATGATAAAGCAATTATTTTTTTCCTTTGTTTTCAATGTTAGTATGTCTATCACCATTGGTAACATTATTTGGATGAAATTTGTATATTGTTTACATTAACCAGCACTAC
The DNA here is from genome assembly GCA_034641835.2 of Pinus albicaulis. Classification (NCBI taxonomy): domain Eukaryota; kingdom Viridiplantae; phylum Streptophyta; class Pinopsida; order Pinales; family Pinaceae; genus Pinus; species Pinus albicaulis. Next base: position 381,919,378 of record CM076572.1, read on the forward strand.
TGATTTCTGATGTTGTATATTTTTAGGTGAATTTTTGTTACCACCGTCAAATGTATTACCTCACACGTACCAGTATTTACATGCCATTATGAAAGATATTGGAATGGATTATCAAGTTATTCATGCATGTCCTAATGATGATATTCTCTATTATAAAGAACATGCGTCGAAATAAAAATGCCCAAAATGTGATGAGAGTAGATATCAAACTGATAAAGAACAAAAAAGGTGCCTCCCAAGGTTCTTCGTTATATTCCCATAATTCCACGTCTGCGACAATTGTTCAAGTAAAACATCATCGCACAATTTATGGATTACCATGCAATGAAAAGAAGTCAAGATGGTGTTCTTGAATGCCTATAAATGGATCTGCATTTATGAATATAGAGGAAATATGGCCAAATTTTAAATAAGAACCTTGTAATCTTAAGCTTTCATTAGCAGCTGACGGAGTCAATCCATTTGGAGAGCTAAGATATATTTACTCTATGTGGCCTGTTTTTGTTATCAACAATAACATTCCTCCTTGGATGTCAATAAAGAGGGAGCACATAATGTTGACAATTATTAATCCAGGTCTTATTTTGTTTAGAATAAATATATTCGTTTACATAATAACATATCATGATTTTTCTTGTTTGTTTCATACTTATGTCTTATATTTTTGTTTTTACTCATATATGTTCAATAATGTCATTTTTTTTTGTTACTCATATATTTTGGAATTATGTAATGTATGTTCAATCAATTAGGTAAGTACTAGGTCAAATATGAATGTCTATATCGAGCCTCTTATCAATGAGTTACTGGAATTATGGAAGGGCCTCACTATGTATAATATCTCCAGACCAGCAGATGCACAAAGGGAATTTGAATTCCATGCAATTATTGTATGGAAAATTCATGATTCCCCATGGCTAACACATTTCTATGGTATATTATAACATTACCATGCAATTTAATAGTGTTTACTAGTTTTATGATGGTCATTTCATGCATTTTTTTGTAAATAGTCCATTCATTATGCATACTTCAATTAATAATTGAAATAAAAATTAATCCATATCTTGTAGGTCTTCAAACAAAGGGTAAATTTTCTTGTTCAATTTGTGGTCCTAAATTGAAATCTCATCGTTAAAGAAGCCTAGGAAAAGAGGTCTTTGATGAGTATAGGAACTTCCTCTCTAAGAACAATAGGTACCAAAGAATCGAAAAACATATTTTCAATGGGAAAGAAGAGACTAGATTAAGACCATGGAGAATGACACTTGGTCTATGGAATTTGAAATATAATCTCTCAAGGTATGGATTAAATAATAGATTTTTAATTATATATGAAATGTTTAGATTATTTTATATTTTTATTGCATTTTCTTCATTGTACTATTTGACAGTTATTGTTGTTATAATATCTTAAACTATGATTCACCTTGTAGGTCAGCAAGGAATTAATAATGGGGCATTACCACTAGGAATGAAAAGATATCCTGAGAAATTCAGTAGGCTCCCCTACTATGAGCACCTAGAGATTTTTCATTTGTTTGATAAAATGCACATCGGGAAGAATGTAATAGATACCATATGGTGAATCTTAGATGCAAGGAGAGATAAAGAAAATAATTTCAAGATTTGTAATGACATTAAGGAGGCCAATCATGCAATGCAAAGTGCGATTCATTCAAATAGCAGTAGAGATAGCCAAAATCTAAGCACCCTTCCATGGTTATTGACAGAGTAGAAAAGCAAGGATGTTAAAGAGGTTATTGAAAAAAAAAAATTCCCACTGGATTTTATTCAAACATAAAGAATATCCTAACAAAGAAAGGTGAATTAGGTGGGGTAAAGACTCACGATTGGCATACATTCATTAGAGTAATTATTTTGGTGTATATATTTGTACATTAATTGTGGAAAATCTTGTTAGTATTTTTATTTTATACTTATTTCAAAATAAATAATCATTGATTATATTTTTTGTTAAATTATGTTCTACCTTTATCTCTCCTAGACAAATTTGACAACAATGTTAGACATGTTATATATGATCTTGGAAAATACATGAGTTAAGTGGTGATTTATATGCAAAGTGTAATTTGTTTAATAATTTGTTGTACATTGACTTATATTTTACTGCATGTGTTTTACTTTTAATGTACTATATATCTTATTGTTGAAACTTGTGATTTTCTTGTTTCATTTATAGATGGTTTTTTGAAATTCAACAAGAAAATTTCAGCACCCACGCTTAGTGCATTAAGCACCTACACTAGGGTGGGGCCCACAGGGCTAAATTTGGTGCATGTCTATTTTAGTTATCCCTTTATTAAGATGGAAAATAAAATGTAATCTAGTCTCAAAATAACTTATAATAGTTAACTGAGTGTGATAAACTCAGTTAGCTCATGAATTTTGTAGTATTCCCATTTTATCACACAGCTAAATGGAATATTAAGATTTTTTTTTATCACCTAGCAGCTAAATAAATGGGTAAGGAAGCCCATGATTATTAAAAAAATGAATAAAATCCCTCAAATGTGAAAGGGGATAGTCATAAAAGCTGGATTTCACACCCTTATGTGTGAAAGATGACATTTTCATGGATACAAGGTCAAGTTTGACCAAGTCAACAACTCTGGGAGAGGAGGTGGAGAACACTTTTATAGACAGCGCAGTATGAATGGGAAGAGGGTTATTTGGTGGAGGAAACCCTAATGAGTGGGACCCATGGAGAGAGGGCTTTCACTTATTTAAAAGGAGGGAAAGGCAGCCATTGTCATTCATGATTCAGATTATTGATTTCTTTCTCTGTTTAGACTTGTGCATTCTCTTGTTGTTTAGCAGAGTTGCAGTGCTTCTTGGCACAAGGATCTCCTATTTAGGAATCCTTCTCCTTTCTTGAGAAGCATCTTGAAGGAGTTGTACTAATTTTCCTCACATCCAAGCTTGATGCCAAGCATCCTCCTCCAATACAGCATTATTTCTGCAACAGAATAATGTTGTGTTGCAGGGTGTTGCGGTGAGGGTTCACAACACCACTTCCATCACTTGTTCTTCAGAGGAGGAAGATATATTTCCTTTGAGAGATCAGTTTGGAAGCCGTTGGAACATATTGCATATCTTGGCACTTGGCCAACACCATTCCTTTCACCTACAGCGCAGTATCCCTCAGTGACTGCATTATTTTCAATTAGTATTTGTAGTGAGGGATTGCAGTGATTGTTGGAGGGTGAGATATTCAGTGTTAGGATCAGCCTTCCACTTGGAAGATCCATTTGAGGAGGTATTTTCATTAGATTCAGCATCTTTAGCCTTCTCCATTCATTTCTAGTTCTTGAGTTGCAGCTGCTACCCTGCAACTCCGGCATTTTGCAGTTTTTGCCTATTTCAGCCAATCCTTCCAGGATTGACTTGAGGCAGTATTTGGGAGCTTAGATCTTATATCCCAATGTTGTATGAGCCATATATATGTAGATGTATGATATTTTACATTCCCATGTAGTATTGTACCTTCTATGACTGCGTTGTACATGTTCATGAGCATTCTGCAATAGAGCAGCATTCCATCTTTTCACATGTATTCATGAGAGGCTTGTTTGCCTTGATCATCTGAGTTGTATTGTAAATGTTTGCTGTTGATTTACATAATAAAATGGCTCTATGGTTTGCATACATTTTGGTATTATGTTTTTCACTGCTATTTCCAGTTTGTGTTTACATATTGTTGGGTCTCCAATTTAGGAATACTATAACATATTCCTAACATTGTATATTTTCCCTATTTTTGGATATTACAGTGGTATCAGAGAATAATCTTGGATCAGCTTGTGGATCTCAGCCATGATGCTATCAAGAAAAGAGAAGATGAAGACTCCATTATGTGGAGAGAGAAAGGAATATAGGCTTACAAAGCTTCTTCCAAGATCTGTATAGAGCATTCATGAAGATTTCAAGGAGATAAGGAGGGAGATATATATAGAATCTCCAAGAGGGTTTGAAACTGAGTCAAACTCTAGATTTTATTATGGGTAGTGTGAGAATGCAGCCACACCCTATGATACATAGCGCAGTCACATGGCCAGTTTTGCGATAAGAGGAAGAGAAGAGGGAGAAATGCCCAAGAGGGGAACTCTTAGTGGTTTCTTGCATGAGTATGAATCTCAAACTTAGAAGTTTAGAGATCATATCATTTTTCTGAAGTTTTTCAAGATCAATTTGAGGAGGAGCAAGCAGCATAATGTGGATAGATTTCTTCTATCTACCTTTGATGGCTCCCCTACATGTTCAGCCATGGCTTGGGTGGAGGAGCTAGACACCTTCTTGCAGTAGCATCAAATTTTTGAAGATGGAGCCATCAGAATAACAGCGTTGCATTTTAGAGGTAAGGCCTATGCATGGTGGATATTTGAGTCCTTTTATTTAAATAATGCAAATACTTCTTCCTATGCAAATTTCATTAAAACATTGGTGGAAATATTTTATAGGAAGAATTCTAAAACACATGTGGAGGAGACAAACAAATTTAAACAGACAAAACCCTTACATGTGATGGAGGAAACCATAGACTCAAAACCACTTCAGAAAACCATAGGGGAGGCTGATATCTTGCATTATACTTTGCTGGAGGCAGGACCTTCATCTTCTATTTTAGCACAAGAAGAAAAGGAGATCCCTTTTCCAAAAGAGGATCCAATCATTGGAGGGTTGCCCATTCATGTTGAGGAGGCTAAGGGCAACAATGCTGTCAGATCTCGAGTTGATCTAGCACCTCATGCAAAGGAAGGAGGAACTCTTGCTCCAACTAGAGGTATTCTTGTATCTTTACAAGGAATTCCCCATGATCTCATGTGTAGAGATCAAGGCACAACTCATGTTTTACATGTGCCATTGATGAAGAGGTGTGGAACTATGGAGATGCAAGGATAAGATAGGGAGGATGGCCAACATCATGTGATGAGGAATACACACCCCTATACATTTCAGGAGGTTGATACACCTAAGAGGGAGACTATATTGTGCAGTGAGGGAAAGGATAAATCTGCCCATTCATATATGCAGTCTACTCTTGATGATGATGTCTCATTCTAGGGAGGAATTGCGCCAGGGAGACCACTAGATCAACAGAGGAGGATGGATGCTTCACATTTTGAGGCATCACTCATTGATTCCAGAAGAGTGGAGACCTTGGGGGATCTTGGTACAGTGCTGGGAGTCTTGGGTATACTCAAGGAGAGAGGGGGCATTCTCTCAACATCATCATTTCCACTCCCATTTCAGATTCTGCGCTATGGCAGAAGCAGCAGGGGAGGGATAGCAGCCCTCCAACTTGCATCTTTGGCATGGGAGATGTCAAAGAGGAGGATGACCATATGACATATGCTCTTCATGAGAGATCATCAGCGCTGTCACTATGGAGGATAGATCCATATTGGAACTCCCAGCTGTTGGTGGAGTATTCCAAGGATCTTTTCACTTGCATGATATTGGATGACCAGTTGCATGAGGAGGGATATTCAATCAGAGATGGGGTCATCTACTATCATGGTAGGATCTTCTTATCTGGAGATTCCAAGCTCAAGGAGAAGTTGCTACAAGAAGCTCATGAGGATTTCCTTTTCATCCACACTTGTTCTTTAAGAGCATACCACACCATCATGGAGGGGTATGTTTGGAAGGGGTTTGAGGAGGAGATATATCATCATATGAGGAGATTCATGGATCATGTGAAGATGTAGGGGATACATAACTCTTTGGAAGAGTTAGCACAACCACCTATTTTCTCTTTGAGGATGAGAGGAGACTCATCTATGAGCCACTCCATTTGAATGAGTAAGACATATGGTAAGGGTATTGTTTTTTTGCATAATGATTTGTATAATGTATCTCTGCATCCCTTAACCATACATGTGCAGGATGTTACTCCAAGGAGGGGCATTATTTTTCTAGGCCTCATGTTCTACTTGAGGCCATGAGCAGCATTGGTGAGCACTCCCTAGGAGGACTTGGGGAGGAAATTGATTTTGGATAACATGCTCACATTGCACCATACCTCCTTCACTTTCTCCAAACATATGAGGAGAGTGGGACAGCAAGAAAGTGGTTGAGAAACCACAAATTTTGTCACACTCTTTTGCATTTGAGGGCCAAACTGCATTGGTTACATTTGAGGGACCATTGTCCTTCTCCCTTGCTACATATGGCAACAAGCATGGTTCTCATTATGGTTCCTTATGTTGCTGTTTTTTTTATATTTGTTGGGAGCATGATTGGGGGAATGGCACATTGGTTGGATGTGTCCCTTGGGGGAGAGATCTCCCAAATATTTTTCATTTCATGTTCTAATGGGAGCATGAGAGAGTATGTGCCCACTACAGCAAAACACTTGATTCCATTTGAGGTGAGCCATATGTTCGATTGGATGCCATATGATGATGACTTCAAACTCATCACATATGAGATGATTTGGGCCAACATGTTTCATAACATTGGAGGAGAGATCCTTGGAGGTCTAATCTTCATCTTGCCACTTGAGGGAAATATCATTGCAGCCCAAGATCAACATATACTCTAAACTTATACTAAGTGGAGAGGAGTACAGCGTGGGGTAGGCTATTTTGTCTACCAAGATCAGATTTTCAGCCCACCTACATTGCAGGAGCCAAAGGTGGAAGAGGATTTTTAGGAGTTTCCATGTTGGGAGGTGACTCATTTTGTATGGATGATTGCTTGGGGAATGGAGGATCCACATGAGGAAGATGTTCCTCAACACATTTTAGACTCCATGCCTTGGGAGGAGACTTTCCAGTTCTATCCTTGCAATTTCTTGAGGATAAGAACCATTTGGGAGGGGAGGACTGTAATATTCCCATTTTAGCACACAGCTAAATGGAATATTAAATTTTTGTTTTTATCACCTAGCGGCTAAATAAATGGGTAAGGAAGCCCATGATTATTAAAAACATGAATAAAATCCCTCAAATGTGAAAGGGGATAGTCATAAGAGCTATATTTCACACCCTTGCGTGTGAAAGAGGACATTTGCATGGAGACCAGGTCAAGTTTGACCAAGTCAATAGCGCTAGGAGAGGAGGTGGAGAACACTTTGATAGACAGCGCAGTAGGAATAGGAAGAGGGTTATTTGGTGGAGGAAACCCTAATGAGTGGAACCCATGGAGAGAGGGCTTTCACTTTTTTAAAAGGAGGGCAAGGTAGCCATTGTCATTCATGATTCAGATTATTGATTTCTTTCTTTGTTTATACTTATGCATTCTCCTGTTGTTTAGCAGAGTTGAAGTGTTGCTTGGCACAAGGATCTCCTATTTAGGAATCCTTCTCCTTTCTTGAGAAGCCTCTTGAAGGATTTGTACTGATTTGCCTCACATCCAGGCTCAAGGCAAAGCATCCTCCTCCAGTACAACATTATTTCTACAACAGAATAATGTTGTGTTGCAGGGTCTTGTAGTGAGGGTTCACAACACCACTTCCATCACCTTTTCTTCAGAGGAGGAAGTTGTATTTTCTTTGAGAGATCAGTTTGGAAGCCCTTGGAGCATATTGTATATCTTAGAACTTGGCCAACACCATTCCTTTCACCTACAATATAGTATCCCTCAGTGACTGCGTTATTTTCAGTTTGTATTTGTAGTGAGGGATTGCAGTGATTGTTGGAGGGTGAGATCTTCAGTGTTAGGATCAGCCTTCCACTTGGAAGATCCATTGGAGGAGGTCTTTTCATCAGATGCATCATCTTCAGCCTTCTCCATTCATTTCCAGTTCTTGAGTTGCAGCTGCTACCCTGCAACTCCGGCATTTTGCATTTTTTTCATATTTCATCCAATCCTTCCAATATTGACTTGAGGTAGTCTTTGGGAGCTTATATCTTCTCTCCCAATGTTTTAAGAGCCATATATATATGTAGATGTATGATATTTTACATTCCCATGTAGCAGTGTACCTTCTATGACCACGTTGTACATGTTCATGAGCATTCTGCAATAGAGCAACATTCCATCTTTTCACATGTATTCATGAGAGGCTTGTTTTCCTTGATCATTTGAGTTATATTGTACTCGTTTTCTGTTGATTTACATAATAAAATGGCTCTATGGTTTGCATACATTTTGGTATGTTTTTGCTCACTGCTATGTCCAGTTTGTGTTTACATATTGTTGGGTCTCCAATTTAGGAATACTATAACATATTCCTAACATTGTATATTTTCCCTATTTTGGGATATTACAAATTTCGAGTTAGAGGTAGTTGGTGAGGCATGCAGAGTAATTCTAGTTGTAACAGAGTTTGAAGTACAGTGGTGCATTAATTAATGCAGGTTGTAATCAGTTTAACTCAGTTAAGTGAGTTAAAATTAGTTGTGCTAGTTGTAACTGTTTGATAAACTAGTGAGAGATCAATTGAATTAAATATTAATTAATTCACAATCAGTGATCTCACATGCAACTGAGGATTTAATATTATTAGTTGCATGCATGTCAGATCCAGTGGAGAACCATTTGAGATCTATGTGAAAGGGAACTTGACTATCAGTTGTGGGATTATTGGGTTTCACCCATGCAACCAAACACCCATTGGAGTGCCCATGATACTTGCGTAGTAAAGGAAGCCAAAAATTCCTATTCTTTAGGGATTTCATTCATAATGGATTGCGTAAGAAAGGCAAGCTTTCTAGAGGTAGTAAAGTGGCTAACTATTGGTCAGTTTCATGTATGACAATGTGAGACAATTAGCTGAGTACAGGAGGGCTCTTGTGAGAAGATTTGTATGTAATTGTTTCATGATTCCATGTTGAATATACAATAGAAGATAGTGGGGTTTTGAGAAGCAAGCTTTTCCCGGGAAATTATATGTTTTGTGGCTTGATTGGTTCTTCTTTGCTTCATGTGATTGGTGATTGTGTTTTTAATTCCGCAAACTATTTGTAGAAGTGATTCGGTATTTAACTTTATTACATCATTATATCAGATTTAATCCATGATATACATGATTTTTGTATAATTTATACACGGTATCAGAGCACAAGAAATCACAATTTTGAAGGAGGAGTTGAGTTTATGACTAGATGGAATTTGAATTTGCAGAAAGAATTTCTTGGTGCTACAGCTAATTCAGGATCGAAATGGATTTCAATGGCTTGAGGTTGGAGTATTCACTCGAGGGAATCTCAAACTATATTGCTTCGAAGGGTAGGATGGAGGTAGTACTCGAAGACAATGGCTTGAAGGAATTCATTGACAATGATGTTCCTAAACCCATTGTGATAGATGCTGCAAATCTGGATGCATGGAAAAAGAAAGTGGCAAAGGCAAGGAGGATGCTATTGGAGGGAGTACGAGACCACATTGTCTCAATACTCTATGGGAAATCCAAACCATATGCAATGCAGAAGGCTTTGAAGGATATATTCCAGAGCATCAATGACCATAGGAAATTGGCGCTCAAAGATAAACTCAAGAAGGTCAAGATGGAGAAGGGCGAATCCATACCAAAATATCTAAAAAAAATTGTCCAATTTTGGGATGAAATGGGGAGCATTGGAATAACTATGGCTGACAATGATTTGGTGATCTTGGCTCTCCTAGGACTTCCCAAGAGTTGGCACAGTTATAAAGACTCTGTCAATGGAAGGGAAAAGATGCTAGTTTGGGAATGATTGTGGTCGGATTTGGTGCAGGACGAGTTTAGATAGAACACCAGAGATGGATCTTCATCCAAGAATGAAGATGAAGAATATTTTCTTTGGCTGCCAAGGCAAATAAGGGGAAGTGTAAGAAATTCCATTCCAAATCTGAGTCCAAAAATGGCAAGAAGAAGGACATGTCTAAGGTGAAGTGTTTTCACTGTCATGAGCATGAGAATTATGCTACTAACTACCCACAAAATAATAAAAACAAGAAGGTTGGAGGATTTGTAGCTGGTGAGGATTTAGCCTTGCAATTTGAGCTTGAATTCTCATTGATCGCATGCATGGTGTCAATTGCATTGGGATTGGTGTGGTATTTTTATAGTGGCGCTTCCTTTCACATGATGGGTGACAGGGAAGTTTTCAGTAGCTTGGAGGAGAAGGATCTTCAGATGCATATTGAAATGGGTGATGACGGGCGATATAGTGCTACCGGGATTGGTACCATTACCTTCCAGAGGCAACCAAGTAAAACCTTTCAATTAAAATATCTAATGCATGTACCAAGTTTGAAGAAAAATTTAGTCTCGGTTGCAATGTTGGAGGGTAGAGGATATGATGTTGCTTTTAGTGAAGGAAAAGCTTTCCAGCGACACAAAAAAATAGGACAATCCAAGAGGATAAGCAATCGAGTTAAGAATCTCTACAAGCTGGAGGTAGATGGATATGCAACAATGATGGGCAAGGTAAAAAAAGTGATGAGCCGGGATGAGGGCGAATTATGGCACAAGAGATTGGGACATCTTCACCATGGAGCCTTGAAATTCATGTACACTTGTGTAGTCAGACACATGCAAGGGATGTACTATGGGAAAATATGTAAAGGCTACCTTTCATGAGAAGGAGAACCGAGCTTCGAGGATCCTTGAGAGAGTTCACACAGACGTGTGTGGACCATTCTTTGTTGCTTCGACAGCAAAACATAAGTACTATGTGATATTTGTAAATGCATTTTCTCGTAAGTGCTGGATCTTCTTTATGAAAATGAAAGATCAGACATTCTCTAAGTTTCTTGAGTTTAAGGCACTAGTGGAGAAAGAGTCGGGGAGGCAAGTGAAGGCTTTGAGGAGCAATAATGGTGGTGGATACATCTCTAATGAATTCAAGAAATTCTACAGCAAAGAAGGAATTCGAAAAGAACTGATAGCGCCTCATAACCCACAACGTAATGGGGTCACAGAAATAAAGAAAAAAACAATCGTGGGTGTAGCAAGAGCGATGTTGCATGATCAAGGCCTATTGATGCATATGTGGGCAGAAGCATGAAACATTCCGGTATTTGTGCAGAATCGTTGTCCTTGTAGGATACTTGGCATGAGTACACCTGAAGAGGCTTTCACTAGTAAGAAACTTGATGTTTCACACTTTAAGATTTTTGGCTCATATTTTTATGTGCATGTGACCAAGGATGTCAGGAAGAAGATCGGGATTTTTGTGGGGTACATTGAAACACCCCACAACTATCCTGTGTATTTTCCAAATAGTAGAATGACTTTTTTGTGACATGATATAAAATTTGATGAGGAGAGAGCCATGCGGTTGTCCCTTGAGAGGGAGCTAGACTTGCATGCATAGAAGGAATTTTTGGTTCCCAAGGATGAGCCTCAAGATGTGGAGCAGCCACATGCAGAGGATCATGGAGTGGAGGAAAACACTCATGTAGAGCCATGCATCAGAAATGGCACAAGGCGCACCATAAAAGCTGATAGATTGAGACTTGATGCTACAGAGAATGTACGATCCCCTACTTCATAACACAGAAAGAGATAGTCTCCTGACAGGTTTACTGGTTACATGGCTCTTATGATAAAATGTATTGTGACTAAACCATCTTCCTTTTAGGAAGCAGTGTAGCAACCAACTTGGGTTGATGCAATGGTGGAAGAGTATGACTCCATTTTCAAGAATAGTGCATGGGAGATTGTCCCAAGACCAGTCAGAAAATCAGTGGCTGGATCTAAATGGATCTACAAGGTAAAGAAATTTGCTGATGGGAGTGTGGATAAATACAAGGCCATATTTGTGGCTTGGAGATTCTCACATATTGAGGGGATCGATTGTGATGAGACTTTTTCACCTGTTGCATTGTACTCTTCCATTAGATCCATCCTTGCACTCTCATCACAGATGGGTTGGCACATTCATTAGATGGATGTGAAAATTGTGTTTCTCAATGGGATCATTGAGGAAGAAGTGTACATAGAGAAGCCTGAAGGTTTCGAGATCTTCAACGGTGAGTCGCATGTGTGCCGACTCAAAAGAGCATTGTATGGGCAGAAGCAAGCACCTCGTACTTGGTACATTTGGATAGACACCTATTTCACTGGACTGGGCTTCACCAAAAGTGAAGCAGATGCAAACCTATACCATATTATGGTTGAGGGTAAGCTATTGATTATTGTTCTTTATGTTGATGATCTAATTTTTAATGGTTATGAGCAGCTGATACACTCATGCAAGGAGGATATTGCAGGGGAGTTTGAAATGAAGGACATGGGACTCCTTCATTATTTACTTGGATTGGAAATATGGAAGCAGGATGGTGAAATTATTATGTCTCAAGGCAAGTACGCCAAGGATATACTGGGTAAGTTTCACATGGAGATCTGCGAACCCATGGATACTCCTCTTCCATGAAATTGGAGGAAAGTTGATGCTACTTCTAGAGAGGTATTAGATGTTACTGTCTACAGGAAGTTAGTTGGTTCACTGATGTATCTAGTGAACACCATACCAGACATTTGCTACATAGTTAACCGGCTGAGTCAAGTTATGTTTAATCCTACCAAGATCTTTTGGAAGGAGGGGAGGCATGTCTTGAGATACCTGAGGGGCACATCATAGTATGGTCTATGGTATATATGGATAGAGGGAGTGAAGCTTCAAGGCTTCACGGATGCAAATTTGGCAGGAAGTCCATCAGAAAAAAGAGCACATCAAGAGGGATATTCAACATAGGATCGACAATAGTTTCTTGGTATAGTAGGAAGTAGCAATCTGTGGCACTTAATTCAGCGGAAGCACAGTACATGGCAGCAATTTAAGCTACATTTGAGGCTATCTGGATGAGAAAGATCTTGGTTTGTTTGTTTGGTTCTCATATGGATCCAACAATGATTCATTGTGATAATTAGAGTTGCATTAAACGCTCGATTAATATTGTGTTTCATGATAGGTCCAAGAACATAGATATCCGATACCATTATCTCAGAGATTGTGTGTAGAGAAGAATAATTTTTCCCCAGTACATTCCCATGGAAGATCGGGATGTAGATATTCTAACGAAGGCACTCACTTGGATAAAATTTGAATATTTTTGGGCCAGAATTGTGAATTACGAATAAAACACGCTTCCTTAGAAAGATGAAAATATAGAAAAATAGATTAAAGACTATATGAATAACTTTCCTAACTCAGATAAGACACACAGAAAGGATTAGAGGCTTACTTGTAATCCAAGCACTTCTAAATGGCTCCTTTTGTCGCTTCCGTTGTAGCTTCAAATTCAAGCGGTTTGTAGGCAAAATGCTTCCTGCAAGAAAGAACATTAAAACAACAGAAGATATAAATAATACAGATGTCTATTCAAGTTAATTATCTAAATCAGTAAAGCATAAAACATATACATCAACTAAGATCTTGCAATATGGAAAATCAAAGCCAATACAGATGCATATAGGGAAAAGTAAGTTGTATTCTTTATTGATGATAGAAGGAGAGGTTACAACCAAATCACTGATTTGAAGTGACCCTTCCAGAAATGATCCTCAGTCTCCTCATAGTATAAATCTCTCCAGTAGCTATTACAGAAATCTAACTCTCAATTGAAAATTCTCCAGCATTCCTCTACTCAAATTTTTCCTCCTCAAACACTCAGATCTGTGTTCAATTTATAGATGAACTGAAGGTAGTTTTGCAATGAATGACTTTCCAATAATAGGAAAGACATGTTCCCATTCATGTAGATGTCAAATGGACACTTGGATTCGAAGCTTGACACATGTGAACTCTTCTAAAAGACACTGGCCAAGTGGAGATTCTGGAACAATGAGAATTTCGCTCCCATTGTGACCAACGCACCCATAGATGTCGGGAAGTGCTTTGCAGAGCAGCCTTGCATGGGGCTACCTGCATATGCAATGCACTTATTCCCCTTAAAGGCAGTGTTGATGAGTTCCCACATGCTATATAATAAACTTCAAAACTTGGAAACCTTTGCTTGATGAAAGTCATGTTTGATTTGTCTTGTTCTTGCCTTAGGGCACGTAGCAACTTGAAATGATAGGGAATGATAGACCCTTAGTCATTGGTCATAGAGATTTGGCCCAGTTAACCAGGTCTTTGGGAATGATGCCGAAATTTACCTATAACAATTTCCCCCTAAAGCATGAAGTCAAAATAATTAAAACATTTGATTGAGATGCCATTAGGGGAATTTTGAGGTCTAAAATGGGCCTCCTAAGGAAATAAAAAAATAATAGATAAACCAATAAAATAATATTTATGAATTTGCAATTCACTTTTTGCACCACAATCCATGTAACCATAGTTAAATTAAATTCAAAAGTTGTACCACAATAAAATTAATAAAAAAATTATATTGATGTGACTATAAATAAGAATGAAATTTTAAAGAAAAAATCATTATCATTGAACAACTAATGCATTTTTATTTTGTACTTAAATAACTTAAAATAAAACATAAATATAAATTTATAAATTCTTAATTATATGTAATATCCCAAAATAGGGAAATTCTACAATGTTAGGAATATCTTATAGTATTCCTAAATAGGAGATCCAAGGGAATTCCTTGCAATGATACAAGAATCCTAGGGAATTCCTTGCAATGATACAAGAATCCCTCTAGTTGGAGCAAGAGCTCCTCCTTCCGCTGCATGAGGTGCTAGATCAACTCTAAAAATGGTAGCGTTGTTGCCCCCAGCCTCCTCAACATGAATGGGCAACCTCCCAATGATTGGATCCTCTTTTGAAAAAGGAATCTCCATGCCTTCTTGTGCCAACATACAAGATAAAGGTCTTGCCTCTATCAAAGTATGATGCAAGTTATCAGCCTCTTCCATGTTTTTTTGAAGTAGTGTTGGTTTTATGGTTTCCTCCATCACATGCAAGGTCTTTGCTTGTTTAGATTTGTTTTGCTTCACCACATGTGTTTCAGAAATTTTCTTATCAAACTTTCCCACCAATGTTTTAATGAACCTTGAATAGGAAGATGTATTTTCATTCTTTAAAGAAAAAGTTTGAAATATCCACCATGCCTAGGCCTTACCTCCAAAATGCAGCATTACTACTCTGATGGCTTCATCTTCAGAAATCTAATGCTGCTGCAAAAAGGTATCTAGCTCTTCCACCCAAGCCCTGGCTGAACATATAGGGGAACCAACATAGGTAGATGGAAGAAATCTATCCACATTATGTTGCTCACTCCTCCTCACCTTGATCTTGTAAAACTCTGGGAAAGTGATATGATCTCTAAACCTCTGAGTTTGAGATTCATATTCATGCAATAAACCACTAAGATTTCCCCTCTTAGGCATTCCTTCTTCCTCCCTTCCTCTCATGGAAAAACTGGGCATGTGACTACGCTGTGCATCATAGGGTGTGGCTGCATGCTCACACTCCCCATAAGAAAATCTAGAGTTTGATTCAGTCTCAAACCCTCTTGGAGATTCTGTATACATCTCCCTCCTTATCTTCTTGAAATCTTCATGAATGCTCTTTACAGATCTTGGAAGAAGCTTTGTAAGCCTATCTTCCTTTCTTTCTCCACAAAATGGAGTCTTCAAATCCTCTTTTCTTGATAGCATGTTGGCTTAGTTCCATAGGCTAAGCCAAGATTATGCTTTGATTCCACTGTAATATCCCAAAATAGGGAAATTCTACAATGCTAGGAATATCTTATAGTATTCCTAAATTGGAGATCCAACAATACATAAACATAAACTGGAAATAGTAGTGAATAAACATCATAAAAAAATGTATGAAAACCATAGAACCATTTTATTATGAATTAGCAGCAAACAATATCAATACAACTCAAAGGATCAAGGAAAACAAGCCTCCCATCAATACACATGCTAAAAGTAGAATACTGCTACATGGCAGAGTGTCTATGAACAAGAACTGCACAGTAATAGATGGAGAACTTCTACAGGAAGTGTAAAATATCATAGATCTACATATATATGACTCATAAAATATTGGGAGAGAATATCTATGCTCCCAATCACTACCTCAAGACAATCCTTTAAGGATTGACTGAAATATGCAAAAACTCAAAATGTCAGAGTTGCAGGGTAGCAACTGCAACTCAAGAACTGGAAATGGATGGAGAAGGCTGAAGATGCTACATTTGATGAAAATACATCCTCCAATGGATATTCCAAGTGAAAGGCTAATCCTAACACTGAATATCTCACCCTCCAACAATCACTGCAATCCCTCACTGTAAATACCAACTAAAAATAACACAGTCACTGAGCGATACTACGCTGTAGGTGCAAGAAAAAGTGTTGGCCAAGTACCAAGATCTGCAATATGATCCAAGGGCTTCCAAACTGATCTCTCAAAGGAAAGAGAGCATCCTCCTCTTAAAAAAAAGTGATGGAAGTGGTGTTGTGAAACGTCACTGCAACACCCTACAACACAACATTATTCTGCTGCAGAAATAATGTTGTAGCTGAAGGAGGATGCTTGGCCTCAAGCCTGGATGTGAGGCAAATCAGTAAAAATCCTTCAAGATACCTCTCAAGAAAGGAGAAGGATTCCTAAACAGGAAACCCTTGTGCTAAGCAGCACTGCAACTCTGCTAAACAACAGGAGAATGCACAAAGTCTAAATAGACAAAGAAATCAATAATCTGAATCATGAATAACAATGGCTGCTTTGCCCTCCTTTTAAACAAGTGAAAGCCTTCTCTCCATGGGTCCCACTCATTAGGGTTTCCTCCACCAAATAACCCTCTTCCCATTCATACTACGATGTCTCTCAAATTGTTCTCCACCTCCTATCCCAGCGCAGTTGACTTGGTCAAACTTGACCTTGTCTCCATGCAAATGTCCTCTTTCACACATAAGGGTGTGAAATTTAGCTCTTATGACTATCCCCTTTCACATTATAAGGGAATTTATTCAATTTTTAAATATGCATGGGCTTCCTTACCCATTTATTTAGTTGTTAGGTGATAAAACAAATTTTAATATTGCATTTAGCTATGTGCTAAAGTGGGAATATTACATTATATTTTATGTCATTAATTAAAATTTATATTATTTAAATTGTATCATAACATGTAATTAATATACTATATAATATAATATAATAAATGTATAGGGATATGCATTGTTTCTTTCAAGAAATATGAAATGAAAATAATATTATTTTATTCAAAAAGTGTGAAATGACATTTATTATGAGTACTTTACTTTATGACTTTAAAAGTACTTAAAACACTACCATGGTTAACGATGAGTTTTTATCCACCATTGAGAATGTGACAAGTACCTTTAACTCAATCAATTCCACCTCAACCATTAAGGATGATTTCATCCCTAAAATGTGATTGGTTCTCATAAAGTGAATTTTGACTGTACATTTTCCTTAGGAGGCCCATTTTAGACCTCAAAATTCCCCTAAAGTTTACACTATGAAGGGCTGTAGATGAAGTGGAGTGGTCACCTGCATCAATATTACAATACGTTACATCATGATATATTCTCTTTGATCATAATTGCTAAGGGTAGGCATTCTCATCTTCAGCACATAAACAATCTAATAACATGTACATAATTCAGAAAGTCATCGACATTGGAATGTTGCCCAATGCAGAAATGCCTACATATATAGGCCCATGTTCGAATGACAATCTGTATGTAAGGTTACCGTACAGATGATGTGTAAAACAATCCTGAAATCATAGCCTGGATAGCTGAAACTAGATCCGGGGTCTTCTTATCTCGTTCACTCGATCATTCAGGTACAAGTCTAGCCATGCGAATATATGATTTGTCGTCAAACATGGAAAGACATTGTTTGATTACCAACCAATGATGTGAGTTGTTAACAAACGCAAGAGAACCACCATCAATGAAAATGGCCCTCAAGGTACTGCAGTACATTTTGTAAGGAGTGAATAGATGATTTGATGTCGAACGCCAAACAAAATCTTTCGGTCAAAGGTCCAGAAGCGAGGATCTTGTCGATACTGTAGCAAGCCTGATGGTACTGGAATCTGATGTTTCTAAGTGAACTTCCTGGATATTGATTTATCGTCGATAGGAAGTTGGGGCTTATTGCGAAACGGGAGTTACTGATTTCGGAGACAAGGGTATGACTTGATATAGCAATTTTCAAGGATGACGTTCATGAAAATAAAGGTTTATGAGTATTGCAGAAGGATGAGTGTATTCACTGGATGAATTCTCTTGAACATATTGGCAACATTGTGATGAGTCGGAAGCATTGACCCAAAACCGAAGTGAAGGTATGATAAACCATAGGTGTGAATTAAACGTTAAGATGATTACCCAACCCAAACAGTCATGGACATGGAGTGAAGGAAGTGTCATGGTCAAGAGCGACTTGCTACCATAAAGAAATTTTTCTCACTTTTCCCAAATTTTCCCCGGTCATTTGTCGACCGGTACCTCTTTATTTTTTAACAAGCTAGAGGAGGATAACATTTGCTTGATCTATAATTCAACCCTTCGGGCAAATAAAGTATCACTATTTAATAATTTAATGAGTCTAGCGATGAATGAAACTCGATTCTTGCCATGATCAAAAAGCCCGTCGCTATTTTATGTTTTAACAAGCTTAACGAAAGTGATAGCCAGGTCCTTTTTCATATTTAGAGAGTTTGAAAAAGTGGACGAAAGAAAACTCCATAAGTAATTTTTCGTAAATTTGTCACTCAGATCCGAAAAAGTGTAAAATAATATTTGAGAGAACCTCTTTGGTCATGTTTAACCAAGGTATTCCTTTTTCATAAATAATCTATCTCAGTCTGGAAAAGGGTTAACTTATACTGAGTAGATATCAATTCTTTTACTTTTACGAGCTCGAAATGAAAAGTGCTCGGAGTCTGAAAAGAGCTGAAAGAAGACTCCAATGATTCCTTTTTAGCTGTTATAGAATCTCGAAAAAGAGATAAAAGTGCGCTTCAAATCCTTTTTAATTTTTATCAAAGCCTGAAAAATAAGGAGAAAAAGTATGCTTTGTGGTCAAGTCATTCTTTGAAATAAATCTGCACGACCAATCTGTTCATCAGTTGTATTTCTTGTTCAGAACAACATCAAATGGATTAAAAATACTTGTTTCATGATAAAAACATAATAAAACTATAGTCATAGCAATAAATTTAACTTGCAAATAATTAAATGACTATTTAAAAGTAGTTTCATTATTCATTTTTACCATTCCATAGTTACCATTTGTATTTTGGAGCTCTGAACTTGATTGTGCCCCTAAACTTCAGCTATTGATTACGATTGTTTCTGTGGACAGATATCATCGTTGTTTGATCCAGGTTAGTGCCATGAACATCCTCTTTCCTTTGGTATTCATTTCATCTCCAATTTCTGCAAATTTTTAGGGTTTTAAGCCCCCCTAGGGTAATTTTTTCCAAAAACGATGGCAACACACCCCTGAATGTCGAAACCTGCATTGCATAGTAGGTACAATGAAGTGTACTTATATGTGCAATGCACTGTCTCTTGTCGAGGAGTGAGTTGGGCGCAGTTTAAGTTTTTGATTTTCTTACTATGCCCAAAATTGACCTAGTTTTTTTCCAATAAGTGGAATCTAATGGATCTTATGGTTGTGTTTTAAGTTTCCATCATATTATAATGATGATTACATGGAGGGAAAGAGAACATGAGGAATAGGATATGATTTCCTTGAATGATCTGGGTATTGTAAGAGCCCTAAGAGATTGTGAATTGCTTAAGTATTTCAAATTGTCTGGGATGAGGCAACAAATAGGAATCTTGGATTTCTTAGTTCGAGCATGCGATCAGACGATAGAGGCATTTCATATTAAGAACGAAGTGGTTCCTATAACATTTTAGGATGTGTATTTTCTCACAGGTTTGTTGAGGAGAGGTTTTCCCATTTCACTCTTAGGGTCTACCGTTGGAGGAGAGACAGTGACGGATTATATTCTACAATATTCTATCCAGGGGCAGAACCTAGAAAATATGGAAAAATAAACATCCGGGATGTCAGATATTTGCCTTTGAGAACTATCCTTTTCACAATCGCTAAACCTGCTGGCACCGTTACACTACATGTAGCAAACAAATCTTATATGCAGTATGCGCTAGAGTGTATGGAGCCAACATTCTTCAACTGGTTTGAAGCTATTCTATCTCAAATAAAGGAACAACTGAATAAAGCAAAGGGAGGAAGGAAGAAGAATTTCAGTGATGGTTCTATCCTTATATCCTTCACCTTGGAACGGATTCCACTGATGCAGCCACAACATGTGACATTGGATATAGCTATTCCTAGAGATCCTCGGATGCATAGATGGGTAGAACTCCTGGGTCGGCATGCTAGCCAATCAAATGTTGTGTTTTCTACTGTATTATTTGCCTAGTTCCAGTGACAAATTGTTTCCATCGATGAGTATTCATATGCAGGCATCGATTTTCAAGGAGATCTAGGTTTAGCACTACCAAAAGGCACTCAATGGGGTGCAATAGGTAAGAATTTTTTGACCATGTTTTTTTATTTTCCTAAGGTTTATACAATATTTTTTTTGTTTTTATTTCTTTCCAAGACTAAACTAAATGTTTGATGTAATCCATATGTTGGTCGCGTTCAACTATTAGTGGAACCAGAGCGTGAATTAGATGTGCTAGCAGAGACAGCTGTCAGGAGAGTAGTCCTTCAGGATCTTGATCTAGCTGAGACTTTGACTGAGCTTCAGTAACACATAGAAGGCTTGACCTTCAGAATTTCAGATTGCTAGATCGAAGAGCTTCCCATACGACTGCAATGACACACTATTGGGGTTCCTAACCGTTGGATGTGGTTACTTCGTAGGATAGATAGATCTATAACATGTTACCACGAGCACCACTAGTTTACTTATGAAATTTTTCACACATTTTGAGGTCAAATGACCAATGTGTCTTGGGAAAAATTTTATAAAAACCTATAACTAACTATCTATATGATTTCAGAGTTTTTCCTATGTTTAATGCGTAACCCTATTCAATGATGTGACTTTTTTCTTTACATATGTTGCAAATGTCTGTCTAAAAATTGATTAGCTAATGAATCATTCAATGTGTTCAAATTTCTAGAAATGCGTTGATATTGAATAAAATCAAAATTTCTTTCCAAAAGTTGAACTCTTAGAAAAAATCTAAGAAGTGTTGGGTTTCTAACAGTATAAACACTAGTAAGTTGTAATACCACAAGTTGTGAGTCTATGTAATATCCCAAATTGGGAACAACTACACTATTGGGAATAAACTGAGTTATTACCAGTGTGGAGCTTTAGAAAAAAATGAGCATGGAAATGAAGAGAAGCTCATTAGATGTCAAATATAATCACACCAGTAGATGAAAGAACCTCAGCAACGAGATGATCTATATTCTCCTTCCCGGGTAGGGAAATGTAGCAATATAGAGCATAAAACTACTGTATTCAGAAAATAACGCTATGCAAGTAAGAAATGGGTCTTGGATACATTAGAAGACATGATATGTGACTCACGTGCAGAATTATAGGTGAAAGAAATAATTCTAGATCATATAAACAGATCTCCCCAAGTCTATGCAGCTAAGATAAGCCAAAACCCAAAGCCTAACTTATGCAGCAACTACTGAAGCAGGGAATGCGTTATTTTATGAGGTTTTATGTATAAAATGATGTAACAAGACTGATATAGATCTTATATTAATCAAACAATGGATAAATGGAGGTTCATCCTCTTATACAACAGAAACAAGCACCTGATAAGGGTTTCCGGCAAAATGCAGAAATAACAAGTAGCACTGCAGAAATAACACAGTTAATGCATCTCTGTATTATAAGTGGCTGAATATGACATGAAATAGCTGAAAAATACAGAAATATGGCCCTATTATTTCTTCTTAGAACTCCCGAAGGGAAATGAGCACCTCCTCCTTAAAGACTAGCATAAAATCAAAGGATGCAGCTCTACTACTGCTGCTCCTGCATAAAATACGCAGTTCACTGAAGGAGACTGTGCTATGGCTAAGTGTAGATGAATTCCCCCAATAAAAATTCTGAAATGAAGCTCAAATCACTCTCCTTTGATCCCTTAAGCAAGCTGATCTTATGAGAGGATGAAATTTCGGCATAGGAATTCGTTGCACTAAGTAGTGCAGCAACTCCGGCTGAACAGCTGAAGCATGCAATTGGTCTCAAGACCAAAATAGTTGAATACCTGAATGAATATCCTTTTATGCTATGCCTTCCTTTTATATTTGGTGAGCCTCCTCACCCCAGACCCCACACAAAGTTGAGGTGACTTCCTCATGAAGCTTCCTCTTTCAAAACTGCGCTACCCTAGATAGCTTCCATCCTCTTTGTGACAGCATTGTTGACTTGGTCAACTGGAACCAATCCACCTGCAATGCCTCTATTCACACCAAGGGATCTTCAATCCAGTTCTCATATGTGTGTCTAGGTTGATCCTTGTTCACATTGAGCTAGTTTACTTGAGTATTTCTTCCTCCTCAAGAATGGTTGTTGACTTAGTCAAACTTGACTATGTCTCCATCTAAAATGTCATTGTTCACACTTGGAAGTGTAAAACCATCTCCTAAGGTGATCTCTTCCCTTACTAAGGTGGAATTCATTCATATTTTATTTTTCATGGGCCTCCTTACCCATTTATTCCTCTCCTAGGTGAAAGTAGCAAAATCTAATATTCCAATTTTCTTATGTGAAAATTTTGGAATATTACAGTCCTCCCCTCCCAAATGTTGCTTGTCCTCAAGAAAGTGCAAGGATAGGACTGAAGGGTGTCCTCTTCTCCCCTGTAGCACTATTTGGGTTTCAAAATGTCACTCATTACCATACATTTTTCACCTATGCTTCCATTTTATCACCCATTATTCACCACCATGTCCATTCATTTTCCTTATTATTCACCATTAATGGGTCTAATTTATATTTTCCGAATATTATTTATTTTTAAGCATTTTTGAGAGAAATTATTGATTAAATATTAGAAAATAATATATTTTACATTATATATGGAAAGTGGGTTGTTTTTGTGACATGTTTAGGTGCTAAGGAAGCTTCCGAGACACCTTTATGTGGCCTTGGATGATCAAATTCGAATTTGAGAAGATAAACCTCATGGAGAAGATTATGATCTCATGGAGAAGATCAAGGACAAAAGGGGTTATGTGTCTAGATGGTTGAGAGATGCATGGAACTAAAAGAGAGATTAGTGGATGATCATTATGAGTTTGTTACTCATCCCATTGTATAAATAGGAGTACAATCTCCTCCATTTGTAATGTTGAAGTTTTTGTAATATTGTAATCTTGAAGTTTTGTAATCTTAGAATTTTGGAGTATGTAATCTTAGAAGCTTAGAGTTGGTTTGTAATGGAGATTTTCAAATAAAGGATTCATACTTCTATTTTGCCTCTACATATGAGTCTCCATTAAAGTGGTGTGCTTGTGGAGTTATGGAGGGCCCCCATGGCCTCACTTGCATGCTTATTTGTTTATTTTAGGTATGATTTATTTTATGTTTCTGTTTGATTTCAGCTTTTAAGTTTTGTTAAATAATATAATATTGGAAGGATCTTATTTGAAAGTGTTTTTGTAAGAGAACCATAAGATCTCATACAATTATTAGATTTAGGTTTGTTTCATTTCAGTTTTTAAGCTTTGTTAAATTTTCTAATATTGGAAGAGTCTTATTTGAAAGTGTTCTTGTAAGAGAACTGTAAGACCTTATACAATTATTAGATCTAGGTTTATTTCATTTCAGCTTTTAAGTTCTTATTAGATGTTCTAATGTTGGAAGAGATCTTGTAGAATATGTTCTTGTAAGAGAACTATAGATCTCAAACAATTGTTAGATCTAGGTTTGATTAGTTATTGAAAGAGATCTTAATGAATATGTTCTTGTAAGGGGACTTTAAGATCTTGGACAAATTAGGAATCTTTCTAGATCTATATATTTTAGATAAGCACTTCTAAGTTTACCTTCCTGGGTTGACATCAAATTAAACTCTAATTGACATCATCAATTGGAACCAAACAAGCACCCTCATAAGATGAAATCCTCCAAGGATCAAGGTGTTGTATCATCAATATATCTCCAAGTTGCCTCTCCCAAGTGTGCTAGCCATCTATTGGGGAACATCCCAAATAGCTAACGTTGTGTGACAATGAAACATTCATGGAAGACAAAATGGGCTGTTTGTAGGTTCTCTTGAAGCATGAGGGCTGATATAGATTGGGATTCATCATCCCCATTTGAATCTCTCCTCCTCAAGCTATCAACCAAACAAAATGAGTCACCGTCTAGGATGGTAACTCATGAAGGATCTCTCCCACCTTGAGCTCATGTAAAGAAGGTGGGTTGCATGGCTGATTGTGTGGAGTCAAAGTGTACATATCCTATTGCTTTTTTCTCC
The DNA here is from genome assembly GCA_034641835.2 of Pinus albicaulis. Taxonomy (NCBI): domain Eukaryota; kingdom Viridiplantae; phylum Streptophyta; class Pinopsida; order Pinales; family Pinaceae; genus Pinus; species Pinus albicaulis. The sequence goes on from CM076572.1 coordinate 381,943,733, forward strand.
ACCTATGATATATATGGGATTTTTGTTGATATATGGCTGAAATATAATAGTCTTCACGTAAGACCCAAGCCACCCCATGAAATCCAACACCCATGAGGTGTCTCCTCAAAGAACTCAAACCTCCCAAATGAGTCCTGTCATTTGAAGGTAAGATGTATAGTATGGCAACCAAGGTCTACCCACTATTCTTTCTGAAATATGCAGCATTTGTAATGTGAAGAATCATATTTTCATTGAGCCTCTTCAACTCTTGTGCCACTCCTCCAATGGTGCTTCCTACAATCAATTTTTTAGCAGCATAATATGGAAGCATAAACACATGAAACTAAGGAAGTAGAACATAGTCCCAAACATGGAACCAACGTAGGGCATTATTTTCCTACCTCAATAAATAGTGCAACAAGTGTCTTTTCAGCCACTTGTTTTCTGCCACATTCATTTTACAAAATGGAAACATGAAATCATAATTTGGTGCCAATGATGCACACCGAAAACCATGTGGCATTCCCCCACAATCCACAAATAGAATGGCCATCATAAACGCTTCAAGTGGCCTCAAGTACATAAAAATATAATATGCAAGAAGGAAATACCCTTATTGGTATGATATGCTGCTCATATAGATAAGGAAGTGTAAAATACAAAACAAAATTTTACCTCCTCCATCATGTACTTTGGTCATTGAGCTGAAATGGCTCAAGTGCAAATCCTCCCTTGCTACAGGTGAGTAGGGAAGTGGTTGTGCCGACCTTTTCTTCATTTTTTGGGTTGTGCATCTCTCCATATTCTGATATACATCCAATGTAATTCCCTCCCAATCGAACTCCTCCATTCAGGGATGGTATGTATAAAAATTCATGGAAGGAAAGTCCACAAATGCTCCATGTAGATCTTTCTCCTTGTGCTTGTGAACCCAAGCCAAGAAAGTCAAAACATAGTAAGGGATGCTTCCATCCATTACTTCCTCATTCTCATCTTCCACATGCTTCCATGGTGCATTTCTTGTGAATTGGTCTTGGGGACACTTCAGCAAGCAATCCAAGCTCCTAAGTGACAGCGCTGCTAGCCTTTGGAGTAGGGCTACTGTCATCTCAAAGCTTAGTTCTTTGACATAGATTGTGCCAAAGACTCTTCCCAAAATGTTGTTTTACATGTAGAGATCCTCCTAAGATGGAGGTGCTTCTCTTTGCACTATGCTAGTGCCATCCCTTACTCCTGCAGCATCATGCCAAGTGTGAGAGAAAATCTGCCCTTGTTCTCTCCCAATCCTCCAAAGAAACAAATGACTTTGCTGCCTCATCATACCTCCATCATAAAACCTATGTGGTGAAAACATAATGATCACAGTACCATAATTCATCCACACTCCTTGTTGTCCCATGTTGAAAGTATCCTGCCAATATTCCTTCCTCTTCTCACCCCATGGAAAAAGACATGTCATAGGTTGACCAAACTCTCTCAAGAGTAGCCAACACAACATTGCTTCTTGCTGCCCGGTGTCATAGAATTGAAAGTAAATTTCCATCTTCTTGCTCTCTATCCACATCCACATATCCATTGATGGATGCCTCCCATCATTCTTCATCTTGGCACTCCTCCAAAAGAGGCTACCATCCTCCCATATCAGATTTTTCTCCTTGAATTTCATGAGATGCTGAAATGCAACTCCTTGGAGGTCTACAAGAAAAGATCTCTCATCAATGATTATCTTGAACCCATAAGAATCCAAGTGGTTTGAAGGAAAAACCTCCTTGCTGCTACTTCTTGACAGTGCTACAACCCTCCTCCAGGGTGTTCTGGCTATCTCATGTGTCAACTCTCGGATGAATATTTGGTTCTACATGAATTTTCTTGGAGCAAAGTTCACTCCATCCTCCAAGAATTCACAATCCAACCTCAAGGGTTGTGTGTAACTCCTCAGTGATACATGAGTTCGAGGGTTCAAATCTCTCTTGAAACCTTCAAGCTTGCACAACACAGTGCAATCCTGCTGCTCTAACTCAATAATATCTTTTGATCCTGGGCCATATGCAAACAAATCTCCAACCCTTTCCATAAAATTTTCTAAAATGTTAAGACATGGAAACTTATGCATACCTTTGTGAGCCTTTGGGACATATTCTGTAGCTGCAAGAGGTCCTCTCTTCAATGTGCTAGTTGATCCAACTACTGGTGTAGAAGGCTGCTCTCTCAAGGCCATGGCAGTGCTGGTACTTGCCTCCTCCAATGGTGGTGTGGGTCTAATATCCTCTAATCTCCCTCCATCAAAGGTTATGATTAGCTCTTGAGTAAACTTAGAAAAAGAAGTCACTCTTGTGTGGCTTAAGTGACTACACCACCAAGTATTAGCTTCACCCTCTAGGTGCAACGCTGCAACTTCTGTTGCCTCCTTCTCTAACATTGGATGAAGTAGGAAGAATGCCTCAAGCTTTCTTGCCCAAGCTATGGCTATAGTTAAACCATAAAATGTAGACAATAGGAACCTATTTCCTTTGATTTATCCTTTGTTTCAAGGTCTTCTTTCTTCTCTCAGTTGAATAAACTGAGGAAAATCTAGGGACTCTTTGGAAGCCCTAGGTTGGCACTTGTATTCTGCCAAATACCCACTCAGGATTTCATGCTCTAAGTGGGCTCCTTTCTCTTCACTTCCTCTATGAGAATAGGAAGTTCTTACATCTTCTTCTGCTTCTTGAAACCTTCTAGAGGTCTCACTGCAACTCTCTCCTCCTTGAAACCCTCTTGGAGTTTCAATGCATTTCTCCTCTTCTTTCTTCTTAGATCTGAAAATGGATGATATTAAGCTCATCCTCTCCATAATTTTTTTCTCCTCTCCTTCTTATCTTCTTATTGGATCTAAAATCCATAGGCTGAGCTAAGATGGTAGCTCTGATACCATTGTAATATCCCAAATTGGGAACAGCTACACTATTGGGAATAAACTGAGTTATTACCAATGTGGAGATTTAGCAAACCATGAGCATGGAAATGAAGAGAAGCTCATTATATGTCAAATAAAATCACACCAGAAGATGAAAGAACCTCAACAACGAGAGGATCTATATTCTCCTTCCCGAGTGGGGAAATGCAGCAATATAGAGCATAAAGCTACTGTATTCAGAAAATAACGTTATGCAAGTGAGAAATGGGACTTGGATCCCTTATAAGACATGATATGTGACTCACATGCAGAATTAGAGGTGAAATAAATAATTCTAGTTCATATAAACAGATCTCCCCAAGTCTATGTAGCTAAAATAAGCCAAAACCCTAGAGCCTAACTTATGCAGCAACTAATAAAGCAAGGAATGTGTTATTTTATTGAGGGTTTATGTATAAAATGATTGAAAAGGACTGATATAGAGCTTATATTAATCAAAAAATGGATAAATGGAGGTTCATCCTCTTATACAGCATAAACAAGCACCCGACAAGGGTTTCCGGCAAAATGCACAAATAACAAGCAGCACTGCAGAAATAACGTAGTTACTACATATCTGTATTATAAATGGTTGAATATGAAATGAAATAGCTTAAAAATACAAAAATATGGCCCTATGCCTTCTTCTTAGAACTCCCGGAAGGAAATGAGCACCTCCTCCTCAAAGACTAGGATAAAATCAAAGGATGCAGCTCTACTACTGCTACTCTTGCATAAAAGAAGCAGGTCACTGAAGGATACTGCGTTGTGGCTGATTGTATATGAATGGCCCCAAGCCAAATTCTGAAATGAAGCTCAAATCACTCTCCTTTGATCCCTTAAGCAAGCTGATCTAAAGAGAGGATGGAATTCCCGCATAGGAATTCCTTGCACTAAGCAGTGCAGCAACTCCGACTAAACAGCTGAAGCATGCAATTGGTCTCAAGAAAAAAATAGCTGAATGAATATCCTTTGATTCTATGCCTTCCTTTTAACTTTGGTGAGCCTCCTCACCCTGAACCCCACACAAAGTTGAGGTGACTTCCTCATGAAGCTTCCTCTTTCAAAACTGTGCTACCCTAGATAACTTCCCTCCACTTTGTGACATCATTGTTGACTTGGTCAACTGGAACCAATCCACCTTCAATGCCTCTGTTCACAACAAGGGATCTTCAATCCGATTCTCATATGTGTGTCGAGGCTAATCCTTGTTCACATTGAGCTAGTTTACTTGAGTATTTATTCCTCCTTAAGAATGGTTGTTGACTTAGTCAAACTTGACTATGTCTCCATCTAAAATGTCCTTGTTCACACTTGGAAGCGTAAAACTAGCTCCTAAGGTGATCTCTTCCCTTACTAAGGTGGAATTAATTCATACTTTATTGTTAATGGGCCTCCTTACCCATTTATTCCTCTCCTAGGTGAAATTAGCAAAATCTAATATTCCAATTTGCTTATGTGCAAATTTTGGAATATTACAGCCTAACCTTATGATTATACGGTTAATACTAAATGAAATGGCATTAGAGAGAAGTTTTATCAACATGCTATACTGAGCGATATTTTTCATCGATCTATAAATACAAATCCCTTGAAAACTCACTAACTCACTGTTTGGAGCGAAAATGGCCCACGCTGCAGAGGATAGATTCTATGTACTACGACTAGCACCATCAGCATATCCAACAAATGGTTCTGAAGATTCAGACATCTGCGATGAAATGTAAATCAGATTACTGTCGTCAAGAAAACTCTAAAAATAGATTAAGATAGTGAATGCAAATCAACATCATATATACAATATAATACAAAAATTACCATGCTCATGATTAAGCATAGTAATGTTTCAAATACAACCCATTTCTAGGCTGCGCCAATGGAATTCCGTCGTAATCAACTAACTCATAGGCACCCTTAGCAAGAACTCTTTTGACAATATAGGGGCCATGCCATAATGGCTCAAATTTCCATGTACCTATTACATCAGCTACTTGATCGTAGAGAAGGACCAAGTTTCCCTCTGAGAAAATACGAGGCTGGAAATTGTTGTCGTATTGCACTTTTATACGTCTCTTATGTGCTTTGTTGGCCAATTGGGTTTCACGATGCATTTCATCAAGATGGATGAGGTGAAGGATATGTGCTTCTTCTTATGAGGTGTTAGGTAACAAGTCTATTGCAAGTTTTAACAATGACATTTCGTATTGGATTGGTAAGATAGCTTCCAGACCATACACCAATTGAAAGGGAGTAAATCTGGTTGCATTTCTCACCGAGGTTCGATACGCCCACAAGGCGGAGTACAGGATCAAATTCCAATTTCTCTTACAAACTTTTATAATTCATTGAAGCATTCGTTTAAGAATTTTTTTAATAGCCCCAACTTGTCCATTTGATTGTGGATAATAAGGAGTAGAATTATCATGTGACAATCCTAACTTGGAAGTCAATTCAAACATCATGTGGTTGCAAAAATGCTTCCCATGATCTGTAACTATAGCCTGTGGGACCCCAAACCATGCAATAACATGGTTGAAGAAAAAAAATGCAGTTGTTTGTCCTATGTTATTGAATGTAGGCATCACTTCAGCCCATTTGGTAAAATAGTCGATTGCGACAATAATATAACCATGCCCCCGGACGAAGGAGGGTTACAAGTCATGAATTTAATACCCCATTTCGTAAATGGTCCAACAGAGACAACAAGATGCATTGGCACTCGCGGTTTGCGGATTTTACGATAAAAAATTTGGCATGTATGACAACTTCTGACTGCGAGGATGTAATCTCAAAAAATAGTAGGCCAAAAGTAACCGGCACAGAGTATCTTCTGCACGGTAGCATATCCAGATAAATTTCCACCACAAACCCAAGCATGACAATCATTTAACACTTTTTCGGCCTCCTCGTGAGTGAGGCATCTCCTTAAAATGGTATCGACACCATGAAGATAAAGTGTATCTCCAATGATCAGATAATATTTAGCTTGGTATCAAATATATCATTGTTTAGAGCAAGAGGTATTTGGTTGAAAATTTTGGGTTGGAGATAAATGATGAAATCCCCATACCAAGGATCAGATGATCTGATCAGAAACAGAGACTCATCTGGAATTGATGGTGCTGACATAGTTTCACTACTATCATAGGGAAGGTCACAAAGAAGCTTAGCCAAAACTAAAGACTTCTTTGATTTGGATTTGATAAATTCCAAATCAAATTCCTGCAAAATGATGATCCATTTTGAATATTTCCCCCCCAATAATTGACGTGATAAGATGTAAGTCATGGGGTTGAAATCTAAAACTATTGTTGTTTTTTAGATCAGGATATAATGGCGAAATCTTTGGACAGCTTGAATAGCCGCCAAGGCAAGCCTTTCTATGTATGAGTACTTAACTTCCATATCATTGAGATTACGACTCGAATAATAGATCGGATGTTAAATTCCTTCTTCTACTTGGACCAATATCATTGCAATGGTCGTTTTGGCCATGGCGATATATAGGAAATAATTTTTTTGATAATTACGAGGATACATTAATGACGCTTGGACAAGAGTGTCCTTAACAGCATCAAAATAAGCTTGTGCAACTTGGTCTCAATGGAAGGGAACCCCCTTTTTCAATAGTCGAGTAAATCATTTAGCCATTTCGGCATAATTTGGAATGAACCTCCTTAGGAAGTTAGCCTTTCCTTGAAGTTTCTGTATCTGAAGTAGGTTTGACGGTGCAGGAAAATCAAGAATGGCCCTAACCTTCAAAGGGTCGATTCGAATTCCTTATTTTGAGACTAAGAATCCAAGAAAATGACTAGAACCAACACAAAACACACATTTATGTGGATTGAGGCATATTTTTTAGTGTCTAAAGTGTAAGAAAATGTCTCTCAAATGCATCGAGTGATCAGTCTGATTTCATGAATGCGCTGCTAAATCATCTAGATATTGTTGAACAATGTGCTTGATGTCATTGAAAGCATAATCCATTGCTCTCTGAAAAGTTTCCCCGGCGTTCTTTAAACCAAACGGAAGTTTCCTATAAGAGAATGTGCCCCAAGGACAGATGAATGATGTCTTCTATTGATCATCTAGGCAGATATTGATTTGATTGTAGCCAGAAAATCCATCCATGAACGAAAATATTTCACATCCAGCACAATCATCAATAAATTGGTCGATAAAGGGAGTAGGATAGTTATCTTTTGGACAAGCATGATTAAAATCCCGATAATTGACGCACACTCTAATGGTTCCCTATTTTTTCATGACAGGAATGATATTGGAACCCACTCAGTTAGCAGAATAGGGTAAATGAAACCAGCACGAAAAAAAATTTCAACATCTTCGTTGATGGTAGTGGCTTTCTTTGGATGAACATGACAAAGCCGTTGATGCACTGGTTTGACATCAGGATACATATTAATAGTGTGTTCAACTATACTAGTATCTATGCCTGGCATTTCCTCGTAAGACCAAGAAAATACGTCACGAAATTCACGAAAAAGAGAGCGATATGATTAGAGTTCTGATGGAGAACAAGATACACCGACATTAATATTCTCCACAATGCCAAGTTTGGTCTAAATATCAATAGAAATCTTTTCTTCAAGATTTGAAAGATTTCTCTTGGAATCGATTGCATTAATGGGAAAAGAATTCGAAAAGAAAGTTTTGATGGATGGGTGATATAGTTCACTAAGATTATTTTCTTCATAATTAGGAAGATGGGAACGATGATGATAATCTTCCCATGGTTCTCCTTCTGACATCATAGCTTCCAAAATATTCTCATCTATCAAGTACGTTGAGGAAAATGGATCAGATGGGGTACCAAAATCTAATGAACGATCAACCCATACATTCGACAACGCTGATTTTGGATTTGCCGCCCAAGCCAAATAGATTGATTGCTATGCTAGCTCAATAGGGCTGGGCGGCAAAAAATCATCCAATGTAGAAATATCAGAATCACCCATACTCTTCCTTAAGCCGAATAGAGTGGAAGAGATCATGTAGAAGGTATCGATGCTTGCAATTTCTACTGACGTCGTAGGCGGCGATAATGCAAATGTTCTCATTAAAGTGGAATCCTTTAAGAGTCCTACACCAATTTTCTGAAGTTCTAGTTGGGGTATGGGTATGTGAACAAATGGAATGCTTCAAGTTACCTACGAAGTAGAGGCGAAGAAAGATAGTTGATAAATGACTGTAATTGTACCTTTATGTGGAAAGGAAATCATTCTAAAATATGTAGAAACAATAGCATTCATCGCATATACCCATGGCCTTCCAAGTAAAATATTATAGTCAAGGGGTCTGTCAACAACCTCAACATCAATATTCACAGTTTTGACCCCTAGTTCAACATGCGGGTTATTAATAATACCACAAGGTTTATATGTACATCCATCGAATGCCTTCAATGTCATTGATGATTGTGATAAGCGCGGCGAGCCAAGTGACTTCCAACAGTTTAGAGACATAATGCATGTAGATGCTCCCTCATCAATAATAGTGTGATGAACAAGGTGATTCATAAAATTTACTTGTATGGAGAATTCCAATTCTGCTGGTAGTTGTGGCACATAGCCCGTATGATTAAAGACGACAAGATTAGAATTATTCAGATCAATTCCACCAATAGCCGACAATAAAGCCTATTTTTGGGAGGGACAATTTTGTAATACCTCAAGAGTAGACATAGCTAAAGGGGATTGAGCCAAATCTTCAACTATATTGTAATTTTATGTAGCTCTTGCTCGAGGATTATATGTCAATTTATGAATTACTCCCTTTGGTGGCTTGATTGTTAATTCATGAATAGCATTAGGTGGTACTGATTCTGTAGATGGATTCATGGTCGACGTAGTAGGTTGATCAGTGGCCGAAATACCATAACCTTTATTCCACATCGACACCAAAATATCAGTTGAAGTTTTTGTGACAGATAACATTAACACTTGGGAACTAGTAGCTGGATCCGTAGCAACCATATTTGTGTCCGGATTTGGAAATGGGTATGTTAACACAGCTGACGCATTGGAAGTCTTGATTATTTTTTAGACTTCAGCATGGTGAGGACAATCCCTAAAAAATTGTTCCTCATTACAGATTATGCATGGATAACGAGGTTTCTGAGGTCTAGATGGTTGATCAGATGATCTTTCTTGTGGGTTAGAAGTTTTCTTTTTCTTTGATTTCCCTTTTTTATTACTTCTTGGTTTCCTGTCACCTTTGCCTTTGTAAAATGAAACGACATTAATTTTGGAAGTAGGAGCAGGATCAGATGCAGTAGTGTGGTGTGTGTTTGCAGTGCCTATCAAGCCATCTCCAGCATGAGAGTCCTTTAATTGAGGAGGAACATTGTAATTAGATCTCGGCGCATTAGGGATTTTTTCATAGAGCATGTCAGACTGAGTGCAAATCAAGTCTAAATATTGTGCACGAGCGATAACTTTCTCTTTTGTAATGATGCCACCTTTAGAAACATCTTCAGTTATAGATGGTAAGAGGGACTTAATGAACCAGAGCTGATCCGGAACAAATGTCTTAACTATTCATCAACGATGATGCCACTCATGAGTATGATCAGAAATGTGAGTAGCATTAGTCTGTTTGAAATTAGTCAAGAGTTTTGTTCTAGTTTCATATCTGATACGTAACTGGAAATGAGTCAAAAAGACAATAGCTAGTGCTATGAAATTATCAAAAGAAGCTCTAGGTAATTCAATGTACCATTTTGCACCCAGACCTGTGAGTGTGCGCTGGAAAAGACATAGTCGAACAGAATCATCATTTAGGGAATTTGATGAACACCATAAATGACAAGTCATAACATGAGTCGACGGATCTTCTCCAAGGTTTCCATTGAACTTAGGAATATTTTAGGGTAATTTGTGAGGTATCATCAGCCACCAAGGAGAATAGTTGATTGGATCATTAGTTAACCAATTTAAATCTAGTAACTCTAAAGTTGCAACAAAGGGCAATTGTCTATTAAGGTCAGGTTGAGCATAGCCAAGATAAGATGGAATTGCTTGAGGAACAGACCTTTGAGCACCAGCATAAGGAATCTGTTGTTGGTAACCCAGATAGGGATTGTTTTGCATAGCAAATACTTGAGGATTCTGTTGACCAAATCCTGGATATGATACTTGTTGAAATGAATTTTGAGGCATTTGCACCTATGGTTGCCAAGGGGTCTATCCACTAACGTTATAACCCGAATTAGGATAACTTGGATTCAGTTGACATGTATAACTCGATTGCAGTTGTGACATCCCATAAAATGGATTTGGAGTCTGTGGACGCAAAATTTGATGATATTGAGTTGAAGGACCCATTTGATAAGGTTGATGATGTACAACATTTTGATTCTGTAACAAGGGTATAGATGTATTACCAAGTGGTAATGAAGTGGGTGTAACAGGTTGAACCGGTTGATACGAGTGTACAACCATTTGTGGGTGGATAGGCAAAGTGGGATGTCATTGAAAAAAATTCTTTTCAACATTAGATTGACCAAAAAGTGATAGAGTACTGTCATATTGGGTGACCAAAGGTTGCCCCCCAGAATGAGGAGGATAATAAGACGGAAAATATTTCTCTCCAAATTCTGGGAGTCTAGTTGATATGGTACTTAAAGGAATAGACCGATAAGGGGCGGCTTGATTTTTCCCTGATGATGTGGATAATGAATCAAGTCGTTCAGTACTTACGATAGGATTACCAGTTAAAATACCGGATGATGACATTGGTAAATTCCATGGATTTGAAGATGCACCAGAGAAAATTCCAGATAATGATTTGTAACGTGATGGGACTATATTGCCTCCATGAAAATATTACTCTGGTGAAGTGGTAAACATCGATGGAGTAGCGATGGCGGGAGCTGACGTAATTGGAACAAAAGACCCAACTGAAGATGTTAGTTCAGACGTGGTTGTTTGACCAAATGTATACCCTTTTGAATCGATGGGAATTTGAAAAGGAGGGAGATCAACAAAAGCAGAGGGTGTCGATTGAGAAAAATACTCGTACAGGTAAAGGTCTTCCCCGCAATGGGTTGGAGTTAAAGGTGTAGTGTCTTGTGGGATTTCTTCAATCGCAATTAAACCAGGTGGAAGAATTTCACCGTCAGGCCCAAAGTATATTTCAGTTGGTTGACTGTGTGGTATGGGAGATTCAATAACTACAGAACTTTGTTGGATGACCAAGGTAGGAACAACTTCCAGTTGTTTGACTTCATGATTCAGATGTTCTGGCAAAGAAGAGATAGGATCTAGATCAATTTGTGGTTAAACAATGTCAGGTCTAGGAGGTATGGTCTCACTTATTTGATGGATCGTGACCACGGGTAGATGTGAAGGCTCTGTTTCGACAACAATAGATGAACCGGGATGTGTAGAAACAACTTGAGCTAACTCTGGCTTATTGGAAAATGATGTTTCACCAGAGGTACGGATTGTACTTGATTCGATAGATCATGATCGCCTTCACCTACCAGAAGTAACTTCTAGTGGAAAGGGTGGTTTTAAAGCTAATATACGCGAACGACGGCGGAAATTATTTTTTTCTTCCACAATTATTAATTAATTTTAACCAAAAACAAATAAAAAAAATAAAAGGTTAATGCTAGGAAAAAGGGTTTACCAATAAATTGTGAACTGCAGAATACCTCCTAGCGAACCAAGAAGTACGGGCAAGCAATCTCCCCGAATGTTGTGTTCGGTGTATCACAATTTACAAGGTGGCCAACTCAGTTCACTATGGATGGATAGCACCTAAAATTTTTCCTCCCAAATATACCCGAAGGTACATGGAGGCCCAAGTTCGTATTAGTGCTATCTGATGTGAAACCGCATAGTGAGAGCACCCCTTTATACTTATCGTACTGTAACACCGCCCGATATACCTGAAAGCACGTGGATGAGCTACGATATAATTACGTACATGAAGTGAGGTATCACACTCAGAATGTATCACAGACAAGTTAACGACAACTACTATGTTTTATGACACCGAAACACGTCTCTAGCCTAGACCTTCTAAATGTTATCGTTATGGTTCCAATGCTTCGTTAGGTAAACTGAGATTAATTTTATGTTGATCTTGCTTACAATTTTCCTTTCAAAGGTTCACCACGTTGATGTATTGGAAAATTCCTAAAATGCAACTAAAAATGATAAGAAATCTTTCACTTTCAGTTTCTTCAATGAAAAACCTAGGTACTAAGGGAAGAGAGAAAATAATTTGTGAGCAAACAAATCAATTAGTAAAACAATTCAATGATCACAAACTAAATGCAGATTTCCTAATGTTCCTTTTTGAAAAACACACAAAAATCCAACATGCAAATGAAAGTTTTTATTTTCAGTTTCCTTAATGTTATGAATGCAGAAAAGAAACTAGGTGCCCTAAATCAATAATTCAAATGCCTTTTACTTTAGAGAAATGAAGAATACAAACAACAATTTCTCTTTTGAAGGAAAAATGAGGATTTCAACAAAAAATTCTCCTATCAAGGAAATGAAGATTTTACGACAATTTCCTATTTCGAAAGCAAATGATTCTTAATGTGACCATAAAAAATACTTTGAAATCAACTTGTCAATGATAAAGAAAAACTTTTTTAAACAAACATTGAACAAATTTTCAGTCAAAGGAGGAAGAAGTATATAGAGTTACTGGTCAATATGAGGATCAAACTTTTCAAAACACATCAGGAAAAAACTAAAACAAATTGCGAAGGAAACTTCAAAGGAATCTGGGTGGTTTCAGGAGTCAACATAGTCTCCAAGGGGAGACAGTGCTCTGCAACGCAGGCCTAAAAGGGAGACAGTGTTGTAATATTCCAAAATTTTCCTACAATAATTTGGAATATTACTTTTTACTAAATTCACCTAGGAGGAGAATAAATGGGTAAGGAGGCCCATGCATAATGATATTCTCAATAAAATCCCTCATAATATGAAAGGGGATCATCATTGGAGCTATTTTTCACACCCTCATGTGTGAACAGGGCTATTTGTAAGTGGAAAAGGTCAAGTTTGACCAAGTCAACGATGCTAGGATAAGAGGTGGAGAGAACTTAGAGAAGCAGTGCAGTATGAATGGGAAGAGGGTTATTTTGTGGAGGAAACCCTAAGAGGAGTGGGACCCATGGAGAGGGGATTTCACTTGTTTAAAAGGAGGGCAAGGCAACCATTGTTTCTCATGCTTGTATTATTCATTTCATTGTCTATTCAGAAAATTGTGCATCCTTTGCTGTTTAGCAAGAGTTGTCAGGGGAATTCCTATTTAGGATTCCTTATCCTTATTGAGAGGTCTCTTGAGGGATTGCACTAATTTTCCTCACATCCAGGCTTGAGGCCAAGCATCCTCCACCAAGACAGTGTTATTTCTGCAGCAGAATGATGTTTTGTTGCTGGGTGTTGCAGTGAGGGTTCACTACACCACCTCCATCAACTATTTTTCAGAGGAGGGGTCTCTCTTCCCTTTGGGAGATCATATTGGAGGCATTCCAGAGCTTATTGTAGACTTTGGAATCAAGGCCAACTCATTCCATAGCCCTACAGCGCAGTTCCATCCAGTGACTGCGTTATTTTGAGTGGAGAATTTGCAATAGGGCTCTTGCAGATTGTTGGAGGGTGAGATCTTTGGTGAAGGGATCAGCCTTTCACTTGAAAGATCCATTAGAGGATGCTTATTTAGATTGGGCATCATCTATAGCTATCTCCATCCAGTTCTATTTCTGAGTTGTTGTTGCTACATAGCAACTCCAGCATTTTGTAGATTTTTCATTTTATAGTCAATCCTTCCAGGATTGATAGGAGGTAGTCTTTGGGAGTTGAAATCATCTTTCCCAATGTTGTATTGGGCCCTATATTGATTTATCGATGTATTTGACATATGTAGCATGCAGTTTCTCTATAAAAATGCGCTGTCATAGCTTGAGCATCCATGTGTAGCAGTGGTTTTTTCATGTTTCTTGTACTTGTTTCTTGAGGCTGAGCATTGCCTATCTTGAGTGACCATTTTCCTCAAGATCTTGTATTCATCTGTTGCTACTATTATTTAATGAGATGGCTATGGATTTCTCTCACATTTATATGAGTTGAGTGTTGTTTCTACTTCATTATTGTGTTTGCATATTTCTGGGTCTCCAACATTAGAATATCCTGAGATATTCTCATTGTTGTAGCATTTTCCTGATTTGGAACATTACAAGTGCTATGCAAAGCACTGTGTCATTTCTAAGGGTGCATTGGGCGCAGTGTATAAGGAAAAATGCTACTGTTTAACTCACTATATTTGCAAATTTGGCTTTGAAAAAGTTTAATATTTGTGTGTAACAACTACTAGGTGGATAAACAAAGCAAATCAGAGGCTAAGTCACCTATATCTAAGAGAAATTCTCCCCAGTGGAGTCGCCAATTTGTTGGGCCAGAATTGTGAATTACGGATAAAAAACGCTTCCTAGATAGATGAAAATCTATAAAAACAGATTAAATACTATACGACTACCTTTCCTAACTCAGATCAAACACACAGAAAGGATTAGAGGCTTACTTGTAATCCAAACGCTTCTAAATGGCTCCTTCTTTCACTTCCATTGTAGCTTCAAATTCAAGCAGTTTGTAGGAAAAATTCTTCCTACAAGAAAGAACACTAAAACAACAGAATATAGCAATAATACAGATTTCTATTCAAGTTATTTAAATAAATCAGTCAAGCATAAACCATATACATCAACTAAAATCTTGCAATATGGAAAATCAAAGCCAATACAGATGCATATAGGGAAAAGTAAGTTGTATTCTTTATTGATGATAGAAGGAGAGGTTACAACCAAATGACTGATTTGAAGTGACCCTTCCAGCAATGATCCTCAGCCTCATCACAGTATAAATCTCTCCAGCAGCTGTTACACAAATCTAACTCTCAATTGAAAATTCTCCAGCATTTCTCTCCTCAAACACTTAGATTTGTGTTCAATTTATAGATGAATTGAAGGTAGTTTTGCAATGAATGACTTTCCAATAATAGGCAAGACATGTTCCAGTCATGTATATGTCAAATGGACACTTGGATTCGAAGCTTGACACATGTGAACTCTTCTAGAAGGCACTGGACAAGTGGAGATTCTGGAACAATGAGAATTTCTCTCCCAATGTGACCAACACACCCATAGATGTCGAGAAGTGCTTTGTAGAGCAGCATTGCATGGGGTTGCCTGCATATGAAACACATTTAGTCCCCTTAGAGGAAGCATTGGTGAGATCCCACATGCTATATAATAAACTTCAAACCTTGGAAACCTTTGCTTGATGAAAGTCATGTTTGATTTGTCTTGTTCTTGCCTTAGGGCATGTAGCAACTTGAAATGATAGGGAATTATAGACCCTTAGTCATTGTTCCTGGAGATGATGCCTAGTTAACCAGGTCATTCGGAATGATGCCCAAATTTACCTATATCAAATACCATAGAGGCAGGATTGGGGTGAAGCATAATCCCTTTCTTGTTGAGAGGGAGTGTTGAAATTCAACAATCAAATTTCAGCACCCATGCCTAGTGCATTAAGCACCTATACTAGGGTGGGACCCACAGGGCTAAATTTGGTGCATGTCTATTTTAATTATCCTTTAATTTAGATGGAAGATAAATTTTAATCTAGTCTCAAAATAACTTGTAATATTTAACTAAGTGTGATAAACTCATTTAGCTCATGAATTTCAAGTTAGAGGTAGTTGGTGAGGCATACAAAGTAATTCTAGTTGTAACAGAGTTTGAAGTGCAATGGTGCATTAGTTAATGTAGGTTGTAATAAGTTTTACTCAGTTAAGTGAGTTAAACTCAGTTATGCTAGTTGTAATTGTTTGATACACTAGTGATAGATCAAGTAAATTAATTATTAATTAATTCACAATCAGTGATATCACATGCAACTGAGGATTTACTATTATTAGTTGCATGCATGTCAGATCTAGTGGAGACCCAGTTGAGATCTAGGTGAAAGGGAAGTTGACTATGATTTGTAGGATTATTGGGTTGCACCCATGCAACCAAACACCCATTGGAGTGCCCATGATACTTGCGCAGTCAAGGAAGGACAAGATTCCTATTCTTTAGGGATTTCATTCATCAGGGATTGCGCAAGCAAGGCAGGCTGTCTGGAGGTAGTAAATTTGCTAAGTATTGGTTAGTTTCATGTATGAAAGTGTGAGACAATTAGCTGAATATAGGAGGGCTCTTGTGAGAAGAGTTGTATGTAATTGTTTCATGATTCCATGCTGAATATACAATATAAGATAGTGGGGTTTTGAGCAGCAAGATTTCCCCGGGAACTATATGTATTGTGGCTTTATTGATTCTTCTTTGCTTCATGTAATTGGTGATTATGTTTTTAATTCCACAAAATATTTGTGGAAGTGATTCAATATTTAACTTTAGTAAATTGTTTATCATATTGAATCCATGATATACATGCTTGTTGTATAATTTATACATGGTTGTCATCTGAAGCAATCGATAAAGAATATATAAAGTATTAGAGGAAACAAATTCCTCGTCTAGTGTGTGAAATGCAAAAGCATCTACCTCCGGAATTTTTCAATGCACAATAACACTCCCTCATATACCAAGTTGAGGAGATTTAAAAGTGTGAACCTATACACACAATATCAATGTGGATGGTTTAGAGACACTGTAAATCTTTGAAGGCTTTGGTAAGACAAAGAGAATATCCTAAGGGTTCTATGGTAGAGGGATATATGGTATATCAAACCATGGTTTATATTAGTCAATATAGTCTGAAAATAGGAAAAATTATCAATGTATTGGATCTCATTTAGGATGTCAACTTTATGAACAAATTTTAAGGGGAGCACCCATCGAGGAATGGTACAATGAGGAAACTCAGATGTAACTATATAATGGAGATTTATAGTACATTTGACTTTTTTTTTATGTATATCGTACTTATTTAGTTTTTAGTCTTCATGCACAATCCAATATTATAGTGGTATAATGTGTTAAATAATTATATATACGCATGTGAACTGTTTTATTTTAATACAACAAATCAAGAGTGGGATGCAATACATTTATACATTGCAAACAATTTTGATTGGATGAAGGTGTGGATTGAAACATGAAAACAAGTTAATAATGGTAGGTTATCATGGTATGGTGTGTCTACATTGGTCAAATAAGGTGAACCTAGTGGAGATACCAATCTCACACAAAGAGAAATTGATTTAGCACATGGTTTAGTACGTTACTAGGCAATCATATAATTCACCTATACTATATTTTTTTTTACAATTATATCGATGCATATGGCGTGTTTTTTTATTAATTTGAAAAATTCCCAAGTATAAATATGTTTATCAAATAATGACAATGTATTTTTTACATGTTTTGTATGTTGCAGTTGAAACACCGCAAGGCAATGTGGTGAAATGGCCGCAAATTTCGCATCAAAAGGTTGGTTGAAAAAAGGACAACTTCCGATAGTGGGATAACTGCATTATTTCAAGTATATAACACTTCATATAGAGGCGAAAGACAACCAGAAGTATCTAAAAATAAATATTATGGTTATCTAGATGATATAATTGAGTGTGACTTTAAATCCTTCAAATTAGTTGTGTTCGATGTCAAATGGTAAAGGGTATGAATTGTTGAAGTTTGCAAAAAGAAATAGTGAAATTGGCATCCGGAAACAACATCCTTGATCCAAGTGAAAATTAAGCACCTACACTAGGTGGGGCCCATGCAGGCTATTTTTAGGTGGATGTCTATTTATAGATGCATGAGAAAATTCTATTTATATATGAGGTCTATTTATAGATGTATGTTCAAGTTCTATTTATAGATTGCATGTCTATTTATAGATGCATGTCGACTATTATTATCCCTTAATAACAGTTGGATAATAAACAATAATCTATTCTCAATGAGCACTTGGAAATAGTTAATTGAAGTGGCAAATCAATTAGCTATAGGAATTTCAAGTTGAGTGGTTGGTTGTTGGGACATGCAAGTGGAATTATTTGTAACTAAGTGATTCAAAGTTGTAACAGAGATGGAAGTGTAGTTATGAAAGTTGTAAAGTAGTTTAACTCAATTAAGTGAGTTAAACTCAGTTGTGCTAGTTGTAACTGAAGATACACTAGTGAGAGATCAAGTGAATTAATTATTAATTAATTCAAAATCAGTGGCCTCACATGCAACTGAATATTTACTACTATTAACTACATGCATGTCAGATCTAGTGGAGACCCAATTGAGATGTAGGTGAAAGGGATATATTGATTATCAGTTGTGACATTATCGATTGCACACATGCAACCACACACACATTGGATGTGCCTATGAAGATTTATAATTCAAGGTAGGAAATTATTATTCATTAAGGGGTTCTTGACCATCAAGGATTGTGCAGTGGAGGCAGGCTGTCTGGAGGCAGTAAATTGGCTAAGGAACTTGCCAATTTTTGTATGACAGTATGAGACAGTTAGGCATTGTACTGAGAGCTCTATGATTGGAGATTTGTATGTAATTTTTTCATGATCCATGATATAATACATAATAGAAGATAGTGGGGTTTTTAGATTTATGCTTTCCCGGTAAATTATCTGTGTTATTTGTGATTGATATTTCTTTATGATATTGCTATTGGCGATTGTGTTTTAAATTCCGCAAATATTTTGTAGAAGTGATTTTGTATTTAACAGTGGCATATAATTTTTAGATCAGGAGAATCCAGGCAATAAATATTTTTTATTAAATTTCTACATGGTATAAGAGCATAGGAGATTGCAATTATGAAGCAGGAGCTGAGTTTGTTGGTGGAAAGAATTCGAATTTGCAGAAATACTTTCTTGGTGCTACAACTAAGTTAACATTGAAATGGCTTTCAATGGATTGAGGTTAAAGTATGCACTCAAGAGCATCTTGAACTACATTTCTTGGAAGGAAAGGATGGAGGTGATGCTCGAAGATAATGGCTTGAAGGAATTCATTGACAATGATGTTCCTAAGCCTAGTTCGACAGATGTTGCATTACTTGATTCATGGAAAAAGAAAGTGGCAAAGGCGAGGAGGATCTTGTTGGAGGGAGTATGAGACCACATTGTCTCAAGCCTCCATGGGAAAGCCACACAATATGCTATGTGGAAGGCTTTTATGGAGCAACAACCATAGGAAATTGACACTCAAAGATAAACTCAGGAAGATCAAGATGGAAAAGAATGACACTATTCCATTATACTTAACAAAGTCTGTCCAATGTCGGGATGAACTTGGGAGTGTAGGAATAAATGTTGTTGATGATGATTTGGTGAGCTTGGCTCTCTTGGGACTTCCTAAGAGTTGGCACAATTATGAAGACTCTATCAATGGACAGGAAAAATTGCTGGATTGGGAATGACTGTGGTCAGATATGGTGTGGGAGGAGTTTAGGTGGAACACCAGAGATGGCTCTTCATCAAAGCATGATGATGAAGAGGATGGTGCTTTGGCTACCAAGGCGAAGAAGGGGAAGGGGAATAAATTCCATTCTAAATATGAGGTTGGTGAAGATGGCAAGGAGCACAACATTTCCAAAGTGAAGTGTTTTCATTGTTACGAGTATGGACATATTCCCACAAATTGTCCACAAAAGAAGAAGAACAAGATGGCTATTGGAGTTGCAGCTGGTGATGCTCTTGCCTCGCAATTTTAACTTGACTTCTCATTGATCGCGTGCATGGCGTCAAGCGAATTTGGATCGGGGTGGTACTTGGATAATGGTGCTTCCTTTCACATGACGAGAGATAAGAAACTTTTTAGTGAATTGGAGGAGAAAGATCTCCAGATGCATATAGAGTTGGGTGATGATGGACGATACAGTGTGACTGGAATTGGTACCATTACATTTCAAAGGGCATCAGGTAAACTCTTTCATTTAAAATATGTAATGCATGTACCATGTTAGTCATCAGTAATTTTTGTTGATCTGAAGATGACTAAGTACTTATCCTAGATTTCTAAACCCAAGATTTGTGAAATATTGGGAGTTTTAGAAATCTCACTGCCTTCATTATCCTAAATCTACCTGTTTTACTATATATTTTCTCTCTGCATTCTAAATTTTAACTTTTTGCTCCAAAAGGACTTCATTTTTGGGCCTACTGATCTCATTTTTCACTCCCTTACCCACACTCTCATTCGTTCCTTTTCCCCTCTGAAAATCCCATTTCCTCCTTCATAAACCTTCATAAAGAAAACCCTTATTCTTCATTTTCATTTGTATATATTAAAAAATGTAAAAGGCCCCTTTTACATTGTTTAAAAGAAAAATTTAAGCCTATTGGGTCTTTTTATATGTAAAAACTCTATTTTTATATTTTAGGCCCGACCTTATGTTATAAAGGCCTAAGCCCTTTTTTTCCCTCTAGCCCCAGCCCCCTTGCGCTCATGTAACCCCGACCTCGCTTATCCATAAGCCCCTGGTCTATATATTTTCTGCCTCCGACCTTTCTATTTATAAATACCCCCGCAAACCTTGTAAAAAGGCCTCATTAATATTTTTATATTAAAACCTGGGCCCCTCTCTCTGCCATACCCTGTGCCCATTCCAAACCTTATAAATTCAACGCATTTCATTGATTTATTAAAACCTCGAATCCATTTTCCATTAAACACCGTGACCCAATGTAAATGTGCCACCTGTCCTCCACTCCCACTGACTTAACCACCCGCTCACCACCCCCAAGGCATGCGACAACCATCGATCTCTCTTCCCAAGATCTGACGATCCCCGATGCATATCACAAATATAATTACACCAGGGTTAACTTCCTATGACCCACACGAAATGGGTAGTTTTTCCTTGCCACGCATCGTGCTCTGGAATGTATCACATGCCCCCTACTAAAAATGACTTACCGCCCTTCTACCAAGAAATAAACCACTCCCAGTTTTTCAAAACCACTTATCCCTCTGCGCCATTTTTTAAATCCTCCTGCCTTTGTTAAAAATTTTGTTGGTTCTGCCTTTGGAACTCTGCCTCCAAAACCATTTCCTCCTTTGCAAACCCTTCCGATAAGCCCAAAACCACATAAAAGTGCAGTTAAGGCCCTCCCCGCAGGTTTTCAAACTGAAAAATTGTTTCTATGTGCACGTTTAATTGTGGAATGCCTAAAGAGCATTCTGATGGTCCAAAAACATCCAAATAAGCCTCTGGATGATGATCCGGAAGTTCTATTTGGATAAAAAATGTTTATAGGTCGTGTATCAAGATTAACCATTGATGAAACATGATCATCAATGGTCAAGTAATCCTCCTACCATGAAAAGAAGCATCCCCTGCACGCAGAAAAAAAATACAGTCAGAGAAACAGTGAAGAAAAGAAGATAAATGAATTATGGGGCTAATCACTGATCAAAAGAAAAAACAAAGGATTAGCCAGAAAAGCAGAGTATAAAGAAAATGAAGGCATACAGTTAAAAGGTTAAAGGATAAAGACATGAGATCAAAAATATTAATCAAAAGGATTAATGAACAGACAGAGATAAAGCATATTAAATAGAAAAATAATAAAAATAGACAGTCATAGTTTAAAAACCGAGTTTAAAGGCCTAAATATAGATATTAAAGACAAAACAAAAGGTAGATTAATCCAAAGCACATTCGAATTAACTACACCTACAGGCAGTTACTTCTTTCAAAGATATTCTGCCACCTAATGCTTTGTTTCCTTCAATAAAGCATCAGATAGTTATTTCACTTAGTCATAGATATTTTCCATCTACTAAGCAGTTATTGCAAAGTTATTAATAGGCCTTAAATTTAAACATTTCACACATATTCTCTTAGAAGTTAAGATAGGAGTTATTATTCCAAACAAGTATCTTCAGATATTTTTGCCTTGAGCCTTGCATGGTCTTCAAGATAAAAAATTCATTAACTCTGTAATAAATGACACCCAAACCCTAGCTTATATTCACCTCCTCATTTGCAGATAAATACTACATTTGAGCTCATTATCTTGCTGGAATTTGATGACTCTTTGAAGTAATACATAGTCTTTTGGAAGTTGAAAATAAATTTATGTCTTGGAGCTTGCGAATGCCTTGATTTGTTTGTTGATGAAGGAGGCTTGCTTGCAGGATCCCTAAGCTTGGTTAATGGTGAAGTGCTTCTTTTCAGTTATTTTTTTCTCATGTTTCATTATGTTTCCATCTTTCTATGTTACAGAATAACAAATGATTTAGACTCTGAAATGTTTTCAAAGGAACCTTAGCTTTGTTTTTTCTTCACTTCCTTTATGTTTTCCTCTGCTAGGACATTTTAGAGAATTCTTAATTGCTCTCTAAACCCCATAAGCTTGTTTATATCATGAATGGTTTAATAAAGTAGGTATCAAGCATGATTTATGGTCATCCCTGCTTATTTGATGTCACTAAAACACTGTCCTTGAGGTCTCTCTCTAAAGTACCATTACTTAGGTCTGCCAAAGAGGTTTTGTTTCGATCATACCCTTTGTACTTGCTTAAATAACTTTTTTGGAGATCTTCATAGCTATGATCAATGATGTTTAGGCGTTCCCTCTTCTTTGATTACAGTTATATGTGTGTCTTGAATGTTTTCTGTCCTTGAAGGTGAAATCACTAGAAGTTAAATGATTTTCTTGCCTTCTACATTTCATTGGAATGTTTGTCTTGAATAATTATCTGCTTAAGTTGAATCAAAGAATTTATGGTTTTCCCTGTCTATTTATTGCCTCCTTATGCTTATGATATTTAAGTCCCTTCTTGTTAAAGGTACATGATAAAGGATTCTTGATTGCCCTTTGTCCTACTTTTATTCACAAAATTGATGTCCATCTCATTTCCCTTAAAACCTTGATAATCCATGGACCAAGCTAGATTTTCCCTGTGACGCTCCCTAATCTATTGATGAACCTCTCATGACTTTTATAGACTCAATTTCCCAATGACTTGAATATTTCCTCATTCCATTTATTCTACTAGATCATCTTACCCAATCAAAACAAACAAAAAACCCTACACTTAACAACTAGCCTAAAATCAACCACCTAAAGAAAACAAGTTCACATCCTTGCATACAATAGAGAGAGCCCTCTCTGAGTCTAGGAAGGCTAGGTCCTAGGACTCCAAAGACTGATCTGATGTTATCCTATGCATTTGGTCTACCAATCTGCTAAATCATGGGACACTAACATAATGGCGACCGCGGTGGGACTTCTGAGTGTATAGTTCCCTAAATACATATCAAGACTCATTAGACCCTCAATTAGACTTACAATATCCTATGATTTATAGCCACCTCACCACCATTACTAACATAATGGTGATCATGATGAAACTTCTGAGTCAATGATAATCTAAGTACCCCTTAGGACCTCAGAAACCCTTATCAAATCATAGAGAATTCTACTTCCATCCAAGTGTAGAATCTAGTTGTTTCACCATCCTAGAAAAATGATGACTCAGCTATAGGACACTCATACAAGCCTTAGGGCTGCATAAAGAAACTCAGAAAACCCCAAAAACATCCCTAGATTGGTTTTTTGTTAGTTATTGGTGGTTACAATACACATATATCTTGAAAATAACTAAAAATATCCACCTGGAGATCCACTAGCTTCGAGTAGGCCCATTACTTCACTAGTGCTCATTAGATTTCCCTAGGATTGTGTTAAATCAGCCCTGAGGCCTAGTCCCATACTATGTAAGTTTACTAAGTACTAAGAGAGGTCAGCCTTCTAAAAATAGTCCTAAACTTTCAGCCTCTCTAAATTTTGAGTTTGAAATCTGGCTCACAAAGGATCAATACCAGATCTCATCCAGACCCAAATCCTCCTACTATAGTTGATGACCCAGAAAATATTTTGTGGAAAACTTTTAAAACTAGAAACTTAACTACTGTTAGGACGATTCATAGAGCAAGATCTGTCCCTAAACACCTTAGAGCCTTGGAAGATCCCTAGTTTGACTTGCACCATGCAAAGAACCTATTTAGAACCAAGTCACATAATGAGATTGACCAGACTAACCTTGAGCCCAAAAATTTGCAACAAAGTTCCAACATAGAAGCCTCTCCTTCCACTCCTCCTGATTTTCAACTTCTCCATCACTTTAGCTCTTTCCATACCAAATATTCTCATAATCAGTTTGTTGGTCCAAGTACTTCCACTACACCCCTCCACACATCCACTATTCAAAACACTCCATTTCATCCCACATTCCCTCTCACAAACCCACCTCTTCTAAACCTTCCATTTGCTCCCATCATGGCAGAATGGTATGCCCCCTTGGTACTACCACAACCTCTAGTTCCTTTTCCAAATGATTACCAATCCAAAATTCCCCACTTTACCGGAACTGAATCTACCACTACCCAACAACATGTAGACAAGATGAATGATGCCTTTGACTACATGGAAATAGAAGAATAAACCATTAATATGAGGATCTTTGCCCAAAGTTTAGGAGGAGAATCCAAAAAATGGTTCAAAATATTGACTCCTAATAGAATACATGATCTCCCTTCTCTCTACCAAACATTCATAAACAAATGGGAAATTAAAAATAACCCTCTCCAAATCCTTTCAGAATATAGAAATCTTAAAAGAAATACAAGAGAAAGTGTCCAAGATTACTGCACTAGATTCAATAGTGTTTACAATGCACTTCCACCAAAAATGAAACCCCCACTAGGCTTAGCCTTAGCAAAATTTCCAGAAGGTTTTGACCCAGACATGGCCTATCAACTAAGAGAAAGATACCCCTTAACTTTTGAAGACATGCAGAGAGGAGCTGTAAGTGTAGAAGCAAATATGATTGAAAAAAGAGCTAGGTTAAGGTCAGAAAAAAGGGTTACATACAAAGATGAAACTATGGCCTCAACCTCATCATCTGATGCCAAAATTGATAACTTAGTGAGGGTAATGGAAAGAATTATGGAAAGGATAAACTTAACTGAAAGAGTAATTCCTAGGGAGAACCAAGAAAATCCCCAAAACAGAAATATGAATCCAAATTTCATAAGAGACCCTCCCCAAAATAGACAAAGAGATAATGACAAACAAATTAGGCCTCCTTTCCAAGATAACTATGTAGATGAAGAAGAAAGAGAGATAGAAAGGTTGGAAGAAAATCATGTAAATATGATAGGATCTGACAGTGAGGGTGACGTTTTTCTCACTGAAGAAGAACAAGGATTCTTTTCCTCAGACCAAACTGAAACCAACCATGAGGACTCTGAAGATTACCAATTACGATTTGAAAATTCCATAATAGAGGTCCATAGGCAATATGACCTTAGGAGCAAAAAGAACCAAGAGAATTCTAAGAATAATAACACAGACATTGTTGTTAGGAAGACCTTAGAAAATCCTCCTAAAAAAACAACAAGTAGTACCAACACTATGGCTAGGCAAGCTGATCTGAATAAAGACAAAACCAGCCAGCAAAGTGTTTTCCCAAGCTACCCTATTACTTCCACTAGTGGCCCTAAAAAATATGTTCAAAATGACAGTCCTAATAAAACTCAGCAAATCAAAACTACAGAAAAGACTATATGTGACAAAACATATATAAATATGTCAAAAACACTAGCACCTTTCAGCCTTGAGGGAGAAATTGCCAAGATCAAAATTAGCATACCCCTTGCTAAACTAGTAACCTAGGATGTATATAAAAATCAAGTCTTGAAAGCTTTGAATACAGGAAATGATGTTGATACTCTAAACTTGACTGATGATAAACCAGAACTACTGTTTGGTCCTGAAGTAGAAGGAAAATACCAAGAAGGGGCTATCCCTCCATTCTATGTCATCTTGAACATATATGATAAAATCTTGCACAATACCATGCTGGACTCTGGTGCCTCTCACAACCTCATGCCAGAAGTGGTGATGGAGAGATTAGGCCTAGAAATTACTAAACCTTACAAAGACCTATATTCTTTTGATTCAAGCAGAGTCAAATGTTTGGGTCTAATCAAGGATTTATGTGTCAATCTGTCACAAATCCTTGCTAAAGGTCTAGTTATCGACATAGTAGTTGTTGACATTCCCCAAAAGTATGGCATGCTTTTATCCAGATCATGGGTAGCCAAACTTCAAGGGAGCCCTCAAATGGATATGTCTTATGCTACCATCCCAATATTTAACCAAACAAGGAGATTGTACCAGGAATCTCATATGAAATATATGGTAAGCAGCCTAGATAGGCCAAAAAACACTCCTATTTATTCCATCCATTCATATCTTGATTCATTTATCTTGGATAATGAATAAGAAATCAGCAAACAAGAAATGAAGGTGAGAAAGAGTTAAGCCCACCATAACAGTCAAATGTATCCTCAAATGAAGAACATAATAGCTCAAACTTTAGCAGCCTTGAATAGCAACATGATAGTGAGTATGAAATGGAAACACTTTGGAACATGAGCTTTGATGGCTCTTGTGGAAAATATGGTTCTGGAGTTGGCATATGGATACATAATACAAATAAAGGACATTCCTACAAACTTTATTTCCAATGCACTAATAACATTGCAGAATATGAAGCTCTCCCCCTTGGCTTACATTTACTTAAAAACATAGGAGCCAAGAAAATCTCAGTTGAAGGAGATTCAGAACTGATCATTAGGCAAATAAAATGGGAGTATTAAGCCAAAAACCCAAGATTAAAAGATTATAGGAATGCTTCCCTAGACCTCCTGAAAACCTTTGAGAAATATGAACTCACTTTCATCCCTATAGCTCAAAATAGCCTTGCAAATGAACTTGCCTTTGCTGCCAGCAATTGCCAAATACCCCATGTAAATGAACAATTCACTATCAAAGTAAAAAATCAGCCTACAGTATTTGACAATGAAAACTATTGGCAAGAATTTGAGGGTGATAAACAAATTTATGATTTTCTGCAATCTAAAAATGATTTTGTTGTATCAACACTAGACTCAAGGCATCAAGAAGCTTATTTTGCTGAAAAACAAGCCCACAAAACAGAGATGTCATTTACTGTTGATATAAACCAGTTTGAACATCTTTATAAGGCATAATTACTTTAAAATATAGACCAAAAGGACCTTGAGGTTTTACAATGTAAATATGATACTATACCAAGGGGCCTTACACCATTGGAGGAGTTATTTGATTTTAACGATGTGGCCAAAAAACCAAAGATGGAGCTTACAAAAACTAATGTGGAAGAATATAACATAGGCAGCATGAAGGAACCCAAAATGATCAAGCTATCTAAAACTCTTCCTCCTCACATAAAATAGGAATATATTTAACTTTTCAAAGACATTAGAGATGTTTTTGCATGGGGGTACAGGGACCTAAAATCATATGATACCATCATTATTCAACATAAAATTCCTCTTAAGGAAAATTAGAAACCTTTCAAACAAAAACTAAGAATAATAAACCCTGTTTTACTAACTTTAGTTGAGAAAGAGATTAAAAAGATGTATGATGATAGGATCATAGTTCCCCTTAGATACTCAGAGTGGGTTTCCAACCTTGTGTCAGTTAGGAAGAAGATCGGGGAGATTAGGCTTTGCATTGACTTTAGAAATTTGAACAAGGCCTCCCTGAAAGTTAATTACCCCTTGCCTAAGATGGATCACATACTTTAAAAGGTGGTTGGATCTAAAATAATATCACTGCTTGATGGTTTTTCTGGTTACAACCAAGTACTAATACTCCCAAATGATCAACACAAAACTGCCTTTACCACACCTTGGAGTACATTGATGTATGTTAAAATGCCATTCGGTTTGATGAATGCAGGGGCCAATTTCCAAATTGCCATGGACATATATTTTTCAGAATACATAGGCTACTTCATAATCATTTACCTTGATGACATCACTGTTTACTCTAAAACTGATAAAGAGCACTTAGTCCATTTGAGAAAAGTTTTTGAAAAATGTAGGAAATATGGCCTCTCTTTGAATCCCAAGAAAACACTCTTTGGTCTCCAGGAAGGAAAAATCCTAGGCCACATAATCTCTGAAGAAGGAATCAAAGTAGACCCCAAAAGGATTGAAGGCATATTGCAAATCAATCATCCTAGAAATATCAAGGAATTGCAATCTTTCATTGGGAAGATCAATTTTTTGAGAAGGTTCATCCCCAACCTTACTGAACTTTTGAGAAATATTACAAACATGCTAAAAAGGGAGATAGGAGTGAAATGGACTTTAAAGGCCAAACAGTCATTTGAACTTGGTAAAACAAGCGCTTACTCAAACACCAATTCTGACCAGTCCTAATTTTACCAAGGATTTCTACATTTTCTCATTTTCATTTGAACACACCATTGTTGCAGTGTTGTTGCAAAAAAAATACCATGGGACAAGAACAACCCATAGCCTTTTTCAGTAAATAATTAATGGATGCTCTACTAAAGTATAACATCATAGAGAAACAATCCTTCGCCTTGATAAAAGCATTGAAAGATTTCTAAGTCTACATTTTGCACTCTCATATCATTGCTTTTGTCTCACATACAGTTGTCAAAGACATTCTAAATCGAGACCCTGATGGTAAAAGGGGTAAATGGATTGCTATTATCTTAGAGTATGATTTAGAAATCAGACCCACCAAGTTAATTAATGGATAAGGATTAGCAAAACTCATGGCGGAATCAAATTTCCAAGCATTAGACATGAATATGATTGATGTATTATAAGAACAAGAAGAATTCACAGCTCCATACAATGAAGAAATATTTTTGAATTCATCTTGGTATGCCAATATCATATATGTGATTCTTTATCTCAATAATCCTCCTTTATCAAAGACAAAAGCTAGATTATTGAACAAAAAAAGCTTTAAATTACTGCATCTTAGATGGAGTTCTGTATTGGAAGAATTCTGTTTCCATATTGCTTAAATTTTTGCTTGAGAATGATGCAGGAAAAATCATGCATGAGAAGAGTGTGGAGGTCACCTCTACTGGAAAACCACAACAAACAAAATTCTTAGAGCTGGCTATTATTGGCCCACCCTTTTTCCTAACACTCAAAAACTAGTCATGGCTTGCCATAAGCGCTAATTTTTTTATGGAAAAAGAAAACTCCTACCCTTACCTTTGCATCCCATCAGTGTTGAAGCTCCTTTTCAACAATGGGGTTTGGACTTTATTGGAGAAATTCACCCCACCTCATCTACCTAGCACAAGTGGATCCTTACTGCCACTGATTATTTCACCAAATGGATAGAGGCCATCCTTTCTAGGAATTCCACTGACTCAGTCATTATCAAATTCATTAATACCAATATCTTGTCCTGATTTCGTTGTCCTAGAAATATCATTAAAAATAATTTTGCTTCCTTTAAATCCAAAAGAATGGTTGATTTTTGCTATAAATGTCATATCACATTGGGGCATTCCACAGCTTACTACCCCCAAGGTAAAGGGCTAGCTATATCCTCCAACAAAATTCTGATCAACATTATCAAGCGACTACTGGAACAGAACCAAAAATCATGCCATAGTAAGCTATTGCATGCATTATGGGTTCATAGACTAACCACCAAGAAATCAATCAATATGTGTCCTTATCAGTTAGTATATGGCATGGATGTAGTATTCCCAACATCCTTGGGAGTTTCAGTCATGAAACTTCTCCAAGAAGTACAATTAGAAGAAAATAAAATGCAAAGAAGGTTGAACCAAACCATTCATTTACATCAGTCAAGAGAGGAATTTTGCAAAAGGACACAAGCAGTACAAGAAAACATCAAGAATATCTTTGACAGAAGGACCAAAGCCAATGATTTCCAAATTGGAGACATAGTTTTGAAATGGGATTCTAGGAGGGAAGACAAAGGTAAACATGGAAAATTTGAGAATTTGTGGAAAGGTCTTTATATCATTCATTCAATTAGAGGAAATAATGCTTTCTTTTTACAAGGGTTGAATGGAGAAGATTTATTTGGAGGACCTCTCAATGGCAGGATGCTCAAACACTATTTTTGCCAAGAGTCATAGCTTCAATTTTTCCTTCATTATGCATAACACTGCATGATAAGAGATCATAAAGAAACAAAAAATTCAGAAAACAGAAAAAATGAAAAGAGGGCAGATTTGAAAAGAGGTACAACCCCATACCCAAAAAACAGTACTACTGAAAGTGTGCAAACCTAAATTCCACTACTTGTTCATAAAAGAATATCTTGTTCACACATTTAGCCTAATCATGGCTGAACATGTTTTAAATTTATGTTGATAAGTTAGTGTAAAAATGATTTTCAGAATTATTCAAGCTTGCCTTATTAGAAAGGATAGATTAAGAATCAAATATACTGGTTCCACATGCTCAAACTGAACCAAAGAAAAAGATGGGGGTGCATGGAAAATGATAGATCACAACCCTTATTTTTCTAGTTACTATTTGTGCAAAATAATTTTTGTGTGCAGCTTGTTCCAATGCCACAAACCATGGTAAATCATATTTCCTAATCCTCATTTAAACCATGTTTTCAATTTCATTGTCAATATCTTAGAGAATCAAGTCTGCCAAACAGCTTAATCTTGGTTGTTAAATTATCTAGGTAGAAAATAAAAGAGTTCACTAGCATAATCTGAACTCTTGGAAGCAATAAGGATAGAAGTATATAGTTTGTTTTTGCTTTCAAAATAAAATAATGTCAAGAGTTTTCCATTTCAAATGCACTCAAGGAAGAAAAAATGTTAGGCCAAGTAGGTTGGGTAGATAGAAATGAAGTCGAAGTAATCATGTTTTTCAGATTATTAAGATCACAGCTTCAAAGCAACATCAACAAAATGAAAGGAAGGAAAAATTTTCCCAATACAAAAGGCACTGGTCTTCATAAACTCAAAGATTTGATATCTGAAAGTTCTGGACACCTCTAGTAAGGGAGCTTCCCTCCCCAAGTGGAGCCACTATTAGTCATCAATATTTTTTGCTGATTTGAAGATGACTAAGTACTTATCCTAGATTTCTAAAAACAAGATTTGTGAAATATTGTGAGTTTTAGAAATCTCGCTACCTTCATTATCCTAAATCTACCTATTTTACTATATATTTCCTCTCTAACTTCTAAATTTTACCTTACTACTCCAAAAGGACTTCATTTTTTGGCCTACTGATCTCATTTTTCACTCCCCTATCCACACTCTCATTCACTCCTTTTCCCCTCTAAAAAACCCATTTCCTCCTTCATAGACCTTCATAAAGAAAACCCATATTATTCATTTTCCTTTGTATATATTAAACAATGTAAAAGGCCCCTTTTACATTGTTTAAAATCAAAACTTAAGCCTATCGGGTCTTTTTATATGTAAAAACTCTGTTTTTATATTTTAGGCCCGATGTTATGTTATAAAGGCCTAAGCCCCTTTTTTCCCTCTAGCCCCAGACCCCTTGCGCTCATGTAACCCCGACCTCACTTATCCATAAGCCCCCGGTCTATATATTTTCTGCCTCCGACCTTTCTATTTATAAATAGTACTCCCACAAACCTTATAAAAAGGCCTCATTAACCTTTTTATATTAAAACCTGGGCCTCGCTCTCCGCCATACCCTGCACCCATTACAAACCTTATAAATTCAACGCATTTCGTTGATTTATTAAAACCTCGGGTCCATTATCCATTAAACCCTACGACCCAATGTAAGTGCACCACCTGTCCTCCACTCCCACTGACTTGACCACCCACTCACCACCCCTAGGGAATGCGACAATTGTTGATCTCTCTTCCCGAGATCCAACGATCCCCAGCGCATATTGAAAATATAATTGCGATGGGGTTAACATCCTATGACCCACGCGAAATGGGCAGTTTTTCCCTACCACACATCGTGATCTAGACCATATCGCATGCCCCCTCCTAAAAACCACTTGCTGCCCTTCTACCGCGCGATAAACCACTTCCAGTTTTCCAAAACCACTTATCCCTCCGTGCCATTTTTTAAATCGTCCCACCTCTGTTCAAACTTATGTTGGTTCTGCCTTTGGAACTCTACCTCCTATGCCATTTCCTTCTCTACAAACCATTCCGATAAGCCCAAAACCACATAAAAGTGTATTCAAGGCCCTCCCGACAGGTTTTCAAACTGACAAATTTTTTCTATGTGCAGGTTTAATGGAGGAATGCCTAAAGAGCATTCAAATGGTCCAAAAACGTCTAAATAAGCCTCTGGATGATGATCCAGAAGTTTGATTTGGATCAGAAATGGTCAGAGGCCGTGTATCAAGATTAACCATCGATGAAACATGATCATCAATGGTCAAGTAATCCTCCTACCATGAAAAGAAGCATCCCCTACATGCAGAAAACAAATACATCAGAGAAAAAGTGAAGAAAAGAAGATAAAGGAATTAAGGGGCTAATCACTGATCAAAAAAAATAAAAAAAGGATTAGCCAGCAAATCAAAGTATAAATAATATAAAGGCAGACAATTAAAAGGTTAAAGGATAAAGACAGGAGTTGAAAAAGATTAATCAAAAGGATTAATGAACAGACTGAGATAAAAAAGATTAAAGAGAAAAATAATAGAAATAGAAAGTCAGATTTTAAAAACCAAGTTTAAAGGCCTAAATATAGATATTAAAGACAAAGCAAAAGGTAGATTAATCCAAAGCACATTCGAATTAACTACACCTACAGGCAGTTACTTATTTCAAAGATATTTTCCCACCTAATGCTTTGTTTCCTTCAATAAAGCATCAGACAATTATTGCACTCAGTCAGAGATATTTTCCATCTACCAAGCAGTTATTGTAAAGTTATTAATAGGCCTTAAATTCAAACATTTCACATATATTCTCTCAAAAGTTAAGATAGGATTTATTATTCCAAACAAGTATCTTCAGATATTTTTTCCTTGAGCCTTGCATGGTATTCAAAGTAAAAAATTCATTAACTCTGTAATAAATGACACCCAAACCCTAGATTATCTTCACCTCCTCATTTTCAGATAAATAATGTATTTGAGCTCATTATCTTGTTGGCATTTGATGACTCTTTTAAGTAATACATAGTTTTTGGAAGTTGAAAAGAAATTGATTTCTTGGAGCTTGTGAATGCCTTGATTTGTTTGTTGATGGAAGAGGCTTGCTTGCAAGATCCCTGAGCTTGGTTAATGGTGAAGTGCTTATTTTCAGTTATTTTTTTCTCATGTTTCATTACGTTTCCATATTTCTATGTTGTAGTAGAACAAAGTATTTAAACTAAGAAATGTATTCAAAGGCACCTTAGCTCTGTTTGTTCTTCATTGCCTTTATGTTTTCCTCTGCTATGACATTTTAAGAATTCTTAATTGCTCTCTAGACCCCCTAAGCTTGTTTATTTCATGAATGGTTTAATATAGTAGGTATCAAGCATGATTTATGGTTAGCCCTGCTTATTTGATGTCACTAAAACACTGTCCTTGTGGTCTCTCTCTAAAGTACCATTACTTAGGTCTGCTAAAGAGGTTTTGTTTCAATCATACCCTTTGAACTTGCTTAAATAATTTTTTTGGAGATCTTCATAGCTATGATCAATGATGTTTAGGCATTCCCTCTTATTTGATTATAGCTATATGTGTGTCTTGAATTTTTTCTGTCCTTGAAGGTGAAATCACTAGAATTTAAATGATTTTCTCACCTTCTATATTTCATTGGAATGTTTGTCTTGAATAATTATCTGCTTAAGTTGAATCAAAGAATTTATGGTTTGCCCTATGTATTGATTTCCTCTTTGTGCTTATGATATTTAAAACCATTCTTGTTAAAGGTACATCATAAAGGATTCTTGATTTCCCTTTGTCCTACTTTTATTCACACAATTAATGTCCATCTCATTTCCCTTAAAACCTTGATAATCCATGGACCAAGCTAGATTTTCCCTGTGATGCTCCTCGATCTATTGATGAACCTCTCATGACTTTTATAGACTCCATTTCCCAATGACTTGAAGATTTCCTCATTCCATTTATTACGCTAGATCATCTTACCCAACCAAAACAAACAACAAACCTTACACTTAAAAACTAGCCTAAAATCAACCATCTAAAGAAAACAAGTTCACATCCTTGCATACAATAGAGAGAGCCCTCTCTGAGTCCAGGAAGTCTAGGTCCTAGGACTCCAAAGACTGGTTGTATGTTACCCTGTGTGTTTTTTCTACCAATCTGCTAAATCACGAGACACTAACATACCAGGTTTGAAGAAAAATTTAGTCTCAGTCGCAATGTTAGAGGATAGAGGCTATGATGTTGTATTTAGAGAAGGTAACGTTTTCCTGTGACACAAAGAAACAGGGCAAGGCAAGAAAGCTGGGGTTCAGGTTAAGAATCTCTATAGACTTGATGTAGATGAAATTTCTACAAAGCTTCCTACTGTTGGGAAGTGTGAGAAATCCATGCAATTGACCCTTGAGAGGGAGCTAGATTTTCATGCAGGTAAGAGTGAACCTCAGGATGTGGATCAGCCACAAGATGAGGATCATGAAGTGGGATCAACCACTGATGCAGATAAATTTCAAGCCAGATGGGCAGAGGGAGTGCATGCAACTATACCACTAGGTGAGAGGTGGGACGACATGCATGAACAATCCCAAGAAGAAATTTCTGGGCAGGATTCATTGAGATGGTTTGGATCTCATGAATCGAAATTGGCTACGAGGAGCCCACAGAGAAGTAGTAGTCGGAACAGTTGGATAGATGCAGTCAGATGTCATGAGGACATGAAATAAAAGTGAGTGTCGCATACTTGAACGCGGATCAGAGTTGACAGCAATTGTAGAGTGCATGGATGCAGAGGTCAGCAACGCAGTAGATCCAGAAGATATGTGCAGTTGGTACCAGCAGAAGTCAGAAGACTTTGATAACATTCATTATATTGATTTAGTTGTTTGGAGGCTATTTAGTTTTGTAAGTGTTGCATGTGCGAGAAACACTAGAGAAGTGTTGCATGAAAAGGTTACAAGGCACATCCATGGAGTTGCATGTTGCATGCAAGGACATTCCTTTCTTGTTGAGAGGGAGTGTTGAAGTTTGCAACAAGAAACAGTGAAATTGGCATCCAGAAACAACATCCTTGATCCTAGTGAAAACTAAGCACCTACACTAGGTGGGGCCCACACAGGCTATTTTTTGGTGGATTTCTATTTATAGATGAGGTCTATTTATAGATGTATGTGCAAGTTCTATTTATAGATTGCATGTCTATATATAGATGCATGTCAACTATTATTATTCATTCATAATAGTTGGAAAATAAATAATAATATATTCTCAATGAGCACTTGGAAATAGTTAACTGAAGTGGCAAATCAGTTAGCTATAGGAATTTCGAGTTGAGTGGTTAGTTGGTGGGACATGCAAGTGGACTTAGTTTTAACTGAGTGATTCAAATTTGTAACAGAGTTGGAAGTGTAGTTATGAAAGTTGTAAAGTAGTTTAACTCAGTTAAGTGAGTTAAACTCAGTTGTGCTAGTTGTAACTGAAGATACACTAATGAGATATCAAGTGAATTAATTATTAATTAATTCACAATCAGTGGCCTCACATGCAATTGAATATTTACTACTATTAACTACATGCATGTCAGATCCAGTGGAGACCCAGTTGAGATGTAGATGAAAGGGACAAATTGACTATCAGTTGTGACATTATCGGTTACACACATGCAACCACACACACATTGGATGTGCCTATGATGATTGCGTATTCAAGGCAAGAAAGTATTATTCATTCAGGGGTTCTTGAACATCAGGGATTGCACAGTGGAGGCAATTTGTCTGGAGGTAGTAAATTGGCTAAGGAACTTGCCAATTTTTGTATGACAGTGTGAGATATTAGCCACTGTCCTGAGAGCTCTTGGATTGGAGCTTTGTATGTAATTGTTTCATGATCCATGATATAATACATAATATAAAATAGTGGCATTTTTATCTTTATGCTTTCCTAGTAAATTATCTGTGTTATGTGTGATTGATCTTTCTTCATGATATTGCTATTGGCGATTGCGTTTTAAATTCCAAAAATATTTTGTAGAAGTGATTATGTATTTAACAGTGGCATATAATTGTTAGATTAGGAGAATCCAGGAAATACATATTTTGTATTAAATTTATACATGAATCAATGAACATGATCCCGATAGAACTATTATTAAACATGCTAATGTATTTACCATGGTTAATACAAGGAATTTTGAGCTAGGCTCAGAGCCCTATGTTCTTCCAAGCCAATGCGAACAAGTATTTTACTCAAAGGTTCCACGTAAAGTAGGCTGGTCCTATGCTACTAGATATGATCCAAGAGGAAGGTTGGTAAATT
Organism: Pinus albicaulis; assembly: GCA_034641835.2. Lineage (NCBI taxonomy): Eukaryota > Viridiplantae > Streptophyta > Pinopsida > Pinales > Pinaceae > Pinus > Pinus albicaulis. The sequence continues at coordinate 381,979,983 of CM076572.1, forward strand.
ATAATGTAGTAGAAGAAGATGATGTAGAGGAGCAAGGGTTTCATGCGTCAAATGAATACGTTGAAGAAGTTCAAGGATATGTTATCGAGACAATGTTCTAGATGACCTAGATTATATTGACAATACGTCAGACGAAAAACTTGAAGAGGTCGAACCAAATGTGGGAGAGGATGTTTGGAATGATGATATAGAGTATGATGATCATTATGCTAAAATGGCCAATCCTTTGAACATGAATTTTGAACACGATGATACGGATGATGAGTTGGATGAAGAAGAACATTAATGATATCAAAATATTGAAATGTACGAGGTATGTATTTATATGTTTTAAGTTGGTTTGTTCTCTTTAATTTACCTTCAATAGTAAAGAACTTTGTCTAAGATATTCTTATGGAAATTTATTTTAACTTGATCTTCATATGGAAACTCATAGGTGAGAGGAAAAAATGTAATGGAAGAAATAGTGAATGAAAAAATTAAACTATATATAAAATTAAACACAAATATAACTATATAGATTAAATAACCAATATTAAAAATAAAAAATTAAATTAAAAAATATAAAATAAAATAAAAATATCTAAAAAAAAATTCAAAAAACCAAAACTACTTATGATTCCCACGCATTATGAATTATTCCCAACCCCACACCCTTCCCCTCAACCCATTAACTCATCGTGCATGCTAGCCTGGTCTCTCTACACTTAACACAAATTCCCCACCAAAACCCCTCTCACTCAGTACCGTGTATTGCAAACACTTACTTAGCAGAGGACTCACCGCAGACGATGATCGTGCTTCATCCACAGATGACGATGATGGTTCTTCATCCACAAGTGACGGTGCTTCATCCGGCCACTCAGTAGAGGACTCGTTGGATCAACAGACCCCACTCTATATTAGACCAGTAGCCATGGTATGTTTCATTACTTATTTAGACTGTCTGTGTGGCAACTGCAACACAAAATCCATGCTTATGTGTTAATGTTCAGACATATTTTTAATTTCTATTAGCAGATCTAAAATGATAGTATTAGTAGATTCACTTTTTGGCTTACAAAAAATGGCATAAATCACATCTTCTTCTTTCATCTGCTGTAAGAACTCTTTTCCACCAAGCAATAGAGTTTTTGGCTAACTCTTTGCAGCTCCATTCCCTTCTTGCAAATGTAGCAAAGTATGTTGAATACCACCCATATAGAACTTATAACAGTTCTTGCTTCCATCATGTACTACTTTCTTGTCAAATTGCTAAGGTCTTCCCAGCAGCACATGACACACATCCATAGGCATGATATCACAAGTCACTTTCTCTTGATATATACCTATTTGGAAAGCCACTTCACTTTGCTCGGTAACCATCAATTGGTGTCCTTTATGCAACCATGACACCTTGTAGGGTGTTGGATGCTTGAACTTTTTAATGTTCAGATTTTCCACCATTTTAGTGGACACCAAATTGTCAGCGCTTCCACTATCGATAACTACTTTTCAAAATTTCCCTTTGGACTTTGCATATAGTTTAAAAAAAATATTTCCTTTGTGAAGACTCTTCCACTTCCTTCTCTAGTTTCAATAGCACCTTGTTCATGAAAAGAGCTTCTCCAACCTCATGTACATTCTCCACTACAGGAGCTTGTGTTTTTTCCTGCTCTCCTTGTGCAACATAGTTTTCTCTTTGCCCTACATTTGTAACATCTGTAGATTGACCCTCTACCTCTACCTATACCTCTACCTTTTTGGTATGGTCTTCCACCTCTAGGCTCATATCCTTTCCCTACTTGTTCTTTTTGGTTAGAACCACCAACTTCATCCTTGTAAGCTAGAGCCTTCCCTCTTCTAGTTGTTTTCCCTCTTCCTTTGGCAGATCCTTTTCCTCTACCAAAGGTTTTTTTCCTGACTATCTTCTCTTCTGATCTTAAAGCATACCGATAGGCCCCCTCCATGGTGCTATGAGATAACATGTTAATCTCCTCTTGAATTTAAATCCTTAATCCGTTGATGTACCTAGATGTCTTTTTAGAGTTTTCTTCTATATAACCTGCTCTCAAGTTAACCTTATAGAACTCTTTTGTATACTCTCTCACATTCAACAACCTTTGTCTTAGGTTATGCATCTGTTTGTAAAGACTCGGCTGATAATCCTTGGGTAATAATATCCCTCTTGTCATCCATGATAACAAATAGGTTAGTATAGGTTGGTCTTTAGTTAATTAGATTGGGTCAATTAAGTTTTAATAAGGCCTTTGAAATTTAAATTTTTAAAAATCACATTTGAGGGGTCTTGAAAGTCATTTTGCATGTGAATAGCTATGGAATGACAAAAAACCCCCAATTTATGTATTTATAAAAAAAATAATGGGTAACCTCATATTTTTAAAAAAATTCATGTCTAAATCCATGTATTTAATTTTTCTCACAACTATTTATTTTAGTGTTAAAAACTTTATATTTATTTAATTTTCATACACACACACACACATACCTTTTTATATAATTTTGGGATCCTAGGCTATGTGTGGTTCTCCTTGTGCTACAAAGTTTCAAGCCCAAATGTGGTAAAACCCTTTCCATAATCAACAACAACAGAAACTTCTTGTTGCAAACCCACCACAACCCCCACAAGGGGGAAACGATGGTTCTAATCCTTTTGTAAAAGGATCGTCCACCATTTATGGCATGGAGACAGTTGATATCCAAATGCGATCTAAGACCTATGCAATTCCTATCATTGACACTTAATACACTCCCTTGATTTCAAATCCACCGCCGCCCAACGATATTCATATCGAAAGGTCTACTTCTAAAAATTTCATCCGTCCCCACAAAGGGACCCTTCGTCGCATGACTCATAATAATTTTTCACGTGTTGCCCAAAACTACAACATTGTATAATATTTGGTGCAAGTACTATCACCTATGTCTTCTCTCGAAGTGTTGCAAGCCTGTCTAGCGTAAAGGAAAGCTCTGATTTTAGCCATTGGTGGAATTAACCCTCATGATTATATGCTAGCTATAGTTGACATGGAAAAATTCAAACCTCGCCTTTCTCATCAACTCGCCTTTCAAGTGCAAGTTGTGTCGAAAGGCATGCCCATCTATCGCATTGTCATTGGCAAAGGTGCTTCAACCTCCGTAATTTCAATTATGTGTTGCCTCACTTTGGTTTCTCCCATTTTGTCTCCACCGTCGAATTCCCTTAAAGCTTTTGATGGCCACACCTTCCTCCCAAAAGGATACCTTTCTAGCTACCACATTAAGCTTAGTGGGAAAAATATAGCATTGGACATTGAAGTCGTAGATCGTCATCTCGGCTATAATCTCCTTTTGGGCCGCAGTTGGTCTTACGCCATGACTGCCATTGTCTCTTCAGTTTTTTGAATCATCCTCTTTCCTCTGGATGGGAAAATAGTTACAGTGGACCAGCTATCCTTCTGCAACCCTGGATTATTCCATGTTGTCCAACAGCACTGTACCCCTAGTAGGAGGAATTATTGACTCTTATGTCAGTATTGGTATCGGTATTTTGAAGGCATCTTCCCTTATGGGATTTTTTCCTCTCCTGCTGCCTGAGGTTCCACAAATGGCTTCAATGATATCCACCATATCAGATGGCTCTATCGATCCCTATATCCTACTGGCCCCTTCAAACATTGATTCCTATGGAGAAAAAATGACGCTTTCACTGGTTGAGTTGGCTTATCAAGCCATCCAATCTACATTTTACCCCTCTGCTACTTTGGTTTCGACCAATAGTACCATCATCTCTCCCCTCATGATTCCTTATAAATATCTCCTCGATGAAATCCTACCTTCGAATGAAGCTATTCAATATATCATTTCTGTAGAAGAGCGACCTTGGGATGATTTTCATTACTGCGCTACGATATCTGATTCAGACGCGGAAACTATACAAATATTGTATTTTGACCCACCTGAGATCATTCCATCTTCTTACATAATTTTTCATACTATCGATGTGGAAGGGAAATTTGGAAATCTCTCAAATAATAAGCTCATCGAAATCTCAGAAAAAACAAACATTGTGGAAAATATATAGATTGGAGCATATTGTAGTCCTGAGGAAATTGCACACTTCACATCCATTTTTAAGGAATTTCGTGATGTTTTCGCTTGGTCTCAAGAGGAAATTCATGGCATATACCCTTCTATCATCGAGCATGAGATCAAGACATATGAAAATGAAAAGCATGTTCGGAAAAGACTCAGACTTTTCCACCCTCGCAAAGCTGCGACCATCAAGACAAAATTTGAAAAACTCTTATGTGTCGGTCTCATCTATATTGTTCCTTTAATAGAATGTTTATCCAATCTGGTTCTGGTAGATAAGAAGCAAGGTACCATTCAATTTTGTGTCGATTATCATGATCTAAACACTGCGTGTCCAAAAGACAACTTTCCGACTCTATTTATAGATAAGATAATCGACATTTGCACCAATTGTGAATATTTTTCCTTTATGGATGGATTCTCAGGATATAACCATATTGTTATTAAGAAGGATGACCAGCACAAAAATGCCTTTTCATATTGAAAACTCCCATTCGGTCTCAATAATGTCGAAGCCACATTTCAGAGGGATATGGACTATGCATTTCATGATATCAAACATATTTTTCAAGCTTACTTGGATGATCTTCCTTCTCATTCCAAAAAAGGATCCCAACACCTCGCTCATCTTCGAGCAATTTTCGCTAGGTGTAGGTTCTACAACATCAATCTAAATCCACATAAATGCATATTTTTTGTCGAGTCTAGATGGCTTCTTGATTTCATTGTCTCCAAACATGGGATTAGGGTTGATCCTGATAATTTAAACATAATTACTGAAATTCCAACGTTTGCAAGGGAAGGCAAAATTCTTACGTCGTTTCATCGTAAACTATGCCAAATTGACAAAAGGTTTTATGAACTTACTCAAGAAAGGGGTACCTTACCTATGGGATGATCAAGCTAAATGATACTTTAATGCCTTGAAATAGGAAATTGTTTCCGCCAAACTACTTAGTGCCCCCAACTATTCACGCAACTTTCTTCTTTACCTGGTAGCCTCACCATCCTCCCTAGGAATGGTTTTGGTTCAAGCACACAATGACGCTAGTGAGAATGTGGTTTATTATCTCTCAAAAGGCCTCGTTGGACCTGAATTATGATATTCACATGTGGAGAAGCTATCTTTGGTCATTGTCTCTGATGTCAACTGCCTCTGACACTACATACTGCTACAACAAACTACTGTCATTGCTTTGGAGAATCCCATGAGACACATTCTATCTTTTCATATCATTGGATGGAAATATTCCAAATGGATTGTAATCCTCCAACAATTTGACTTGGTTTTTGTTGTTTCCAAGGCCAAGAAATCTCTAGTCTTCCATGAATTATTTTCAGACCTTCCCAGAGTTGACCCAGATGAAGTAGCTCATGATTCATTTCCTGATGAATCTATCTATTTTTTCGACTCTACTAATCCTTGGTATGGATACATTCTTGTCTACCTCCAAATACAAAAATGTCGCCCATATTTAAAGTTAGATGACTATCATCACATCTGCCACCAAGCTCAGCACTACCTCATGTTGAAGGATACAATATATCTTCATAGCGCTGATACATTTCTTCAACGTTGTCTCACTCTTACTGATTCGGAGCTAATTGTAAATGATTGCAACATTGGGGAATGTGGAGGTAATGTTTAGGGCATAGCTACTACCCAGAAAATATTATGTGCAGGACACTATTGGCCCACCTTTTTTAAAGAGTTCATGACTACAATCCAGAAGTGCCATCCATGTCAAATTTTTACTTAGAAAATGTGCGCTCATCCTACCACTCTGCATCCGGTGATTTTTGTCGGTCCCTTCACCAAATGGTGAATAGACTTTGTAACATGTAATTACACTTTCATGGATGGAAACAACTACATCATAGTTGTTGTCGACTATTTTACGAAATGGGATGAAGCCATTCCAACTTTTCAAGCCAATGGGGAAACCGCTACTCTCTTCCTGTTCAATCAGGTTATCTGTCGATTTGGTGTGTCCCATATAATTTTCACATATCAGCGTTCTTATTTTCAGAACTACATGATTTCGAAGTTAACATCCTTGCTTGGTTTTTGACAAGATTATTATTCATCCTACTATCTGCAAGCTAACGATTTAAAATTCAAATCCATTAATTTTGTCCTCAATACCATGATTCGACAATTAGTAGGAAACAACAAAACCACATGGCATCGAAAATTATACTCTGCATTATGGGAATACTGAACGTCAGTGAAAACTACTACAGGCTTCACGCCATTCCAACTAGCATAAAATCTGGAAGTAGTTCTCCCAATTGAGTGTCAGATTCCCACACTCAAGTATATATATATTGTGTCCAATTGTTCTACATTAAAAACTCTTCAAAACTTGGGTGTTATATACAAAAATGACTCTGCTAAGCCTCGCTATGACATCTAAACATTTATGCCTACTCCTGTTGATCCCACTGCTCATGATAGTGGATAACTGCTCAATATAACCTCCTCAGAGGCACCAAAAACCTCTCTGGCACAACAACTGTATGCCCCTGCAGGTGGATCGGGACCTCCCTCATGGGAAGAGGTGCCACACCCATGGTCAATCCTTCGAGGTTCCTAGAAACCTGGAGAAAACTTCAAGTATCGTCTCCCTCTTTGGTGGTCGTCGCGGCCTCTGCTGCTACTCCAGACCCATGTATTTGCATACCTTAACTAGCATGGAAAGGGGCTCCAGTTGGTCATACAAGTGATACATTTGTGTCAAGCAAATGCTTCATGTCAAAAACGGTTTCACCCATTAAACAAAAAAATTGCATAAATATTCAAAAAAAAAAAAAATACTTGTGCTCTGAGTTATCATCTTACCTATTGGCCCCCATTGAGTTCCAAGTGGAAATATCAGCTCTTAATATCTTTTCAGGTTCATCCCAACATAGGAATAATCCTCTATCATCAGAATCTAACCACTAAGCCACTCAAATAATGGATCATAGAAAAAGTGTTGAATCGGGCCCTTTCCAGTCTAAGGCATCAAGGCGGCCCATCGATCCTATCTAGGCTCCCTAGGTTCAACTATTCCCATGAGAATTTGAGGCCTCATCAAAGGCACTCTATCTAGTATGTATGAAACAATCAATGTACACACCCAAACTCTCTTTGGGCCCGAGTCTTGCAAGCTATCAACTCCTCTCTAACTAGTATGCAGACAAGAAACCAAGCACAATATTTCAGTTGTAGGAACCTGTAACTGATAGTTAGGAGCCTACCAAAAAAGTAAATCACAAAAAGGGGTGAAATAGCAAATTTTTTTCCGAGTAATGCTCTCCACCATATCATATAGTGCGTTAATAGCTTGACTAATGCATTTTTCACAAGCAGGAACAGCATTTAACACTCTAGGGTGCAAAAGAAAGGTGCATTACAGAGGCTAGATTGTAGAATAGTGTCAACCAAGGCCTGATCTGAAAACTTTGAGTAGCTGAGATGGCTGTGGAGCATAAAAAATGGTCAAAAATGGATGTGAGAATAACGGAAAATCATAGAAGGAGATAATCAAGAGTTTGAAATCAATATTTTGAACGACCGCGACTGTGTATAATAATTAATGGGTTTGTCTTGAATAGACATAATCCATTTTATATTCCTTACATGCTAAGGATAATTAAATGGGAAAGACGACTAAGTGTGGAACTTTGATCACAGTCTAGGAGAGTCATGCCTAAAGTACTGATCCAAAAGTGATCGAATAAAGTGCTTAAGCAGTTTGATTAGTTTGTCCTTTAGATTTGATTGTTAACTGAAGTATGCTTTAATGAAAGACAACATAAACTAGAAGCAATAAATGATTAAATAACAGCAATAATCACAGAGAAGAAGAAGCAAATAGTTTGATGACGGAGTTCGTCCCTCCTAGACTACATCTCCGGGTCCGCTTTTAAGTGGGTGTCCGTTTTTATTAGGATTGATCTTGAAGAATATTTACACTGAAATGGAATAGAATGACTATGCTCATGGCACTTCTGAACCCTGTAAACAGAAATTACTCTTCCTCGCCTTTCTGATGCCTGTCTCCGTGCTCAATTCCAACCACCGACGGCTGAGCAATGCTGCAAAAAAATTCTCCTCTAACCTTTCGAAACTGAACTCAAAACAGCCAATGTCCAAGATGAACTTCATGAGAAAATGTCATGGCTTTATAATTCTGCAATCGTACCTTGGATAGGAAAAATAGCAATTGGTTGAGATAAACTATGTAAAAGGGTCTCGGATCCTATATTTTACACAAACCTAGGGATTAAGTCTTTGACCTTAGCACTCTATTTAATACAAAAACCCAAAAACTGACCATATAATATAAATATCAGCCTGACGGTTAGGCTAACTGGGTGGAGGATGACAACCATCGGCATGTGATCAACAAGGATATTTTCTGACTGTTGCGGTGGATTCAACGGTCACAGTTACATCTGGAGGTAACAGTCCTATCTATTCACATAACATTTTAACCTGGCAGTCTCTGCGCAGTTACAACTGGCAGACATCTCTAAACACTTAACATTCTCTTCCACGGTTAATACACCCTATCATATGTGATCCAATTTCCGACATGGTATACCTTGGTGATTAGCATTGCGGTTAGCGCTGTGGTTTGTTATAATATTTTTTTTTTTAAAAACATCTAAACCTTATTATAAAGGTTTATGAAATGGTTTTAATTTATTTTATTTATGGGTTTTATAAAGTTTAGGCTGAAACTTTATTTCAAAGAATTAGTGCTTAAGACTTAGGTTTATAGTGCTAGGACTTTACATAAGTTTTTTGGACTTAGGATAAGGATTTAGGTTTATTGTTTTAGAACCTAGGCTATCACTTAAGTCTTTAAACCTTAGGTCTTAGATGATGTACTGGATAAGGTTTTAGACCTAGGTTTTAGATTTTTAGATCTAGGTCATTTTTTTTTTTTGTAACCATAGACCTTTACATTATGAGGTATTTCACCCTTTGACCAAATTTAACCCAATTTCACCTTTTCATCACACACATGACGATCATGCCATGAACCTGACACTAAACCATGAACGATTTTGAGGTCTTCCTTCGGAAGATATTGACGGAACTGCGGATTTGGAAACTGAACTAGATGTTGGACAATCTGGAACTCTGTCGATCTTATACTGATCAAGATCCTCCTGTATCAATCCTCTCCACTTAAAAAATTTTTAGACCACAAAAGCTTGATTTTAAGCTGAAAATAAGTGAGAATAAAACTCTCTCACTTTCATCTTGACTTTGATGACATACAACCATACCTGATCATTGACCTAAAATTGATGCTTATCATGGTGCAATTTGAACCTGACTTGTCTCAATGCTTATCGTGGCGCAGAAGAATGTAAGGCTTGATTGTAAGCTTGATGCACATAAGTTACAAATTCATCCCACATATTAGGATGTTTACTGCAGTTACATTGAAGAATATGTATCCTGGTCCTCTTTACCATTTCTTTCTATCCTTGAACCAAATCCATGTTGCCCCATGGTTGCAAAGGAACTGGAAGTGTCATGTGCAAACCAATATTTCGGTTTCATGGCCTGCTTTTCAAACACATTACACATACTTTTATTTATTTCACAATTGTTTCATACATATGAGACCAGTAACAATACCTTTGACATTGTGTCGTAGTCTTTCTTACGCCTACAATCCGAGAAAGATAAATTTCCCGAATAACCTACACCCTTTCTATCTAAGCATTATGAGTTAGTGATTCAAAATTATCTTCAAAATCATTATCATTACTATACTATTCTACATAACTTTCATAAAACAATGAAATTTTATGCAGTACTGCTGAAGCATTCAAAGATAGTATATCAACTACTTTACTTGTTACACTTTCCTTGTCCTTAATTACTAAGTGAATTTGCTGAAGAAATCCCATCCAACTGTAGTGAGATTGTTGCAACTTAGTATATGACTGAAAGTATTGAAGCAGCTGATAATCTATGTGAATTACTATTTCCATTTCATAACCTTTAACATCTATTTTAACTTTATATGGTTGTTGATGATCTATCAATGCGGTGAAATTTTTATGCTTAATTGAATCAACTTTAAAATTGACACTTATTCCCCATATCTCGTTTTTCTTATGAGCCAAAATTATGGGTGAACTCTATGGAGATGAACTGGGTCACATTAATTCTTTTCCAACCATCCCTAGAATTTGTTGCTTTATTTCTTTATGCTCTATAACTGACTTGTGATACATTCCATTATTAGAGGCATTAAACATCAACTGCATCTCATGTGATATTTCCTTTTTATGAAGTAGATGTTTTGGTTATTTAACTAGATCTTGAAATGAATCTACTTTTTTAACCAAATTACCTTCATACTGAATTTCACAGCCTGAACAAGTATCAATAAGATCCTTATGTTTCTCTTTTATCGACATGAGTATGTATCTCTTACTTGAACTTATTAAGCGCTTCATTTGATTAGCATTAATTAAATTCAAGTGATATTTGATTTCATGTGCTCGAACGATGTAATTAATCCCATCTTTCTTGAGATGATGCACATGTTCCTTTCTATAAAATATTGCATCACAGACATAGAGATAAGGGCTTCCTAAAACAATTCCACATATTTCTAAAGGTATCACATCTAGCTCCACTTCATCGATATAGTTAGTTGTGATTGTAAATTTTAACCGACACTGTTTCGTAGCATGAATTTGACTTTGTTCCTTTAACCACCCTAAAGGATATGGCTTTGTATGATTATGTGTTTTCAAACCCAATTGTTTAACCAATGACTCAGAAATCAAATTTGCCTATGATCCCGTATCGAAAAATGTATCTATCTTAGTATGCTTTGAAGTTACCCTTATATGAAATAAATTGATTTTTTATCTTCATTCTGTTGTTTGATGTTTAAAGAAGCAGAAGTAATAGCATGAGAAATTTTACCTATTGTAACCATAGCAGTGATTTTACCTTCATCACCTGAATCGGATCCAAATTCCAAGCCTTGCTGGATCATTTTTTTCAACCTTCTTTTCACCCTTCTTCGATTTTAATTTCTTCGGCTTCAGTTCTGGATGAAGTTTCCAACACCTAGCTTCATCATGGCCGATCATTTGGCAATGTGTACACATAGGTATTTCATCTTCCTTCTGAGTTGTGGCAGTGTTCTTTGCCTTTGAATTTCCCTTCTTTTTGCTATCTTCAGTTTCCAACTGATTGGATTTCTTTGGTGTAAACTTGAATGGTCTACCACCTGATTCAACATGAATTTCTTGAACACAAACTTCATCAAAATCATTAGGATTGAAAATTAACAATGTATGCTGCAAATATGAATGAAAACTGCCAATATACTTCAACAAAGTTTATTTTGTGTCTAAATAAATACCGAGTGCTAATGCTTTGTTTCTGAATTCCTGTGTGAACTCTTGGACATTCTGTCCCTTACCTTGTCACAAGAGTTGCCAATCAATTATAGCTTGCTATGTGTGACCCAACGAATAGAATTTTTTCCTTAGAGCTTTAATAAAATTAGTCCATGAGGTGATAACTTTTCCTTTATTCTTTAAATCTATCTGTGTCTTACTATCCCACCAGATCAAAGCAGTACCCCCCATTCTAAGAGTAGCTAATTGGAACTTTGTCTTATCATCAGTAATATCTTAAATATGACAATAGACTTCTAACTGTTTTACCCAATTATCTAGTTTCTTAAGGTTTATTTCACCATCATACATAGGTAATTCGAACTTAACATCAAATTTCAATAATGGAATCTTAGGTTTCTTTTATTTTTCTAACTCAGAACTAGAAGTAGAAGAGGAAGAAGAAGGTGATGGAGATGACGGAGGAGAAGGAGATTTATTTGCCCTGCCTTTACCATTTTCCTTCTTTGATGCCTTCAACGATGAGGTTGCATCTCTTGTCTTCTTGTCGTCATATAATTCTACCAACATTTGCGGCATGTTTAGAAACATCTACTGGATCTGATTCTCATCCCTGGGTTTCTTTTCAGTAGCTTCAGGAATCTCAACGGATTCAGTCCCTGTCATCGTTGATCAATGAATGACTTTCCGCTTTCCAATCTTTGGATCGAATTCCTGAAGCTCGCCTTTTCCACATTGCAATCCCAACCTAGTTAACATCCACTGACAAACAAACTACAAGCATAACCTGCTCTGATACCAAAATGATCCGAAAGTGATCGAATAAAGTGCTTAAGTAGTTTGATAAGTTTTCCCTTTAGATTTGATTGTTAAATGAATTATGCTTTAATGAAACATGAAATAAACCAACAGCAATAAATGATTAAATAACAGCAATAATCAGAGAGAAGAAGAAGCAAACAGTTTCATGACGGAGTTCGTCCCTCCTGGACTACATCTTCGGGTCCGCTTTTAAGTGGGCATTCGTTTTTATTAGGATTGATCTTGAAGAATATTTACACTGAAATGGAAAATAATTATTGTGCTTGCAGGCACTTCTGAACCCTGTAAACAGAAAGTACTCTTCCTCGCCTTTCCGACGCCTGTCTCTGCGCTCAATTCCGACCACCAAAGGCTGAGAAATTCTGCAAAGAAATTTGCCTCTAACCTTTTGAAACTGAACTCAAAATACCCAATGTCCAAGATGAACTTCATGAGCAAATGCCATGGCTTTATAAATCTGCATTCATACCTTGGATAGCAAAAATAGAAATTGGTTAAGATAATCTATGCAAAAGAGTCTCGAATCCTATATTTTACACAAACCTAGGGAATAATTCTTTGACCTTAGCACTGTATTTAATACAAAAACCCAAAAACTGACCATATAATATAAATATCAGCCCGATTTTTAGGCTAACTGGGTGGAGGATGACAACCACCGGCATGTGAACAGGGATATTTTCCGACAGTTGTGGTGGCTCCGGCAATCACGGTTACATCTGGTGGTAACAGTCTTATCTGTTCACATAAAATTTTAACCCGGTGGTCTCTGTGCAGTTACAACCGGCAAACATCTCTGAACCCTTAACATTCTCCGCCACGGTTAATACACCCTGTCATATGTGATCCAATTTCCGACACGGTCAACCTTGGCGGTTAGCGCTGCGGTTAGCGTTGTGGTTTGTTATAACATTTGTTTTACAACATTATCAGAACCTTATTATAAAGGTTTATGAAACAGCTTTAATTTATTTGATTTATGGGTTTTATAAAGTTTAGACCGAAACTTTATTTCAAAGAATTAGCGCTTAAGACTTAGGTTTATAGTGCTAGGACTTTACATAAGTTCTTAGGACTTAGGATAAGGATTTAGGTTTAATGTTTTAGAACCTAGGCTATCACTTAGGTCTTTAAACCTTAGGTATTAGATGATGTGGATAGGGTTTTAGACTTAGGTTTTAGAGTTTTAGATCTAGGTTAGTTTTTTTTTTTTTTTTTTTGTAACCATAGACATTTACATTATGAGGTATTTCACCCTTTGACCAAATTTAACCCAATTTCACCTTTTCATCACACACATGACGATCATGCCATGAACCTGACACTAAACCATGAACGAATTTGAGGTCTTCCTTCGGATGATATTGACGGAACTGTGGATTTGGAAACTAAACTAGACGTCGGAAAATCTGGAACTCTGTCGATCTTATATTGATCAAGATCCTCCTGGATCAAGTGCAATATGAGCTTTATGCTCTGATGGCATGTTGCAGGTGCAATTTTCATATAGCAGAAGCTACAACAGGTATGAGAGACATGACAGGAGTACAAGCTAAGCATTGCAATCAAATTAATGAGCATGGAGAGCCTCTTTTTATGCATATTTGACTGAGATCTAATTCTTAGTATGTAAACACTCTTAGGTTCCCATTATGTGATTTAATGTGACTGCAATAGTTGAGCAAAAGGATCCCATTTCCAGTTATTAAATGTGGTTGCAGATTCCAAGCAATTTGAAGTAACATTAGCATGGAAAACCATGGGCATAATACACTCTTAGGCAATGTGTTTCACTATAAAGACAACATTGACCATTGTGTAGTAGAGAAATAAAACCCAATATTTCCATTGAGTAAGTGATGGAATGCAACATAGTGAGTAAGTTGTGTGGAGAATTTTGTGGGTAAATGTTGCTAAGAATAAAGGTAAAGTGTGCCTGTGTTATAGAGAGAGGTCGAGAATGTGCCTAAGCTATTGTGAGAGGTTGAGTGTGCTTCTGGTTTAGAGGGATAAGAATGATTAGATTGTATGCTACAATAGAATGAGCAGAGTTCAAAATTCAGAGTGTTGCAAGGGCCAAGTATGAATGTATGTTGCAAGGGAAGAGTCTATGAAGTGTTTAAGGTCGAGAGTAGATATGTGCCAAATGAATGAGGGTTGAGAACAGTGTTTTGTTGCAGAGTGACTAGAGGATATATTTTTGTGCGGGCATAGTGAAGTGAAGGACATTAAGTAGAAAAAAGGGTCGAAAGGCAGAGGAGAACAAAGTGCTAAAAAAAGGAAAAGAGGCCGCCATTTACATTGAGCAGTAAAATTCCCTGTTGAGTGTGGGTTGGGGCCTATATATAGGAATTTTATGCTTCCATATTAGTGGATTTCTGAATAGAAATTGGGGGTTGGTGCATCCTACAAGTTTGTTCTTGCATCAATCCAAGAAGATACAAGTTGGTGCTTGCAAAAAATCCAAGAAGTTGGTGCTTAATTGGTGCTTTTGGTAAGTTAACTAGGTGTCTACAAAATAAGGGGGTTGGTTCTTCCCGTGAGTTGTGGCTCACAGAAAAATTGATGTAATAGAGTAGGAGCTCACATTTACATTAAAGCACAAATAATCTTTGGTGGTTTTTCTCCCATAAGGGTTTCCATATTAAACCTTCATGTCTCATGTGTATGTTTCTCATGGTGTGTGTTTTCATGTGATGATTTGTATATCTATTGAACATGTGTTGTTGTTGGTCACGTGAATATTTGATGTGTTTGAATGAGAAAATATAAATTGGCATAAAAATTTAAAGCTAGCCTAAATATTGATTCACCCACCCCCCACCCCCCTCAGTATTTGACATTATTTCCAATAGCTATCCTATGATTTGACCATCAATTCACATAATATTTGTTGGCCTATGAAGGTACCAACTAAAGTTATTGTAGCACACAGAACTCAGAGCATAGCAAGCGAGAAGAGAAGCGGCTAAGGGAGTTTTTCGCACTCAAGGAGGCAGGTTACTAACCGTGCAGCCCATGAAAATGCATATTAGCAGACCGCACAATGCCAGTTTTGTCAGCATCCAAACCGGATGGAGAAGGAAGAGCCAACCTACCAGAGCAGGTGACATCAGCCAGAAAACCATGCAATTCCAGTTCCTTCGGGAGCAAGGCCAAATGGAGAAGGCAGAGCTGACTCACCGAAGTAGGTGACACCAGTTGGTAGGTTGCCAATCAGATGAGCTCTAAGGGCTGAAGTCCTAATCCACCATGGGATTTTTGACCTGTCAAAAATCCAGAGGGGATGACCCGTCTCACGGTACAGTACGAGCAGCACGAAGGTAAACATGTTAAGGTAAGAGTCAAGGTACGAAGCCTGTGTCGTGTGTTGGGCATGTGGCCTCTCACCCACCCAGTCGTCGTCATCCAATCTCCCTGTACCACATGTCCTCCTGCTAAAATCATCCTCCTAATGTCAACCCTCCAGTTTTTTTCACCTTCCTCACCCTAAAAGGACCATTCCCCCTCAGGTTTTTCAGTTCACCATTGTTTTTATTACCATTCGCATTTGTTACCAAGCTGAGCACCCAGTTAAAAAATCATATTCTGTGCAGCTCTTTCCTCACGTTGCTCTCGTCACCTCAATTATTTGGTCGGTCCCCTCTTGTTTTCTTTTACTGTTATTTTCTAATTATGGTTGAAAAATTTAAGAAGACCACTCCCGAAACCCCACAAGCCTAAGAGGCCAGGACCACCTCTGGTCCTGAACCACTCATTGACTCCCAGGCCTAGCTTTGTGACCCCATTTACCCTTTCAATTTAGCAAATATGCAGTCTGAGCTTCTGGGCTAAAAATGGCGAGGTGAGGACCTATTTAGGTTTTTTGACTCAGGGCTTTATTACCATATCCCCCCATCTATTCATCACCTTCCTGAGTTTATAGCCTGGCTGGCTGAAGCTTATATCTAGCATAAGGGTTTCTTTCTTTTCGCACAGGGAACTAAGATACTTGAAATCACCCCTCAGATGATTATGAAAGCCCTATCCTATCCCCCTTCTCACAACTGCATCGAATTCACTGAGGTAACCCTCATGTGCCACTACTTGAACCTTCTCCTCAAGAAGAAAAGGTCCCTCCTAGAGCTAATTATCGTGTCTCATGTGTCTGTTCTCCCACCCAGTGATAAATTCCCTCTTTCGGTCTTCCTCGAGACCATCCATTTTGGGTATGTTGGGGTGGAAAATGTGGTTTGGGTAACTAACGCTTGTCTAGGGTTCCTAGACCTCATGATACAGCCTGGGGTTCTTGACATTCCTACCTTTTTGGCCTCTATCATTTAGGATCATTTCCAAGGCCTATGAACTTAAATTTGTTTTAGGTACTATTATTTGGTGTTCTATTTTTTCATGTTCGCACATGCAGACATGTTCAGGGGCTTAGGCATGGAGAAGTTCTATAAGCAAGGGGAAAAGCCAAAATCCATTTTTGAGTCAACCCTCTCAATTCGCCAACACCCCAAAGGAAGGGGATACACGAAATTCATCACAGATTTCATGTCCAGGGACTATGAAATTATACATGGTAGCCCTCCGCCTGGGATTTTTCCTAAACAGAAGGAGTTTCTCTAGTTCAATCAGACATAATGTGTCAGGGACTAGTATTTTTTTGAGAATCACATCGAAATCATAGTTTATGGTTCTGAAATTCCTCCTTTCCATCTGCCAGCTTTCATGCCCATGAGAATTTTTTCCCTCGAATTCATCAAGAAAATCCTGAGCGTAGACCAAACTCATTATGTGCCCACAAAGAAGGGATATATTTTAAAGCTCTCAAGTGTAGTAGGGCCTTTCACCATCAACTGAAGGCATGCACTTCCTCTAGATGAGGGGTTGCTTCAGAAGATGAACTTCCTATAAGTAGATGTATGGCACTATGACCCTAAGGAATTCATTGCACACAAAAGGAAGAAGATTAATTCTTTGACATATGAACATGAGCCTAGACCTCAAGTAGAATGGAAAGCTAACTTTGATTCATGGCCTTTGGATACAAATATGGAGGATGACTCCCTGATTTCTGAAGGAAGCACCAAAGGAGATAGTGCATAGAACAAGGAGGAGGCTCAGGACCAAGAAAGTTACCGAGTGGTACAGGATTTTATGTAATATTCCCAAATGGGAAAATTCAGCAATACATGCATAGAAAATTCATTTTTCAGAAATGTAAGCATTAACTGAAAAATGTAGCCCATGGATCCATTAGATCTAATAATATAACAACCAAATCTGAAAGGAAATCAGAAAAAAAATCATTATGGCCTAGTTAAACATGCCTCCCATGCTCAAAACAACCCAAAATCATTAAAACCCTAAGACTGCAGCAAACATAAATTATTGCAGAAAGTGAAAGTGCACTTTATTGAGGGTTATACTCAGAAATATGAGAGACAAAATCGATTTTCTTATATGTTAATCAATGAGGCCCAAAAACAGAGATCTAGCCTCTTTTATAGAAATCCAAGATGACCCAGCAAGGGTTTCTCGCTAAACATGAACTACAAGAGGCATCTACTATAGATCTATGCTTGAATCACATTGTATGGTTGAAGCACTACATAAATATGGTTGATCATGTAAATAAATGGTTGTATTTCCTCCTACTAGCTTTCCGGGAAGAGGAATGAACCTCCTTCAAGGAAACTAGCTTCTAAAATAGGGATTTAAACCCCTCCACTACAATACCTTAAGAAATAATGCAATTTCTAAAGGTGATTGTGCATTTTATGAAGGTGACTACTTGGCCTAACACTTGATAGTGGAAAATGTAGCACAAATTCTCTTCTCAGATTTCTTAAACAATATCTCCAAGCAAGAGTGGGGAATTCCCACATGAAAAGACCCTTGCACTAAACAGTGCAGAAAACTTAGCTAAACAGCCAAAGGATGCAGAGAATTATAAACAAACCACATACAAAATATAATATTCAATCACTCCCCATATGGCTTCCATTCCCTCCATTATATAGTTGATGAGCTTCCTCACCAAGGGTCCCACCCAATTATGAGTTTGCTTCCATGCAAAGGCTCCTCCACCAAAATTACATTGTCTCCATTATTCCCACTCATCCTTTTACAACGATGTTTTATTTCATCAAGCTTGACTTGATCTCCATGCATTGTCTCTTTTCACACCCAAGGTGTCTTCATTTTGACTAGCTAGATTGGTCTTCATTCACACTGAGATGTCTTTACTTATGATCCACTCCTCATAAAATAATGCTTGTTGACTTGGTCAAAATTGACTTTGTCCACACATTTTAAACCCTGTTCACACATGAGGATGTTTGATCTACTTATTATCATGATCCTTTTCACATTATGAGGGATTTTATGCCTACTTAATCCTCTTATGAGCCTCCTTGCCCATTTATTCATATAACTAGATTTTAAAAGAAAAATTAATATTCCTATTAGTTGCATGCTAATTTACGAATATAACTGTCTTCCCCTCCCAAATGTTGCTTGTCCTCAAGTAACTGCAAGGGTGCTGCAAAATCTCCCCTCCTCCTCTTGTGGCCTCCTCATCCAATAGTCTCCACCATTGCTTCAGATATTCTACAATAATTCTGTCTCCCAATGGTTTCTCCCAAGTGTGTGATTTGGCCTTTGGTGGATAAACCAAATGGCTCTCATCATGAAAGAATGGAAGGTCTATTTGAAAACCTTATTTTTTATCAATGGCCTCCTCAAGATATAAGTGATGAAAATCATGGGGAACTTCATTACTGATTAAAGGCTCCCATCTCCATGCTATCATCCAAATGAAATGAATCACCTCCCAGCTTGGTAATTCATAGAAAATATCCTCCCAAATTCTCATGAGAGGCATGTCCCAAGTGCTCCAAACAATCATATGGTCCACCTCATAAAGAAACAAGTGATCTACTATAGTGGCCATATAGTCTCCCATGCTCCCCTTGAAACATGTAGTGCAAAAAGTGTGGGAAATTTCTTCCCCCAAGGACACATCCAACCAATGTGTCTCTCCTCCAATCATGTTCCCAATAAATATAAGAACATCTTCGGCATATGGAATCATAATTAAAGTCATGCTAGCTGTCGTATGTAGTAAAGGAGAAGGATAATGGTCCCTCATATGCAACCACCATAGTTTTACTCCTAACTGCCATGAATATGATATAAAAATTGTTTATCCCACCACTTGTTTGTTGTCCCATCCTTCTTGTATGCTTGGAGAAGGTGTATGATAGTTGGTGCTAATGAAGCACACCATGAAGAATACAACATCTCCCCAAAATATATTAGGGAATGGTCAACATATTCATTGCTCATTGCTCTAAGTAGCCCATGAAGCCCATAAGAAAAGTTGACCCCTCTTGGAGCAAAGCCCTATACATGAGTGTTAAGAAAATACAAGCATATAGTAGATACATCATGATGTTCAGAAATACAAGTCTTACCATACAATTGTTTCAAATCAGTGAGGTAACTCATGGACGATTTCCCTCTCACACCCAATGAATAAGGAGGTGGTAATGATAACTCTTCCTAAGAGTTATATTCCTCCTCAACCAGCAAATGATATATGCACTTCTTCATATGAGAGTGCACATCCTCTTTGAATTTTACCCACATGAATCCATATAAGATAGTATGGTATGCTCCAATGAAACCAGTGGGTTTAGAAAGCAATATCTCATAGGTTGCATTAAGTAGTTCATCCTTAAGCTTGGAGTATCTAGTCAAATAGATTTGATCATGAAAATAAATGACTCCCTCAAATACTTTATACCTCCCATCCATCACTTTCCCATCAAGAACCTTACATGTGAAGAGGTCCGCGGAATATTCCATCAAGAGTTGGGAATCCCAATAAGGATCTAGGCTCCCCAACAATGACAACATTGTAGAAATTTGAAATGAAGCCCCTGTCATAACATGGCTCTCTTCTTTGACATTATTGATGCCAAAGTCAAATTTTGGAGTACTATCAACTTTATTCTGTTTCCCTTCTTGCAGCTGATCTTGCTCAAGACAAGATTGAAGCAGATGGAAGTCAATTTCTCCTTGAAAATTGTTTTCTTTCCAAAACTCCTTAATTTGGCCCATGCATGAAAGAGTTTTGATATGCTATTGTCATGTTCAAAAATATTCTTTGTGTGTGAAAATATCATTGGATGTTTAAAATATATGGGGTGGCCATTTGATATCATGCTCATTTCATCATAGATTTCTGAATTCTCCTTTTTCAGCGCAAATAGCTGAGTGGGAGATAACAATGTCCATTTCAAAAAATTTCTTACCTCTCCTTTGAATTCATCAAAGATTATTTGCGTTGTGATAGCTTCTCCCAAGGCTCCTTCCTTAGCTAAGTATGTCAATGTTGCCCCAAGTTGAGAGAACACTTTATTATTCTTCCAATCAGGGGGTCTCCTTGGTGGAATGCCTCCATGAAAAGATACATCAAGGCATAGAGCAGGATGTACATGTGTGTGGACATATTTGTCCTTGCCTTTATTGCACAAATACTCCTGCCTCCTTTGTGTATCAATCTTCTGAAATAAATAGGGGTGTGTGCTCCTCATCATATGATGCTTGCCCTCCCCTTCATCTTCTTCTATCTTCAAGATCTCACCATTTGACAATGATGGCACATGCTGCTCATGGACTGTACCATGATCTCTATATGTGAGACTCTTCAGAACCCATTGCAAGAGTGCAAGAGTTTCTCTCCTTGGAGAAAGTGCTCCATCTTCATCTTCATGAGGTACTAGATGTGATCTTGATATGACTACGTTGTTATCTCCAACCTTCTCTTCCTCCTCATAAATATTTGAAAATGACTCATCATCAATAAGATACCTTAGGTCTTGGTCTTCCCTTGAAGTAGGAATCTCCATGTCTTCCTCTTGAGAATAAAGCTCTCCATGCAATGGGGACTTTGCCTTTGGCAAGGTATCATACAAGTTTTCTTCCATTTCAATGGTTTTCTGAAATGGAGCTGAGTTTTTGGATCCTTCCAACCCATTCAAAAGTTTTGTTTGTTTTGGTTTGATAGACTCCATAGAAGGTGTTTCATAAGACTTTTCATCAAACCTTTCCACTACTCTTCTAATGAACCTTGCATAAGTATATGTATGTTCATTCTTTAAGGAAAAGGATTCAAATAACCACCAAGCATAAGGCTTGCCTTCAAAATGCAACGTTGCTACTTTGATGGCTTCATTTTATAAAACTTGATGTTGTTTCACATAGGTGTCTAGCCCCTTCACCCAAACCCTAGCTGTACATTTAGGTGATCCATAAAAAGTAGATAGGAAGAATCTACCCACACCATGTTGCTTGCTCCTTGTACATATTTCCTCTTTGATCCTATAAAACCCTTGGAATTTCAAGTTATCTCTGAACCCCTTAGATTGAGCTTCATACTCTTGCAAATAATCACCAAGAGTCTCCTTCTTTGGCACTTCTTCTTTCTCCATCTCATTTTTCTTGAACATATGGCTAGTAGAGAGTTTTAAATCTGATGGTGTGGATGAATACTCATGCCCATAATATGATGAATTAGATATTTCCTCATGTATAGATCTTGTTGAGGGATCTCTGTTTTTTTCCCTCCTCATTTCTTCAATGTCTTTGCTTATACCCTGAAGAGTTTGAAAGAGAAGATTTGAGAACCTTTTTCCTCCAGACAATTGTTGTAGGGTAAAATTCTTGGGTTGTTGGTTATCGAATATCCCTCTCATGGCTTTCCGGTGCCCGAGGCAGACAGTAATATTAGATGTATAGTTCACAAATATGGCACATACATATTCATATTTAACATAAAACAACTTGATAGAATAAGATGGAAGATTACCTCTTTAATGATCTTGGAGTCCCTTGGAGAGCACTAGGCAGCAAAGCAGGAGTTCTCCTTCACCAACTCCAAATCTTGATCCTGCAATCAATTAAAGCACCCGTGTAATCTCTACCATAACATATATTTCCTATCAATTAAGTCAATGTATATAATAAACATTTAAACCATGCACATCTAAGCCATTCATCTCATGCTATATAAGTTATTAAATAAAGATGACAATATCAACGCATAGAATGGACAAAACAGATACAGTTCTATTGATTTATAAAAAAGGAGGATTACAACCGTCGGTTGTACCAAGCCCTCCTCAGCATTCCAATCTCTCTATCTCTAAAAGTGGTGATGTCTTGATCAACAAGTTCTCAATGAACCTCTTTGACCTTTGACCTTCACACTACAACAATGATCTCTACTTCAAAAGTATTCAAAAACTTTGACAATCCTTCGACCTTGAACCAAGAGCCTTCAACTCCATTTTATAGGAGATGGAGAGAGCAATCATTGCCCTTCTCTTTCCACCAATTCTGAATAGAAAAAAACCAATATATTTCCTCAACCTCCATGCTTTGCCTTCTTTGAGAGTTCAGTTTTTTATGGCAAGGCCCAATAAGAGATTAGTGCTTTGCAGTTTCCTTTTTGTACTGACTCTCTTGTGAGGAAAAGTTGGAGATTCAAATCATTCCTCGTGGGTTTTTCCCATTTTAAACTTAAAACATGGGTAACGCTGCCCTCTAGTGTAAACAGAGCGTTTCCCTAGCCACTAACGTGGCCTATTCACTGATCAGCTGTGTTATAACACTCGTGTGTTGTTATAGTGAGGCGTTACCTTAGCAGAAATAGGTTTAATTTAGGTCTTTGTATTCCTTCCATATTTATCTTCTCCTCTGAGCTGATGAGGAGGTATTTTCACCTGTAACAAATTCCCCCTAAAGTGTGAGGTCAGAGACGAAGATGATGGCCGAAACACTTTACAATGTGTGTAGTAGAGATAAAGAGATTGAAAGACTAAGGAAAACTTGAAACAACAACATATGTCAGAAAATATAGTATCTGCCTTGAGTCGGGAATTCCCATGCTCAGTAGCTTAAACAACATGATTTCTATAGAATAGAGATATGAAGAATCTGTCCACTGATAAGAACAATGTAGGAGTGTCTATCATAATAGGATCAGGCTAAAGAAGCTGTCTCCATAAACAATATCGCAACTTGGGGGAGGGAACACAACTTTAATGATGTAACATTTGCCCCAAGGTCTTAACTGTTGATTCACTTAAACTGCATATTCCTCAACATGTGAATGAAGGATTTGTCATCAAACATGAGAGAAATCATTTTATTACCAGTCGATAATGAAAAGTGTTAACAGACGCGAAGGTGGTCATCGATAATGATGATGGTCCCTAAGATGCATAGTACATTCTAGCGAGTGTGAATAAAATGAGTTGAATTAGAACACTCATAGAATCATTTGACTAGGAGCCAATGATGAAGAATCCTGATCAAACATAAGACTACCTGCCACTGATGTCTGCAAGTATCCAAGTACTGATGGGTTTCTGGATCAACTTCCTAGATAAGATGTTGAAGTTGATAGGAAGAGATCTGTTGAAAGGTAGGCACTGAGGCGTCCTACATCAATCAACATGAAACGGAAACCAACTGATTTTGTTTATGATTGAGATAATGAAGAGTAAATGGGGATGTCAGACGAAAAATAATTTCTGGCATAATGAGCGGTTTGGTTGATAACAGGAGCAGTAGATAGCGAGATCTGCTTGAACAATAGAAGGCACTATAACAGGGTACTAGGAAGCTGAGGCTTAATGAACACCAAAGAGTGTGTTGGGACTTTAACGGTGTAGGGAAAATGGAAGATGAAGGCTAATACTCATAGATGGTAGGGTTTGGCTAACTGCGAAAGATTTTTCTGGGAAATGAATGGCTCCTTAGTCTCTGTCGTGGTAGTTTAATGAGCCCGACAAAGTCAACTTGGGGTTTTTTCAGTTTTATAAGCGAGAAAAAGGTCCCTAAAAAGAAAGCTCGGTGCTTCTTCATATCAGTTTTAACGAGTCTGAAGAAGATAACTCTAGGTTTTTCGGATTAACGAGCAAGAAAAAGACCATAAAAAGAACGCTCGATATCAACTTCGTATAAGTTTAACGAGGCCGAAGAAGGGAACTTGAGGTTTTTTAGATTAACAAGAAAGAAAAATACTGTAAAAAGAATGCTCGAGTAAACATGAGTATGTCTACATATGAATCTTGATCACTCATTAGAACATCAGTACCAAATCTCAATAGTTGCAACACATGCGCAGCAAGAATTCACGACTTTTTCTGACTAGCTTAAGAGAGTCATGCCCCAGAATTGGCTATAAGTAGGTCGGAAGACCTTCATTTTCACTGTTTTGAGTGCTGTGAAAGAGATCTGGGGTGAAAAGGGGTGAAATCTTCAGCTGACGATTACGGTCAATCCGGGCAACGGCATTCCTTCCCGCAAGATCCAGGTAAGAGCTAGAACCTTCTACTATCATTTAATTCTCCTTTTGTTACTTTTTGCTGGTTCAAAATGGAAAATTTGTGAGGCCCTAAAAAATTTTTGCGCCTAACGCAGGCCAGTAGCGTTAGAGCCGAGTAAAGTGCACATCCCATGGATGGGTGCCACATTAGCATGCTCTGTTTCACACTAAGGCCAGCGTTAGGTGCACCGCGTTTTTTAGAAACTCATTTCCCATCGTTTTGAAGTCATCCATGCAATTTTTAATCGATTGAAAATGTTGCCTTTGCAGGTATTCAACTGTTAATCATGAGTATCTGGCGAGAGAGAGAACATGAATGGGAAGAACGAGAGATGATGACAGATGCTGCAAGCTTGATGGCTCTCTGTAGATGCGGATTGCTAAAATATGTTGGCTTAGAACTGATGAGGGGTCAAGAGGACCTCCTTAGGTGGCTAATCCAGCAATGGGATGAACGGCACCATGTATTTCGGATTGGGGGCAATGAACTCTCAATCGAAAAGGATGATGTGTAATTTTTGACCGGCCTATCATGTCGTGGGCCAAGGCCCAACATGACAGGGTCTAGAGTTGACCCACGTTCCACTGCTGATCTAATTCTGGAGCATTGCATACATGACACTCAGGCTGTGAGTAACCGGGTACCGATCGCACGGGTGACTTTGATACCATTGAGGTCTATATTATGGATGATTGTTCGCTTGGTAGGTGCCAAGAGTCAGCATGTGGCCACCAAGGCCCAGATGCTCCTAGCCTTGGACTGTATGCAGCCTCAGTTTTTTGACTGGTGTGACGGAGTTGTCCGTCGGGTCTGAGCAGAGCTTGCCGCATGTAAGACCCGTACCTAGAGAGAGTTTGAGTACGATACACTGATTGTTTCTTTCTTACTGGAGCGGGTACCATTGATGAGGCCTAGGATCGTTACAGCGCCTTTGGGCCCACGCGAGCTGAGACAGGCTCAGTGGGCAGCCTTGCTTCCGCAGACTGGAGAGGGTCCCGTCCGCCACTGCTTTGATGATGGATTTTTTATTGGCTAAACTCCCAAATTATTATGATTGAGGATTATCCCTATGCAGGGATGAACTTCACAGGTGATTCAGAGTTAGCACTGCCCCTTGGTACCCAGTGGGGACTCAATGGTAAGAAGGAAATGATCAGTGTATTTTCAGAGAAGTACTTTGTTTTTTGTCTTTTGAATGTTTATGCAATTTTTTTTTGTTGAAATAGGGTGAAA
The DNA here is from genome assembly GCA_034641835.2 of Pinus albicaulis. Taxonomy (NCBI): domain Eukaryota; kingdom Viridiplantae; phylum Streptophyta; class Pinopsida; order Pinales; family Pinaceae; genus Pinus; species Pinus albicaulis. The sequence goes on from CM076572.1 coordinate 382,005,896, forward strand.
ATTATGTTTTGACATGAAGCGTTTGTTTTCTTGACACATATGTGACACATGTCCTGCCAGTTGGGGCCCCTCGCTATGCACAGCAAGGACTGCAGCTACCCGGGGCTAGCGCACCAGCAGAGGATGCAGAATCCGCCAAGGATGATGATGCCCAAGTTTTACATGAAGTCTCAGAAACCTGGAGGGTTTGAGTATGGGCATACCACCCCTTCCTATGTGGGAGGTTCTAGTTCGTTTGTAGCGGCATACTGTAGGTGTGCCGGAGAGATACCTGGTGCCTCTGAGGAGGATAGCTAGAGCAGTTGTATGTTACCATGATCATTAGGCCTAGCTGGCAGAGCGGATGTATTAGTGTCAGAGTGTGGTTTATTATAGCCAATTTTTTGTAAAACACCCAAGTTTTGGAAGATTTTTTGATGTAACTATTGTACTGGACACGACATATATATATACATACTTTTTGGTGATTTTGTGTTTTTTAATTTTTTATGTATTTTCAATGGGATAAAAATATATATACTCATGAGTAAATATTTTTTAGTAAATGTGACAAATGCCAATCTAACACATAGTTTGCCAAAGAATTGACTAATGCATTAAATTCTCTAGGAACGTGCTCAAATGTAATTGTTTGAAATTGACATTCTAAAAGTCACACCCTTAAAAAATAACGTAACAAGATTGGATGATGGACACGGTAATGATTGTTTAACTACATAATGATGAGTTGGGAATCTAACCTAACCACTCAATTGGAGATGTCACGAGATGTCGCTTCCGTGAGGAGTTGGATCACTAACATGTACTTAACAACATTATTGGTGGCGCTACCCAGAAAGATTCCCCCAGAACAAAGAAGGTCCGACTCAGGAGTGTAAAGAACCCAAGCAGCTGAAGCAATGCATCTAGTGTGATGACTAGCACCATCCGCATATCCGACGTATGATAAGGAGGGTGACGGCATCTGTGTGAAAGAAAAAGATTATACATGATAAAAAATACCTCGAGAACCAAACAATATCCAGAAACATCAAAACAATAGGCAAAACTTATATACATAAAATTACAAAGCATATTCCTAGTGCAAAACTAGGCAAAATACTTCTTTAGATAGAGCCCGTTGTGGGGCTCTACAAGTGGAATTCCATTACAATCCTGAAGTTCGTAAGCCCCTTTTGAGAGGACTTTAGTGACGATGTAAGGACCAAGCCATAATGGTTGGAGTTTTCCTGCCCCCAAGAGGTCATGTTTCTGATCATAGAGTAGAACAAGATCGCCCTCTTGCAAAGAACGAGGCTTCACAGATTTGTCGTATTGAGCTTTGACTCGGTGCTGGTGAGCTTCGAGTGCTAGTGCAGCATCTCAACAAGTTTCGTCCAAATTATCGAGTGAGAGCAAGTGCTCTTCTGTGGCATGGTGCCAGGCAAGAGTTCAACGACAAGTTTGAGTGATGGAATTTCGCACTCGAATGGAAGTACTGCCTCCAGGTCGAATGCAAGTTGGAATGGCGTGAAACCTGTGGCAGTTTTGACTGACGTTCGGTATGCCCATAACGTGGAATACAAATTCTGATGCCATGTGGTTTTATGATTTCCAACCATTCAACGAATCATGGTTTTGAGGACACCATTTACGGCTTCGACTTGACCATTAGCTTGAGGATAATAAGACAAAGATTGATCTTGATGAAAACCTAGTGTTTGGTCTCAATCTAGTCTCCTAAATTGAGCTCATTTAATTGTCAACCAGGGTTGGTAAATTGCTGAAGTGAAGTGTACTGTATGTACCTAGGTGCTTGTTTCCTAATGCGTTGTGTGTAGTGTTTTGTGATGTTTTTGGTCTTTTGTGATGATTTATGATGTTTTTGGTCTTTTGGTGGTTTTATGTTCACAAGGAAAATGCCTAGAAACTAATGGAAAGGAGCTGGTGGTCAAAAACAGAGTTAAGCCTAATTGGTTGATGTCAAATGGTAAATGCAATTTGAAACACTGAAGCAGAATCAAATCTAAACTAGGACTGAGTAAAAGCAAAGCTTGATAATGACTTTTAAGCAAATGATTCAAAACACAAAATAAACTCGAGAAATGATCACTAAGTATGCAATACCTCTAACTAAACAGTTAAACAACTAATCTTACAATGATGCAACATTTTGTCCTTAATTAGGGATTTGAAACAGATTTGGAGGAAAAATATTGATACCATCCTAAGATCTTCTGTTCTAGGATTAGTTCCTAACTCTATTCTGCAATTTAATTGAATGTCACAAGACCTTACTCAAGAGTTATTGATTTCTTTTCAAGGTAATCTTTTGAGGGAGGGCTCTGTTTATGAAATGATAAGGAAATTGCAGAGGTACTTCAGGCCTTAAAATGATGTTGTCTTCTGTTCTTATGATTATGGATCAATTGTAGATTTTAGAACAAGAAGATGTTTGTAAATAATGAAGGCTGTTTTATTAATCTTAACAACTGAAATAATCTATTGTGCAGTGGATGACAATCTGAATGTGAAGTGCAAGTGCAATGAGTTAATCTAAGAATGAACTTAAGATGCCACTAATCTAAAACAATGTTGAACTACAAGTCATCATCAAACTAAAAACAAAGTAACTGAACATGAGTTAAGTGCAATTAAACTCCGGAGCATCCTAACTAAGCTACCATGCATTATTCTATGAAATTATACAGTCTATTTGTCCATCATTATTGATATTTTGGAAGAATTCATTCTTTTGGAAGAGCTAGAACAATTCTGACTGTGTAATTGAGTGCAAATGCAAATATAAAGGACTGAAAGCAATGAAAAACTAAGATATCATATCCATATCCTACTCGTCATTATGATGTTTTGGGCAAGCGTTTAAGAGCAAGAACAAAGATGATACTTAGTACAAACACACAACTAAATCATTCATTATCACGGTCATGTCTTGGACTCTTTAAGAATTTGTTGGAAGAGTTTCTTCTTGTGGAAGAGTGATTGGAACAAGTGTAACTGTGATGATGAACAACAAAAAATACAACTAAATCCTACATTACTATAGCCATTTCCCATTCATCATTATAATCTTTTGGAAGAGCTTCTTCTTGTGGAAGAGTTAGAATGAGTATAACTACAGTAGCTAATTAAAACAACTACGAATTCAACTTCAAATTCTACAATAGTATAACCATTTCCCATTCATCATTATAATTTATTGGAAGAGCTTCTTCTTGTGGAAGAGTTAGAATGAGTATAACTACAGTAACTAATTAAAACAACTACGAATTCAACTTCTAAAACGTAATGGCAGCTAGAATACTTATCTAATTTACGCAAATAAAATCCGTGCAAGAGGCAGGGGCCCTCTACCACCTGACGGAATTCAACTCCAAATTAAATCAACGCATTCAAAACAACTCTGTCTGCTTCATTAAAGATGAAATAACTTGAACATAACACTCTGCGTCTTCAGAAATGTAGCACAGAATCTAAATAAAATCTAGCATAAAATATAACATCAAATCTCGGTTTCTCAAGTGTTTATATAGCAAATGCACATAACAAGACTTGCAACAATTCAGGAACACTGTCTTTCCTTATCGGAATCACATTAGGACTCTTGAAGTGGCTGCGTGAAGAGGAAAAGGACATCTGGACTGAGACAGTCCTAATAGAAGTCTGCTTTCCTAAATGTGTTCCCACGTTCCAAAACCATACCCAGAATTCGTTTCTTCCTCCATGATGAGCAACGAACCATGTAGACATGACGTGGATTATGCCCATATGCGGTTTTTCTCAAGAGGCCACCTGGAACATACCCAAACATGAAGACAGCTGCAGAATCGTCGGTTAGCTACGGAATGTCTGCATTCTGCAGCTAGTTCCGGTCAAAATGCTTTACAATGGCAGAAATCACAAAACTTAGCAAGTCAGTCATGTAAATCATTCTAAAAGTAATTTTAACCATATTCATTGATCAATTGGGTCTAGGATAGCAATGGACAAGGAAAAATGAGGTAAAATGAGATGAAAGAAAGCACACTTTTGAGGCTCAACATACCCCCATTGCTGTCTCTTTGCATGTCCTCATGCAAATTATCCTATGAACTCAGAGGCTTCTGCAAGAACATCTAATCCTCTCCTTCTCCTTTGTCTGGAAGCTAGAGATCTTCTGGGTTTTCTGATAACAAGTTTGAACCTTAGGTTGGTGAGTGCCCTGATTAGCTTCTTGTTCCTTTTCTTCAATTTTTCATTGGTCTTCTCCACTTTGTCTATATGTAGGGATAAGGTTGAGTTCATATCAGTTTTGAGCTTGACTTGATCCTTGAGAATTCCAGTCTCATTTTTGATGTGTCTTTTCAGTAATTCCAACTCATACCTATCCCTTCTTAATACATCTATTTCAGACAGTGGAGGATTTTTCTTCTTCAAAATGATTTCTTATTAAGAAATCGTCCCATGTATCATTTTTTTTGGCCAAATGATGCTCAATCAAAATTTTAACCAAACCGTGATGATATAGGGTTGTCTCTAAAAATTGAACCCTTCTTTGAACACAGGCAGCCATCTTTTTCAGACTTTGAAGTAAGAAATATGGTAGGTTTAAGTCTTCCCCCAGAAAATGCATCATTAGTTTAATGTGGTAGACATAAAATGTTCCATATCTACCCTCACATGTAATAAATTTTTGCAGAAGAAGTAGTATGTTTCTCCATTTGTTTTTCAATGCAGAACTGGGAATTCCTTTCTTAAATACAGTGACATCCATACCTGGTGATTTTAAAATTTGCTTCCAAGATTCATTATGGAATTCTCTATTTTTGAACCATCTCTCTCCAGTTCTGATCCGGATTTTATGCAGGAACGCAACAGAATAAACACATAACCATAAATACAGAGATGCAGCGGAAATAACACTTCATTTCATTAATATCAAATAACAGAAAGATGCTTACAGACATAATGGAAATAAAATAGCTAGGGTGCTGGTAGCGAATCTCTGAAAAGAGATGTGGTGGCTACAGACCTCTGAACTGTGTTACAATGAGGCTCGAGGGCCTATTTATTGTTGAGAAACAATGTAGAATTTGAAACGTCCAAAAACCTAACCGTAGGAGATGAGGCGCCAAAACTGTGGGCACCCGTTTGGGTAAATTGGTGGTTCAACTTCCCCGGGGCATAACTTTGGCACCCGATCTCCGTTTGACGCGTTCAATAGCTCGTTAGAAAGATCTATCCGAGGACTACAGTTGTCGGGACGAATTTTATCAAAAAATTCGCTGGCGCTTTCATACCCAAAAAACGTCGTTTAGGGCCTCAAAACGGCTCCGGAAGTTCAGGACCCGAAAAACTGCTAAAAATAGTAAGTTATGCCGAAACTGAAAAACTGAAAGAGACGATGGTGGGGGGCCAAGTGGAATAGGTGGGTGGCCACCACCCCATGACGTATCACACAGATCATTAAAGCCCCCAAAACGGCGCTCGAGAGTGGAGGACCGAAAACCGCTAAAAATAGTAAGTTGTCTTTGAATGTGAAAATGCAAGAATTGATGGTCTTTGGTCAAATGGAATAGGTGGGTGGCCATAGATATGCCTGGATCAAGTTAGAACAGGCATGGCCTCTGTAATGAAAAATTCAGTGACAGTAAATTTGACATCTCCTACTTCAACTTCGGTTCCTTGAAATGATCTTGCAAATGTTTTAGTGACTTCCTTGTGGAAGCCATTAAATTTCTCCAAAAATTGAAGCCATCCTATCTGTTGTAACATTTCTTTGCATTGAGGGTAGCCTTCTAAGTATTTTGAACCCACTGGTTCTGTTCTTACAATGAAACCCATGATTGCTTCTTCAATGTTCAAATTAA